>JAPQRN010000025.1:17821211-17841581 GCA_037367275.1 Coranthus polyacanthus | reverse complement strand
TATATATGATACTGTAACTGCTCTACACTCTTAATTCAGTCTGTATCAAGTAAAAATGAGAAGGGCAGTAACACACGGAAAACGAATAACGTAACTTCCTTCTTTTTTAAAAGGTGAAAGAAACGGTCACTCACCGGCTCCTCTAGTTTAAATACAAGGGAGAAAAACAGGATGAAAAGCACGGCTGAAGACTTGGTCATGGTGTACCTTGAATGAAAAAAAAAAAAAAAAAATCAGACCCACAGAGTTGAATGAAACTAACTCCTCCAAATGAGCTTCACCGTTCATTCTGAAATGCAGTTTTTTTTTTTTTTACGAAGCCTCTAATTGCTATAGATGCAAAAGATACAAATAAACTTACAGGCTAATGGTGATGAAGAGGAAGCTCCAGTTGGAAAGGCCAATATCCAAAGCTGTTGCAAAGGCTGTGAAAGAGGGGCAGTATTTAGGAAAACACAAACGCCTCGCATGTTCTTGGGCCACTATATTACTGCATTTTAACTACCATTTGTGATTAAGAAGCTAGTATATTAAAGAGGTCTTTTAAATAAAGAATACGAGAAAAGAAACACTCATATGGTGTACTGCCTTTTGTCCATTACTGACTAAAGAGAAAAAAAGTAAAAAAGTAAAACGATGCAAAATGTCTGCAACATAGTGATGTAACACAAATGTATTGCTGAATTTGTTTAATAGAATCCCATGCAAGGTACTCAGTGTTGCGACTATCAATATGGACTTTAGTCTATACTCTTCACTGTAAGCTTCATCTCTCTGTGAACAAGATAAGACACTATCAGTTGCTTGTCCAATTCTCCGTTCTCTATATTTGCACTTTGTACACATTTAGGTAAATTGTTCAGAGGGAATTTGCTACTCTTACCTGTGGGCGCTACTTTGTAAATGTAATCTGACCAGCTCATGACGATGCGGGACTTCCCTGTCCAACACTGCATGGCCCGTCGCGTTAGAGCAGACATGCAGAAGTTGATGGTGAGATGAACTAAAGTCATGAAGAGGGGATAGTGGAAACCCTGAAAGACAGAAATGGGCAGTGTCATGTAGGAAGGAGAGACTACTTGAACCCTCTTCAGAGAGCTTTATTCTGGACAAAACTAGAAAAGAGGACAACTAGAGAAGAAATTCAGCCTTGGGGGTTTCATTAATTAATTCAAATGAAATGAGTCGTGCACACCATGCAAACCACTGCACGCCAGAGCAGCCCTGCGGTTTACATACCTTCATCAGCCATTTGTTATAGAAGGTGATGCCTATGGAGAAGACATAGTAGAGGAGAACTAATCCAACAGTGCGAAGCCACCGGCAAATGAACTGTACAGGGCACGCCATCCAGGGCTGCCTGGTTCAGCTGTCCAGTAGACAGCTACTGTAGAAAAGTCATCTCCACACTGTATCTGCGCTTCATACAGCTAACAGTTCACTGTGAAAGAAGGAGGAGGTTTAAGGTGAGCACAACACGCTACATTTGAACAAGAACATGGGAAGTTGCAGATAAGCCTACACGTATATTATGCAAATAGCCACATCGACACGTTGGCTCGAGAATGACAAAAAATTAACTGCTAACAGTTAACATTATTGTGAATAATACCATATTCACCCACTGAGTTTGGTTTTTTTTTGCTTCCTACCTTGTTAAATACAATGCCTCCACCGATATGAGCCGATATCCTCCCCGTTAGCTAAGTTTAACCTGTGGCTTTCACCAGATGGCTGTTTGTTTGACAGGACCCGTTGCTTTCGTAGCTAACCTAGCTAGCATTGTCTGCTGCGTTAGCCGCTAATGTGCGTTGTCGTAGCTTAGCTATTTGGCTAACACTGTGCGAAATAAATACAGTTTTGGGGTAAAGTAGACACTTCTTTGCGTTCTTTACATCCTCACCTGACTCCTGTAACTATGACAGAGTGCACAGTGTGTGTGCGCTCTTAGTACGTGTCATTTTCCTGTGGCGACACCTAACGCCGTGTACTGAAATCCCCTCATAAATCTATCCATGAGGTTGAAAAGTGTGCCTTCTACAAGTCACATGCATGTGAACGGTGCTTCAACTCGTTATAATACTAATAATAATCCGTCAAAATAACGGACTTTTATTTTGTTCCGTTCGCTCCGGGTAGCGTTTCCGCGTTAGCTGCGATTTCCAACCAGAAATTAAAGCCTTCGTTCATTTAAAATGATGGACATCCTGAACGTATAGCGAGGTGGTTTTCCGTGAAGACGTTTAATTGCCATCTTTTACAGTAAAGTAAAAGCCGACTGTCGCAAAGACAAAAGCAGAGTGAAGATGCAAAAGAAGAAACTTACCGGAGGGAACATTTGCAGCGCTCGAGTGTCACGCAAACTTTGTGGTACAACATAACACGGACTATTCAAACAGAAGAGTTTACAGACAATAACCACAGGGGGCGGTGTTTTTAAATGTCTCCATTTTCGTTCAACCAAATCACTTCCACAGTCGACGAAATTCAGCGGAAGTCAACACGGACGAGTTGTTGTGATCCTGCGCTGAACGACAAGGTAAAGCTTTCTGCTCAAAATTAACTTTTGCCACATATTTACGCCTAAAATAATTAAAGCGGCGATGTATGCGTTTTACTTACATGCCGCGGGTCTATTACAGTGCTGCTGTAAATAGATTCATCCGTGTTTCTCGGGCAGAATGGCGGACGAGGAGGATGAGACTGGCTTCGATGAGGAGTTGGACGACGGCACCAGCGGGGTGGATGTCGGCCACGGGAAGAGAAAGAGGCTTTTCTCCAAGGAGCTCCGGTGCATGATGTACGGATTTGGGGATGACCAGAACCCGTATACCGAGTCTGTGGATATTCTGGAGGACCTGGTGATCGAGTTCATCACGGAAATGACCCACAAAGCCATGTCGATCGGACGCCAGGGCCGCGTCCAGGTGGAGGACATCGTCTTTCTTATTCGCAAGGACCCCAGGAAGTTCGCCAGAGTCAAGGACCTGCTGACCATGAACGAAGAGCTCAAGAGAGCCCGTAAAGCTTTCGATGAAGCCAATTATGGCTCATAAACTCAACCAGGACATATTTTTGAAACCTACAATACAGTTTACTTAGATCTCTGTGCATTTGTTCAAAGAGGTGCGCGCTTGTTTTTATGGTTGTGAGTTTATATTATTTTATGTGTGGTAGTCAGTGACATAGTGCTCATACCTCGTCATATTGTTTGAAACTGAATAAAATCATCATGTTTTTCATCAGTATGCTCAGTCATTAATTAAACATTACATTATTGTTAACGATCTTTGAAGCTGGGTGCTATAGTTTCATTATAAATGACACAGTTTTACTGACAGTGGCAAGTTTAGTCACTTTTCAGATGACAGTTTTTCATCCCCATCCCCTCTTAGAATTTTTTGAGATGAAACTGAAGGATGAATTGTTTCTTTATGGGTTGAGTCTCCTTCCTCAAGAGCTGAGTAAATTCTTGGATTTGCTGGAAAATGTGTTTTTAAAGTTGAAAATGGATTTTTCTGAGCGGAATGGAACGTGAACGTGATGCATTGCTGTAGATTAAACTACCAAACGGCAGTCAAATGCAACATACACATGAATGCAGCAGCAAAAATGAATCGGAGACCATTCCACTGCACAATAACTAATAGTTTTCACACTTTAAGCACATTTGACTTCAGAACTTGTACTTGAGGTGGTGTACTTCTTCCGCCACTGAAAATCCACATTAGTTTGTTCAATTAATCAGAGATTTAATTCGATCTGGACTGTAGTATTTATAGTTCAGCATGGCCATGAAGACACAAATGTCCGCGGTTCAAACAGAATGGACAAAAAGAAGAAACAAACAGATTTTATTGATATTCCTCAAAACAAAATTTTACACAGACCATAAATATTGACAGACCAACTACAAGTGAGCGTGTGTTAGTTCATTTATTCTGTTCAAGCAAATTACTTCTTTGTACAGTGAAGTGGTTGAATTAATTGGTCTAAGCAGCAGATAACAGGCTGCCGATCTATCTAGACTACATCTAGATCAGAGCTTTACCACCAGAGTGGGGGGGGGGTCGCTGATGACATGCACATGCACGCAGCAATAGATGTATGCAGTGAATGTCCCCACTGCTGCCTTGCCGTCCTGTCACGGTGTACAGTTTCAGCGCAGCATCCATGGGCTCTGTGCATTCACTGCATCGACGAACTGGGGAAGAGTATAGCCCAGCCTGCGACCCCCACCAGGTGCCCTAGCTGTCTGTTGAGGATGTCTTAATACGGATGGAGAAGAGAGGCAGTGAACCAGGTGGACAGGAGGGGAGGAAGGGGTGGGTGTGATAAGGGGGAGTTTGAGCAGGTCATTTGGGGGATCAGAGAGGGTTTCACAGGGGGGGAGGAGGAATGTCCATGAGTCTTTCTGGGTTTACTGCACATTCTCCATCATCTTGAGGAATTCTGGAAATGAAAAAGAAAAACAGAAACGTTCAGTAACCACGGCGTTAATTATTTATATAATTCAATTCTGGTCAGTGATAACATGTATCATCATCCTGCACTTACCGTCAAAGTCCAGCATGCCGTCGGCGTTCTTGTCTCCGTCCTTCAACAGCTCATCAATCTCATCCTCTGTGATGGACTCGCCGGTGCTGCGGATGATGAGGGCGAACTCCTCTCTGTCGATGTAACCGTCGGCGTTCCTACGCGAAAGGGAGAAATTGCGCATTATGAAAATAAACTCACACGTATAAATTAAATATACAGTCATAATATATATGCATTACGGAGTGAATCACAAAGTAAACGTACTTGTCGAACACACGGAAGCATTCTGCCAACTCTTCCTCGCTCTTGCCGGCCTGGTCTTCCTTTAGCAGCCTCACCATCATGACCAAGAACTCCTCGAAGTCGATGGTACCGCTACCTGAGAGTAAAAAGACATTTTTTTTTGTGATAAGTCATGGTCAGGTCGACCAAGGGCCTTCTCCGTGAGGAACCTGACAATGAGCGCGTCTTTACGCACGCGTTACGCATAGAAATGCTACACATCAGAAGAAAATTAGTAACCTAAACGAGTTTACTTTCGCCACAACCTGTGTAATGTAGCCTTATGACCTATGCAATGTCAACCTCAAACTGTTACCTCGGAAACCACAACATATTTAGGATCAATAGCCTCACTGTGCGCATATACGCACAAGTCCAAGTCCTTATGATGGCAAGGAAAATTAGAGCCTGTGCAAATTAGGTCTATTGATTTGTCCTATTCTGAAATGTCTCATTCCTTGCTTGAAATACTCTGTTTCATCGTTGCTCACCGTCCTCATCGACCTCCTCGATGATCTCATCCAACTCCTCTCTTGTCGGGTTCTGGCCCAGCATCCTCATCACGGTACCCAACTCCTTGGTGCTGATATCACCGCCACCGTCGGTGTCAAACATGTCGAAGGCGGCTTTGAACTCTGGAGAAATCAGAGTCGATAGAATATGGTTTGTTGGCACAATTTTCCTGTAAACTCGCGTGGCTGTTTCCATACATTTTTTTTTTTACCCCAAAGTATATAGTGCAGTAGTATGCTTACGCTACATATTAAAATAGGCCCGTAGGACTAAAAATAAGCAAAGAAACACATCTCAGTGTCTTAAATCTTTAGTTCTTTCTGTTTATCGTTTATATAACCTAGATATTAAAAACAGCAACGTTAATTTCTAAATATACTCACTCTGACAATAATCGACCCACAGGAGAATTAACCTGGATACATTTTTGTGATAATTGAAACTAAGGGTATGTAATTACAGTGTTGTGTAATTATAATGTTAACGGGTGATTGATTATACTGTGGAGTCTGTGGAAAGTAACGACATAAGTAACGCGTTACTGCAGCCTGTACTTACCAGCCAGCATTTCCTCGCTCAGGTAGGAGCGGGCCTCTTGTTGCGCGTCAGTCTGGAACAAAGGACTCTTGTCACTTCATCATTCTCTACAGGTTTCATTTTATCTTTATTTTTGATTCCAGATAAAGCCCCTTACAATATGGCTCTTTCCTGTTATATAAAGTGACCATTCAGGTCACGTTGTTTCTTTATAGCAGTAGTAATAATTTACAGCTAGTTAAATAAGTAGCTGTTATAATTATTTTAACCACTAGTATAAAAATACTGTTTGTGATGACATCAATATTTCCTACATTTTTTTTGTTTTTTTTTTTGTGGTTGTTTTTTTTTTTTTTTTTTTTTTTTTTTATATATATACTTTAACAGTACAGGATTATTCTGAAAACGTGTTTTTTTTTTCTCTTTTCATTTCGTTAGGATTTCACATTCTAACATAATAGCATGCTCTGCGCGGACATGTTTTGCAGGATATATGATATATATGCGTCTCAAAGCGTTCCTGAGCACGGTGAAAATTAGTCCGGCTATTTCAGGCTCAACACATTAGACTCGCTGTATATGGTCCGCAGACATCCAATCCCTGGGAATTTGTCACCTAAGCAGAATCCTCACCTTAGCAGCTGCCACTCGGCCAGCTCCACACCCAATCTTAACTTTGAGCAAGGATTTAGGATTTGTGATGGATTACTGGCTAAAGTAGCCAATAAATGTTTATGTTTAGTAAGTGAAAAACTGTTAATATGCAGCTAAAACTCTTTTACGCATTTAGTCTAAAGGCTGCAATTACAGGACATTTTATTTCTAATTGAACAGCTTTGAAGCATTAACAGCTCACTCTCATTTACAAATGGAAACATGCTTCCTCCAACTACAGCAGCTCATCCAGTTGAGTTTTAAACGTTCACATGCCTTTATTACCCAGTCATTAAAATTGCACTTTTTCCATTATGGGTTAATACTATAGTAATAGCTGTTAGCGCTCAGCTTTGAATATTTAAATGGGTCATTTTCACAATCCATTCGTCTTACCATGTTTGTGGATTAGCTTTCCCCCCCTAAATATCCAAGGAAAAAAAGCCCAAAGGAGTGGTCAATCCGTGTGCACCCCAACAGAGAGACTAGACGTCAAGTGAAGGTTCACACACACTTTAAACGGGACAGCCAGGTCCCGCCCCCTGGCTCTCACAGGCCTCCAGATTTAGTATCCTGAACTTTTAGGGTTCTGGGGCCACGTTAAGCCAATCACACTTTTGGAGGGGAAAGCTCCTGTTTCTTGAAGTTGCAGGGTTAAGAATGTAAAATAAATAAAGGTAGACTTTTAAAAAAAATCTCTTTTCTAATATAAATCAAGGAAAGAATAGAGGTTTAGAGATTGATAAATCTTTGGCTGTTTTTTTTTCTCACAGAACTGTGATTAGGGTGTTTGTAAGGACTATTGCATAGTGTGAAAGATTCATGTCTAAAAAACAAATGAATATTCCTGGTTGCTCCTTAAACATTTTTCACTTATAAGCTTTTTAGCAATGAGCTTTCTAAGATGAGTTAGAACAGCTACAAGAAATTAACACCAAAACAACAAATCTTGGAGCTCATCGGTGAACACTGGTGATTTCTGTTTAGACCTTGTAAGACGGTCAAGAGCAAAAGATGAGTGGGAGTCAAAGGGTTTTAAAGTAGGTTATGCATTTTGTGATGATGGCATTTCAGCCTGGGTGTGAAACTCAAAACCAAGAGAAAAAATTCTGCAGGGCTGGACCCCAGCTATAACCAACCCCCCGCCTCCCTCCACCCCTTTGCCTGTTCCCTGAATAGCAGGGCAGATTTCAGGCTGAGAGGAGACGCAGACGTGAAGCAAAGCTGGCAACCATAGCACGCACCTCCCGGTGGCAGGTCGCTAATAAACACAACTTGATCATCCTTATATGGTGGACGGTTCCTGAAGGGAGGGCCGTGGTGAGAGACGGGAGAGCAGAGGATGCTGCAGAGAGAGAGAGAGCAGCCATGAAAGAAGGGGAGGGATGTTGTTTTTCAGAGGTGGTGGGGGGCTGCTGCAGGGTATATACTCAGTGGAAGAACCACAGTTTTCAAAAGGAGGAAATATCTCTTCTGTGACTGCATGTCTGAAGCCTCTGCACTAATGGTTTCGCCTCTCTTTCTCGCTGGGCTGAGCCACTGATGGGGCATTGATTTCTGAGGCTGAAGACCGCGTGGTGAAGATCAATAACAGTCTTATGACAGGCTTAAGCCAGGGACAAATTGGGAAAAGTCCATTTAGACTAAATAACTTTTAATAAGTTTCCTTAGATACGACAGTTCTTTGTCTAAAAGAAAGGCAGGTTAGTAAGGGACAGGCCAATTTGAAGTTGTGACTAATATAGGGAGACACAGCTGTACTTTAACAAATGTGCATGTATGTGTGCGCGTGCCATCAAAGGGAGGAGCGGGTATTGTTGTTGGAATGAGCAGCACTTCTTGTGTATGCATGCATATGACTGAATTTTCGGGTGTGTGATCCGTTGATGGTCGACCCTGCGCTTGTGTGTATATGTGAGAGATTGCATTGCCAGAAAGGCCACCCGGAGCTTGATTAAAAAAAACCAAATAGGCAAGATTATAGTCTAGAAAAGTGGTATCAGACAAAGCACAGGAGAAGAATTTGCAAAGATGAACAAGAAGAGGAACGAGAAATTCGGTTTATTTTCAAAGCACATGACAGCGTTGAGGAGAAATTCGGTTGTGAGGGAGGAGGAAGAAGAGGAGGAGGTGGAGGAAGAGGGCGGGGGTGAAAGCTAGGTGGTGTAGCATTTCTCGAAGAAATAGCAGCTGCCAAAAGACAGCTGGGTGGCCAGCACAAGGAGGTGGCCAGAGGAAAGTGCCTTCGTCTTAAAAGGTTTGAACAGATATTTATAGGTATCCTCAGAAGGCTCCTGGGGCCTTCATACGAGAAGGCAAAGGGGAGGAGGTGGTGACGGTTTCTGAAGTCTATCTATTTATAGGTGTCAAAAAAACTACATTACGTTCATCGTTTTACAGGGTTTTGTAGCGTGCAGTGGAGGTTGCTCTGAAGTCGGCCAGATGCTTTATATTTTCTGTGAGTTTTTTTTGTCAGAAGAAGGGTCACTAAGGAATGTAGAGCTGGTCTCGTTACTGGACATTCTCCATCATCTTCAAGAACTCTGGAGGAGGGAGAACGCAAAGAGAAAACATGGTCAAAAAAAACGATCCACCAATAGTGGGAGTAATAACAAGCAGTCAATAACTCAAAGCTCTGTGTGAAAAACCACACGTGAACTCTGTGTGAGGTTATTGGCTTCAAGCTAATTTGAGACACTGAACGTAACCCCCTGTAATTAAAACTAAAAGCTAAAGTTAAAACAATATATTTATATGATCGTAGAGACCCTGTTTATGCCTGCTGATAACCTCAGTATGCGTTTCTTGCTCTGCTGACAACAAAAAGGCAATAAAGGAGAAGACACCACAGAAGCAATAACTATCTAATCACTCTGTATGTAGCTTTATCTTACCGTCAAAATCAATCTTTCCATCTTTGTTTGTGTCAGATTCACCGAACATCTCATCAATATCTTCTTCTGCGACAGATTCGCCGGTAAGATGGAGGATTTCTCCAAATTCCTCCCGATCGACAAAGCCATCCCCGTTCCTGTTGTCGAGAAGCAATATTAAAGTCACCATGTGCAAAGTGACCTCTAAGCTTTCCTACGTGGCTGAACACACACAGCTGGCATTTATCAAGAATTTTGCTTTACTTTTAAAGATCAGGCCAGTTGATCAGTGAGTATAACAGCCGTATCTCCGGGTTGTGTCTAGATTATGACCTGAATGTTATAAGTTGACATTTGGTAAGGCAGAAAGTGCCGTCTTTACACATCCAGCAGACACAGAATAACATTAGGTTTCACGTGTAGTCATTTCACGTGCCACTCGCTGAATACGAGTCCGGTATTCACTCCCCTTTTACCTCTGTTTTTAGTCTCCGCTAATTCCTGATAGAAATGTTCACTGTCCCCTCTTCCCATTTCCCAGTTTGTACCTCCTCCAGTCCTCGCCTTGACTCCTCTCCTCACAGCTTAGTCCCTCAAATCTAAGATGCGAGCGGAGGAGTCGAGGAGGCATCAAAATAGGGAAATGGGAAGAGCCTAGCTGGCTTCTAAGCTCGCTCTGCTAACTCTTGCGTGCTGCTTGGTGCCTGGCAGGTAGCTGAAACCACGTTTTCAAATCGTTGTATAATTGACTGTTATTGCTATGTCATTGTCGTACTGATTAGAGATACTTCCGATAACTTGTAGATAACAGAAAACATTTTTTATAGGGGTAGTTCAAACTCTGCTTATAGATAATTATGATGAAAATATATACTGTGTAGGACAATTTACAGCTAAAAAAAAGACATACCTCAAACATATCTATACCATTTGTCAGTTTATGTTTAATTATCAGCCACCATGTACACTGCTGCTGTATTTGCGATAAGCTAACAATAAACATATAGGCCTTCATGTCATTATATGGCCTTATGTGTCATTTTGTTTGTGTTAATTCATATTTTTCAGCCACTTGGGGGCAGCAAAACAAGCTGTAAACTCAACACTGACATACAGTTTTATTTCTATCGTACTGTGACAAACGTATTTTTTTTTGTAAACAGCTATACACAGAGTAAATAATACACAGAGTAACACTTAAGCGTTCATCTTGGGGTCTGACAACCTGTGTGATGTCACCTAGTCAGTCTCCTTTTAGCTCTACTTTGGTCTCTACACCCTCGTAAAAGAACAGTAGCCTGAATCAGAATATGAAAATGCTAAATGTAGTTATATCTGGCATGTGCACGTGCTTTCTGTTAGTATTTCGTACTTGTCAAAAATACGGAAGCATTCCGAGAGCTCTTCTTCGCTTTTCCCAGCCTGGTCCTCCTTTAACTGTTGCACCATCATGACCAAGAACTCCTCAAAGTCAATGGTACCGCTGCCTGAAGAGGTAAGATTGGAGGTGAATTAGTGAGGAGAGAGAGGGATAGGCCGAGGATGAAACTCAGGCTGTGCAACACACGTGCATTTTCTATTTATAGTCCCTTTGTACTTTTTCACTATGTTTAAAATAAAGTTTTACCCTCAACACACATTTTTCTCTTATCGCTGTTAGATTAAATGAGGCTACTGGAGAAATTGTGTCATGTTTCCATAAATGTATCTTAAATGAATTTTTAAGTTTTGCATTCAAAAATGTTTATGGAAAATGAAAAAAAGACAATTTCACAAAAAATCTTTTATGCCTGTTTGAGGTGGTTTTTGCCTTGTTTGAATAAGTTCTGATGTGACTGATCAGCGGTCTGACCCCTGCCGCCTTCCTGGATGAACGATGCTCTTCTTCTTCTACGATGTTTATTACAGTCATGTGTAATGTAGCACATGTCGTCACCTTCTGACAACACAACTAGTGTGGTTCATATCCCAAACACTCCCAAATGTCAAGCGACTTTTGCTTCCGAGTCGCTTGACATTTTATGGAAACATGGCTAATGGCTCTAATGAGGGCCTGTCAAGTTTTTAAGGGCAGGGGGTTAGTGGAGGGTCAGTTGGTTGCAATCCACAGCTTCACCACTAGATATCAGTAAATATTACACAATGAACATTTAAAAGAGCCCAAAACCTTACAAAGTTAAAACTTATTTCACGAGAGCACAGTGTTATCAGTGGTCATTAAAAGTACTGCTGTGACCTCACCATCTTCATCAACCTCCTCAATGATGGCATCCAACTCCTCTCTTGATGGGTTCTGGCCCAGCATCCTCATCACGGTGCCCAACTCCTTGGTGCTGATGTCACCACCGCCATCAGTGTCAAACATGTCAAAGGCAGCTTTGAATTCTGGATGAGCGAGAGAAATTGTTAACACTGAGCACGTCAAATGAAGAGGGAAGAAGACAAGACAAGTGGAAAAAGTATTACATAATAAAAACACCATAAGTAAAAAAAAAAACTGCAGACTAAAAAGGACAGTAATCAGTTTACCATCAGTGGAGAAAAATGAATGAGAGCGAGGCGCTTACCGGCAATCATTTCTTCCGTCAGGAAGGAGCGGGCGTCACTTTGGGCGTCAGTGGGCTTAGGAAAGGTGAAAAATAAAAGAGTGGGGAGAAGAGACGGATGTTTTAGTACTGTGTCAGAGAAAATGTGAGCATATCAAAACTTTTTGTAAAGTTCAGCTGCCGACAGTCTGACAACCTCTCTGTCTGCCAAGTCACGAATTCTACAAAGAGGTAGGCAGGAAACACCATATTTAATCCATTCGCAAATCATGTTAGAGGTTACTGATCACCACATTTCAAAGCATACCAATATCTCAAAGGCAGTTTTTACTTTCCACTGATTGTATTAAAATTAGGTTGAAAAATCTTGTATTACTTAATTCATCACAGCGTATATGTTTTTTCCAAGCAAGCTTCCACCGTATGGTTTGCATCATCATTATTGTTGCCATTTACAATGACAAATGATTTCATGTAAATGTTTAGTAAGTATTTTCACGCTCTACTTTGAAAGTGGGTAAGGGCTTTTGTATCTGAAGTAAAAAAGGCTTGGACACTGGACAAGACTTTGGACACTGGCATCCTCTAGCTAGTTATACCCTGCCTTGGCATTTTATAGTTAATCCCTGTTCCTTCATTGAGCCAGAGAAACCTAATGCCAGAGACACAACTATCATTGACAAAGTGACAGCCAAGGCCTGGAAATAGCCATATGCCAGGTAAGAATTCATGTTTAATCCCCCGCCAGCTGGAAGCACTTATTAATAATGGTCCTTAAAGGGGAACGCCACTCAGTGTGAAATGTATTGTTCCCAAACTTTAGGACTCTCTTGTCAATCTTTTTGAACAGGGACACGTGGAAGATGTCAGCATGTCGTAATTTTACACCGACACTGGTTTTATTCCATTGCTGTTCTTGTCTGAACAATGTTCTCTCTTTCGCCCACTGATGGTTCTCACAATGTTGATATTTTTCACATGTAATGCTATATCCACTGATGAAGCCACCGTGCCTGATGTCACAGGATTTATCCACGCACAGATTCAGTTGAGAACAATCGAGGAACCGCCATCAGTGCACGTTCCAGGCTTTGAGAAACTTTAATAAGTGTCGAAGGTAAAAAAAAAAATACTCAAGGGAGTGGTAGTTATCTCAACAATGCATGCAAGGACAATCATATCTTAACAAACAGAGAGTCGCACTAAGTTACTCAACAGTTCCCTTTAAAGCTATTTTTAAAGTGAGACTTTGGAGAGGATTTAGGAGGGATTTTCTCAAGGTGATTGTACTAAGTTAGGACACTCCGAAAAGGCAGCATGTCCTCTCACTTTACTCAGCTGTGTGCTTTCTATCTTTAGCTCTCTTCAATCTAAATATCAATCATGTTGAGTTTTGACTGATGGGCTACAAAGGAAACTAAAGTCGCAGTCTGTAAATAAACAATGAAGAGGAGTTACAAAAGTGGGACATGTAAATGAAAGGCCAACAGCAATGTACCAGACAATGGTAGTGATCAATACTTATTTTAAAAAAAAAAACCCAAAACAATAGTGATTTAAAAAAAAAAAAAAATCATCAACAGACCAAAAGACGTCCCCAAATTATATTCCAAGTATTTGAGTGATTCCAGGGGATAAAACATCCCTTGTGTCTGATAATCCAGCTGTGCTGTAGATGAGGACTTGCTATGTGACTGTAGCTGAGAAGTTTCTTTTCCTTCAGACATCATCTCCCACGTCACTTTTTCTTTATCCACATCCACTGAAAATTGGCAGAGAACATAAAAAAGAAAATCCTTGTCGACTAACTTTAAAGCAAATTCTCTCTCAGTGCTGTTTCCCTTATAGCTCCTTTTCAGTGTTCAGGTTCTTACCATGGTGGCTGGCTGTGCTGCACAATAGACACCAGAAAAAAACAACAGGCGACTGGGACAGATAGTCTCCCTCCTACACAGTTCAGGTAGCCCCCGTGGCTGTGCTCCCCCTCCATAAATACCCCCTCATCCCCTGTACAATTTTACTTAAAATGTTTAGGATTGGGCAAGAGACTCCCTCTTCAAACAAGAGACAGCCAATCAAAAACAAGTTTAGTTTGTCCGTACAATCTCTTGATGGACACCCCCTTGTGTAGCCCACTCTGCAATCCCCCATATTTAGATAACAGACAAGCTCAGTGACATTTATTTAAAAAAAAAGAAAACACAGAGCAGGCAACAGGCAGCTGGAGGTTATTTTGGCAGAGGATCAACTGGGCAGCTCAATGCAGACGGACACTTGATTTCACATACTGTACGAGAACCAGAGCGCATGCACGCTCACGCAGCGCACGCTTGTCAACACACACTCAGCACATGCAGAAACGCACGCGCAGATTAACACCTCTCTACACGCACGGATTCTCTCGCCCTCCCACAGTGTCCGTTAACCCATCTATCCGTCTGTCTCCCTGTCCTTGCTGCCTCGGACTTGTCCTTGCACTTGTGACATCTGCAACTTAAGAGGCGCGCAAATGAACTTTTGATCTTACGCAACCCCATCTTTAGCCATTCATGCTATTGGTGTGTCACTCCATCAACAAGTAAACAAACAAAACCATCATGTATAGCCACAAACACAACATGCAGTCAACAAGTAGTACGTCAGTCAGCTGCGAAGCTAAACTAAAGTGCAAACAATGCAGGCTTTTTTTTAGGGCACAGTGAGTGTTCATTCTATAATGGAGCAAGACTTCCAGCACTGCTTCTTTTTTATAATACTGAAAAAGAAAACACACACACACACATTTTATATTGTGATCGGTTTTATTTTTCTAAATACAAAGTTTGAGCTTCACTTTAAAAGACAACAAGGACAGGAAAATAGAAAGTCTTTCAAGTGCCAGTAGGCAAACAAGCTACGTATTCGAAAACCTATGACCTCTGCACAATCTTAATGTCATGGAAACAAGTGCAGATGTGCTCTTGATTTCAAGTCGACCCTTTGTTTTGGGATTGAAAAGCATGTCCGCAAGATTCATTAATCAAATTAAACGCAGAACCCCAGAAGAATAAGTGATGGTAAGAAGACCTGCTCCAGCAGCTGAGAAAAACATTGCTGGCCAGCCTTTTCTGCTGTTTGATGCTGAACAGGTAGCACACTTGTTAGGGGGGAATAAACAGGAACTGCAGTGGTCTTCCAGCATTGCATTAGCAAACAACTGACAACTTTCACATCCAGCAGACACTTACCGTTGACCTCAGGGTTTGCTCCACCAGCTCCTGACAAAGCCATCTTATCTTCAGCTGTTACATTGTCAAGATTTTGTAAAAGAACCATTGAAGGACATTTAATGAATACTAGATTTATTGTATTAAAATGGCCAGAAACAGGAAGAAAGACAGACGCTATAGTTCCAATAATTAATTAAAAAAAAAGCTTTATCTTGTGGTGATAAAAATTGCGTGCCATGTCAACGTAAAATAAAATAATACTAATCTGTTGTTCGATGGAATTTGTTTTAGCCTACAAATGTTTTTTTTTTTTAAAGTGTAACTTTACCCCCGATCTGTGTCTAACTCCACCCACTGCACGATTCTGAAATGAGGAGCGTCCAGGTGTGGACATGCGTGACAGGAATAGTTCAGGAACATCCGGATGACAGAGAATTACAAGTCACCTGTATGTCATCTGATTTTTATACATTTGTAGATTTTTCTGTGTATCACCAGCATCGACGTGTTTCATCACAATTAAGTCACATAATTCAGTTTGCTGCTCAAAAAACACGAGTTGGTCAGTATGGCTTCAAACATAATACTACTAATTCTTGAGTTCTTCTTCATTGAATAGGCTGATAATAAAAGTGTCAGTGTCCTTTATCCTCAGCAGTTCTGTTTCACCTGCTGGCTCTCTCCACATCCGCTCCCTCCTGCTTGCCGCTTTCCCGGTGGCAGCTAATGTGTCCCGCCTGTTGCGCTCACAGCTTCCTATCAGTCAGTCAGCTTAAAATCAAACAAGCTCCACTGCTTGCTTATCTAGTTACTGATCTCCTGCCTGCTCAACCTGCCTTGCTCTTCTGTGCCTGCAGCGTCTGCTCTGCTGACACCAGTCCTCGCCCCCCACAGATGGCTCCACGCTCAAATGATTGGATTAGGTTGCAGGTACCTATGTTTGCGATGATTTGTGCTGCCTTGTCAAGAAATGCTACCGTAATGCAAATGATAGCAATGCCTAATGCTCCCCCAGTGGGTGAGAACCTCTGCTTGAAAGTGAAGCCAGCACAGAAGTATCATAAGCGTTACCACTAGGCGCTGACTCCAAAAAGGCCTGGCTCCCGTCGACTTACACTGAAGTGCAGTCATTCCTGGATCCTCGATGAATAAGATTTTAGGGCTAACAGGAGGCTTTGATGTCTGCCGTGTCAATCATTCACTCAAGTTTCGTAACTTGTTTATTGAATAAAACATTTTTTTTCCCTGACAGGCAGCTCGACTGTAGCTGTGTCTAATAATTTACATGAACAAGACTGTCAAATGATGTTGTCACAAACGTTTGAGGAAGTTTACCATTTCGCTGTGGCAGTAAGCTAGCATTTAGCACTATCTCACCCATCACCCCTCGTGGACCCACAGCTCAGCCCTTTTGTCCAAATATGGTCACTTCTGGCTCCAAAAAGCCAAGATGGCAATGGCCACAATGCTATCATACTATTTAGTATTCTAGAAAAAAAAAGTAGTATGTCACATAGTATGCAAGCCAGCATGCTTTTCTGGCTATTCCTACCCAGAATCCACTGTATGTGAGTGTGAAGCTATTCCAATCCAGTAGTAAGTGGTATTAGTGGTATATGTTTTGATGAAGTAGTATGTCCCAATTGTATGCTACTGCATGCAACAGTACATACTTTGTAAGGGTTGCTGCAGTACACACTGGTAGAAAAATCCAACTGTATTCACTGGGCACCTGCAATGTGGAAAAAGATGCAGATCAATCTAAACAACTAATCATTTTTATGCTGAAGGGTTTTAGCCTGAGATGTTCTGTTTTCGTTTCATTCATTTGATTTAAATTGCTTTATTATTTATATCATGTTTTTATATCGCCATTATTTCTCAAGTTCTCATTTTGTTTCCTGGAGGATCTTTTATTTTTAGCTGATTCCACAACACATCTGTATAACTCTGTCGGTCGGTCCCCATTACATTTAAAATGCAATACCTCAGCAAGGAATTTGGCCTCGAGGATGAACTGATTAGATTGTGGTGGACAAAGGTCACCGTGACCTCATGGGCACTTTTTTTTTCTCCGCAACATATTGTGATGGGATCCACATTCATGAACGTTTGCGTCAGACATTTCATAAAACCACACTGTTGTACTACGTGTATGTTTGGACTGAAGCCATGTGTTCAGGTTTCATCTGTGCCATGCAGTCACTCCACCATTAGGTTTTTATAAATTATTTGTAATTCTGGCCCCTTTAACAAGTAGATCCTCATTAATTTTAATATCATCACCATATTTAAATATGACACTTGTACATGTTCATCCATCTCTGTCACTACTTATCAAATACAGAAACTGACTCACCATTTTTTTAAATTACATTTTCATTACAGATTCCTGTGCAAACTGGCTTTCAAGCATTGCATGTACACTTTACTATTCAATCAATTAAACAGATGTAAGAGAATAAGAAAAAATTTATCACTATGAATGTAATAATGTCATTTGTGCAGCAAGATCTGCTTTTAAAGGCTGCTTTTTCATCCTATTTAACAAGTTGATGAAAGACTCACGTGTCCCCAGAATGTGGATTTTAAGTTTCAGCTCAAAACACCACATCTACACTCTTAGACAGGATGTGTTAAAACTGACTGTGATTATGATTTGAACAGAGTGAATGTGTCACAAAGCTTAACGCCAAGATGGGTAAACATATGTAATATTAACACATTATGTATCATCCATGGCTGCACCAATCGAGTTAAGGAACACACTTAAAACCAAACACAATATGTTATCTTTTGACACAAAATGACTTCATGACATTCATTCATTTTCTGTAACTGCACTTTTACTTTTACTTTTCTGTAATTGTACGGCTGACATGGAGTTCACACACAATGTATGTGTGTGTGTGTGTGTGTGGACAACAAATATATCACAATGTACTTTGATATGTCAATTCCCATTACTGGGATTAAAAGTGCAGCTGGTGGGAGAAAAGAAAAAGAGGAAAAAGGTGGAGGGAAAAAATAAATAAAGAGCACACAGCAACAATAATTTTATTGAGAGGCTAGAAAAATAAATGAATAGGAAAAAAAGAAAACAAATTATTAATAATAATCAGAATCATAGCCCTGCATCCCACCACAGCCTCAACTGAAGCCAGACCCCACCTGGAATGGCCCATGAAGGGACTGAGGGGAGAAATAGTGTGGAGCCCAAGGGGCCCACCCCCAACCCGACACCCCCAAGGGCAGTCTCACCTCAGGCCACCACCCACATAGCGACCCACAATGCAGCAACCCACACCCGGTGGTACCCGACCCAGTGAGGTGACAGCGCTAATGACTGAGCGACCAGGCCAGGCCACCCTTTACTTCATGTGTTATTGTCATGATGCATCAAAAATTCCAGCAGCAGTAACATAGAACCAACATAAGTATTAGGATCCTTTACTAAAAAAACCTTGTTGTGCAAGTTGTTTTCCAAACCTTCTTTCACTAACTATATGTAAGTATTATCAGTATTATTATAGGTTTTATAAAATATATGTACAATAAAGTGAATATGGAATATCAGGTCTGTTCATCTAAATCAAATGAGCTGCTGCTGGCCACGCCCCTTTCCTGTCATTACCGTGGATACCATCATGTAGACACCCTGGTAAATCACTCCAGGATGTCAGGATGGTTCAGATGGCTCCGGTGGGCCCTGGAGGACTGACTAAGGTGACATTCACACTCACATGTTTTCTTTTTTAAAGCCCTTAAAACTGGTCTAAATCCACTCAAGCATTTTAGCAATGGACAAACACAAATATAAGTAGCATTGTGTTGTTCACCTCCTAAACCTCACCTTTTTTTCCTCACCCTCCCTCCCTCCCGTCTTTGCATTTTGACCCTCTGCCGTCTCCCCTTTCCATCTTTACCTCCTCTCACCCCTGTCAGTCATCGCCCCTGCCTTCCCAGAGGGCCGCAGTGCGACGTTCCGTGCCGTCCGACTGATGTCACCTCCTGCATCGAGTGTCCGCTGGGCTCCTGACTGACGGCGCCAGCTGACCTCTCTGCGTGGCTCCACATTTTCCAGAGACATCTTGATGAATGCGAAGGGAAAGGTGTAGAAGTTGGTTTTGCAAAAGGACCAACCACAGAAAGAAGACCACTACTTCTCTTCTCTCTTCATCTTTTTTTTTGTCTTTCATTTTCTATGTCTCTTTTTGTCTTCTTCTCCTCTTCCTCCATTTATCCTCTGTCTATTCCTGGACACTGGCCAGGGGAACAGCTGGACCCTGTGGACAAACACACTCTATATAAGGCTGGAGGCATGTCATCACTCCTCCCCCATTCAGCCCTTCACCTTCCTCTCCAGCCCTCTAGTTCCCTCTTCTACACCTATATCTCTGCTTAGTCTCCTTTTCCATCTTTACAGCAGAGTCACGGAACACAGAGCTACTACTTTTATGAGATATACGCTTTAAAAACTCAAACCCACTTCCAGAAAAGTCGGGACATTTTCTAAAATGCAATAAAAACTAAAATGTGAATCAATCAATCAGTCGGTTTGCCTGAACCTATTTAACTGATTATACATTACTTGTTATTTAAATAAAGGTTGTTGCTTCTTTCAGGCATTAAAATCTAAAGTTGGTCCTTGAAAATGTCTGGAGTCTTTTCTTTGTACTTTTGTCGGTTAAATACAGGTTAAAACAAATGACAAATTTGTATGTTTTCACTGTAATGTAATGATGATAGACAGGACGTACAGGGATCAGTGGCAAATGAGATTAAGCAATTAAAACTCGGGATCGGGTTTGTTCACACGTACGTTTTCAATTTACGTTTCATGTGAAATGACATCTGCACCACTTTTTATCCGAAAGTAAGACTGAATGCATGTGAAATTGTCACATATGTAACCAAAAAATCACCTTGAAGTTGAATTGACATAGTTTTATTCACCGTTAAATGGTTCTAATGTAAGATCATGCCGACCCAGATAGGGCATTTTATTCAGAATTTCACATTTTTAAGCAGGTTTAATTATGTGGTAGAAGGTTTTTTTACACCACACTCACAGTTTTGCTGTCATTCCCAAATATTGTCTCAAAATGGATTAAAACCAGACATTTAAGCCAAAATCTTATGTATTTTCAAATTTCAGCCCATTTAATTTAACTAAGCCGTAAGGACACAAACATGTTAGTGATAAGGTATTGGCCC
>JAPQRN010000025.1:17788028-17806846 GCA_037367275.1 Coranthus polyacanthus | reverse complement strand
ACCACAACAACCACATGCACATTGTCAAGAACCCATAGGTGCGCTCTCTCCAGCACCAAACAGAAAGCAGCTAACTTTACAAATGAAATTCCTGATGGCACATGTTCAATTTAATCAGAAACATACTCATGGACGCATTGCATTTACTCCACTCTGTTTTGCTCTGTTTTGTCTTTCTTCTTATGTGGTTAAATCATTGAAGTGGTTTTAGCGCCCCCTGCAGGCAGGACTTAAATTTAAATACCTCATTACATCTCCTAAAATCTGATTCTCACTGTAATGTTGCGATCAAGTTTGAACTCACTCGAACACCAAAAACAAAAGGATAAAAAAAAAAAAAACAAAAATCTTGCAGTTGCAGTCTTGCAATTAGTGACCCTGTGAGATTCCCAGTCTTTGCAAAATCTCCTAGTCTGTGACTGAAAACTCCTTCTAGTGTTTGGTAGGCATAAATGGGATGCTGACTTCACCTTTTCTCACTTTGATGCACTTTTGTAGAGGCTGCAATACCATCTCTGACTACACATTCTGGTGGCTCCCAAAATTATTCTTTTTTTTACAAAGATAATTATAAAACATATTAATTTGCAGGAGGAACACTGCAAGGCCACTGACAAGAACTGAAAGGAGAATGAAGAATGGATTGTTTTTTTTTTTTATCTTATTGATGAAATCTATTTACAAGCTTTTAGCTGATTTCTTCGCTGATTGTTCCATCACTGAATTCATTTTCTACATTGTGTCTTTGCGCGTCTTGTGATGTCGTTTTAGCTCCCCTCAGGCTACAAGAGCTCCTGAGAAACAGCAATCTACCCGATGAATTTGTGCTGCCCTTTGACCCTCGTATCAAAGTGGGAAGGATTCTGGTAAGCCTCGCTATCGCTTTGCATGTTGTAGTGCTAAACAACGTGTGTTTTCATGCTGGACAGCTGGGGCCTTTGTATGCACTCTATATATTAATAAACATAACTCACCTGACGTAAAAAACAAATGATTATGACACCGACAACATATGAAAATGCACTAAATATAGTAAAAAAGTGGACAAACATATGTACAATTCAGTGTAAACAGTAGATCACGTGCAGACGCAAAGTATAATTTATTCTCTGATGTTTGGGCTTCACATTTCAAGTGTTCTCACGACGTCCATCTTTCATACAGTCTATGGTTAAAACCCAGACGTGCGAAGAGACTAATCAGTTTCCTTCATATCATCTCATCCAGCTGGACAAATGCAAAGTGATGGCCTCCAAGAAGAAGCCTCTGTGGCTGGAATTCTCTCCCATGCCGTCACCCACTTCTATCACACCTGTAGGAATAATCTTCAAACAGGGGGACGACCTCAGGCAGGACATGCTGGTCATTCAGGTCAGAGAGAGACACTATTTATGTTTTGCTGAATGAATTTTGCCTTTGAGTTACGTACCATCGCTCTGTATTTTCCTAGACATTAGTGGTGATGGACTCGATCTGGCAGGAGAAATCGCTGGACCTCAACCTTGTCCCATATGGCTGCATCTCCACAGGACACAACATAGGTATTAACGGGGATCGGTATATTTTATGGTCAGGCGTCCGTCCAGATTTTTAGTATCCAGTGAAGTGATAGGGATTTGTCAGATTTTCTAAGTTTCTACGACTTAAAAACAGCAGTATGACATTATCATTTTGATGACAGCGTTTGAGCTTCCCACCTTGAACAAGATGTCAGAGAAAAATGGCCGCCATGTGACTATGGACAATGAATTCCATAAAGAAGTGTAAACATTTAATGAGGTTAATGAGCTGCAGTGAAGTTGGCTAAAAAGATGTAACACAGAATTGGGAGATACTTTATACTTTATGCTATATAAACAATTTGACCCACGGAAACAAAAGTTGCACAGTCGATGGGAAGACAATAACCTTTTAACATCCACCATGTCACTGGCAAGCCATTTTCAGGTTGCGGTTTAAAATGTATTTTAGGTTGTATTTCATCCACATGTTAAACACAGAAATGAGAAGATGTTCCCTTTCAGATAAAGTCTAATACGTGCATATTGGCCTTACACTTCTTCAGTTATAACCCTAACCCATGAAAAGAGCGGATGTTAAAAGGCTCCATCATGTTTGTATTCAACAGGTATGATTGAGATTGTGAGGAACGCAGCAACCATCGCCGCAGTCCAGAGGAGCCAGGGAGGAACGATCGGAGCCTTCAAAAATGATGCTCTGTTTGAGTGGCTCAAGTCAAAGGGCCCCCTCCAGGAAATTGTAAATAGTGCTTTCTGACATTTTATGAAAAAAAAAGCCCTCCAAACAAATAGCCGAGGATAATGAATATATGAAAATGAAAAAAAAAGAACAACCTCAATCCAGACTTTCTTTTTTGAAAAATGGACACACTGCACCACATCTTCTATACGCAATAAAAGGCAGTGCACATTTACTGGGCCGCACTCTTCTTCACCAATCATCCATTGTTTGGTCTCCAAAATTGATTTTTTGGGTCATTTTTGCTTTATGTAACAGGTTATGCTGTTAATTTCCTCTTATAATTTATAACTTTAACCCTGCATTTTTTTCCAAGAAATCTCTGTAATTAATTGTTTTACTGGACTGCTGTAACGATGTCCTCTTTAACTACAGCATTACCAGACTGTGGACAAGTTTGTGAAGTCCTGCGCTGGTTATTGCGTAGCCACCTATGTATTAGGTATAGGAGATCGACATAATGACAACATCATGATTACAGACCAAGGTACACACATTAACATTAATATGCTGATTTTTTTCCCAATTCATTAATCATTTCTTCTATAAAGGGTAAAAACTAATAACACTTCTGTAATATATATTATACAATATTAATATCCTGGTGCCCAAAGAGATATCTTCAGAGAGCTGTTTTCACCAACCAACTGTACAAATCTCTTTTGCCAAAAAATTGAAAATTCAGCTAATATAGCAAATATTCATCATTACTGTCAGTTTTGCAGCTCTATTCTGGTTTACACTGCACTAGCTCTTAGTTGCTCTTAGTTGATACATATGTTTATTTACATCAGTTATGTTAGATTTTGTGTTAAAATGAATATAAAACTAGACATTTTCCTTTCAGGAAACCTGTTTCACATCGACTTCGGGCACATCCTGGGGAACAGGAAGCACTTCCTTGGCATAAGCAGGGAGCGTGTGCCGTTCGTCCTCACTCCAGACTTCCTGTATGTCATGGGGAGGGTCAAAGGTCGAAATAGCCTATATTTCCAATGCTTCAGGGTAAGACGACCTTTTAAATCAGTCCATACATTGTAAGTTTGTAATTATTTTTATTTACTAAGTCTTTCTACGTGTCTTATCTTCATCTGCCTCTCTACAGGACACTTGCACCCAAGCGTACCTCTCCCTGCGCTCCCACTCTCGTCTGCTCATCACCCTCTTCTCCCTCATGTTGCTCACCGGCATCCCGGAGCTGAGTGCCGCAGAGGACATGCGCTACCTGCGGGAGGCGCTGCAAGAGGAGGAGAACGAGGCAGAGGCCAAGAGGCACTTCCTCGAGCAGATCTCAGTCTGTGAGCAGCTCGGCTGGACTGTACAGGCTAACTTTTGGATCCACATGATGGCAGGCATCAAGTAGTCTGTATAATGTATTTAAAAATGCTGCTGCTTATAATGCTACTGTAGGTGGGGAAAAGGAGAAAGCTCTGCCTTTCGTGTATTCATTTTTCATTTGCTTTTTAAATGTTTAAAAAAGTTTTGTAGTCTGTCACTGTGGTCCCCAGAGCAGGAAGTTTAAAACCTCTGCAAAGAGCACAAAGCGACAGACAGGGATGTAAGACAGACAGAAAGTGACATTTTCATGTCAGATTTCCTTCATGTGTACCAGCCATTATTCCTTTTGAAGACATCGGCCCACACAGTGCTGTAAATGTATGTTTTCCATAAAACACATTTAGTCACATCAAGCTTGAGATAATGTCTGCATGCAAAGTTCCTGTTTTGATGTGTGCAATAAATAAACATTCATATAAACACAGTGCTATCTGGAGCTGGAGTAGTAGCGTAGTGGCAATACTTTAGAAACATTACTGGATGTGAGCTGTGAAGACAGGCACAAACTGAGGAAAGCAATGTTCAAATAAATGGCCTGGACTTTTAACTCCAACTACTGATGTACGTGGTGTTACCTGGCTGGAAAATGTCACTTAGGTTTGTTACTGCCTTGTGACTGGAGATTTCAAAAGTTGGAGAAAAAGTTGAGTAAGTAGGTAAAATTACAGACAAAAATATCTTCTTTTTTTTTTTTTGATTAAATGTATTATAAATCTGTAGTTGTTGTCAAGGCAACAAAGGTTTCACACCCACCATCTTCTAGTTCTTCCAGGAGATGACTCCTCTCCTTGCCCTGGGTCTTGTCAAATTGGGAAACACCCCAAATTGTTTCATCCAGTTGGCAGTATTTACACTAAGGTGAAGAATCAACTCTTTTTCCTCCAATGCCTCATCTGCCTTCCTTTTTCTGCCAGTTCATATTGCTGAAGCCACCGATGGGTCTTGTTGAGCTTCTGTATTGGAGAGCGTCCCCCTCAATGAACTCCTCTCCAAGGCAACTAAAAGGCAACTGCAGAATGTTGCTCTTTCCATAGATTGCTGTGCTTCTGAGGCTACATGACAAGCCGGATCATCTGGTGGAGAGTGCTAATCGTTCTCTCGGGGCTTGATTGTCTCCTGAGACTTCTGTTACACCAGAAGTGGCTCTCTGGGCAGGATGGAATGCTGATAGATCCAGGCTTTGAATCTTCTAGGGAGGCTTGACTCGTCCACCTTTGTGAGCCATAATTGCTGCGCTTCGCTTGTCTTTCCATTTTCCAATTTAATTGGCTTCCCGAAAGTCTTCACTATAGCTGTTCGGTAATAGGCAGGTTCCAGGTAATGAAAGGTGGTAAATGCCCTCAACATTCCTTTTCTTTAAAGCTGCAGGAGCCGAAATCAGGAGGAAAAAAAACACCAGAATTTAAAAATACACACCTTCCTTGTGCAGTTTCTTCTTTGGGTCCAAATCAAAACACTATATATAAATACAGATAACTGTATTTATATATACTTTATATATACTTTTTATATAAAGTGAAGCTACTTTTCACTTTTTTTATATAAAGTGAAGCTACTTTTCCAAGCTTCAGTGTTGAGACGTGGAGTAGAGCAGTAGAGTCACGTCCAGGTCGCGTCTGACAGAATCTGATCAGCGATCGGTATTTACAGCTGTCAATCACTAATTTGACCCACCTACCTGCCTGAAAACACCTGTGATTGTACAGATAGGTTGTGATTACCATCCAGGGCACTGTTTCACTCATGTAGGTGGTGAAAAAAAGTGAAACCCCAAATAATAAGATAATAAGAAGATAATTATAAAATATTTTAATTTGCACTGCATGACCACTGCCTATAGACCTATCACAAAATGAAGCCAGTGCTATCTGTTTAAAGGCTTTTTTTTCTGTTGCTTTCCATAAAGAAGCAGGTCAGTGCATCACAGATCTCAGCATAACCCTGCATGCCAGCGAAGCAGGATATTGTTTTTGCTGTCTGTGTGTGTGACCAGTATAACTCACTTGTGTGTTGTTGCTATTGTTTTAGCTCCCCTCAGGCTACAAGAGATCCTGAGAAGCAGTGATCTGCCTGCTGGATTTGTGCTGCCCTTTGACCCTCGCATCAAAGTGGGAAGGGTCTTGGTAAGCCTTGCTATTGCTTTGCGTGTTGCAGTGTTAAACAACAGCGTGTTGAATACTTAATGTTATTCATAACATGGGGTTTCACTGTTTACTACTACGATACGCTTGGAGTTAGTACTTGTGAGTATGTGTTTACGTGGTGGGTAGCTGGGGCCTTTGTATGCACTTTATATATTTACACTATTCACCTGAATTCGTTCCACTAAAAATTAAATGCAAACTAAACAGTAGGTCTTGGTCAAAGCAATGAAAAACATTTAAAATGCTCAACAGGGTTTTTCCTTTATGTTCAGATTCTAAAGTGTTACACTGTAATGATTGTTAACTAATTTTCATAAAGTCACATAGGCTGCATCGTACGTAGCTACAAATTAAACGTTTCCATTCATAATGGTGCACTTTCTCGAATATCACTCTGATATGTTTTATGTAAAATGTAGGCACGAAGCTTGAAAGAGACTGTAAGAAAACCACAAATGAATACAGGAATTGGATCAATATGAAGAACTTACTTTACTTCAGTGTGTTTGTCATTTGGCAAGTTTTTACTGTCTTCTAGTGCAAAATAACTTGCAGTATGAAATCACTCTCTTATCTTAGAGCAAATAAACACTTTCTACGTCACAGACTCCTTTGCCCCTTAATTTCAGATCTCGCATCAAATTCTGTCATTCAGCACGTCTGCGTCTCTATTTTGCTGCCACAATGACAGTGCTTCGAGCTGCGGTGGCCCGTGTCTAACCCATCGTGACACTGCGTGCCGTCGCTCTCGGTCCATATGACCTTGTTGCAAACCGGCAACAATGGACTGGACTGTAGGGGAGGGGCATGTGAAAGGGGTTGCCTGTAGTGATTAACCCACAGAGAATTAGCACTCTGCACTGAATATCCTCTACCAAATGACTGAGCATCTTTAGTTCTTTTGTGAACACGAGTGACTGATGATTCACTCTCACCAGGTTTGTTTTTAGCTGCAGTAAAGAAGCTTTTTTTTTTCTCTGACAAGGGAGCTCATCTGCGTTCTAACCACTCACAACAGAAGTGATAACGTCACTTTGGAGTTATGGACATTTCTGCTAATTAAACTGGAAAAAGAGGCTGATTTTGCCTCTGTAACTGCAGTCTGACCATGTGACTTCTTAAGATGTCAAGGGAGACTTGTCGGCTTTCCGTTTGCTTTCCATATGTTTGGCAGTAGCAGTATTTTTACAGTGTTACCACAATATACCTAAGAGTAACCAGAACCCTTAACATTAAGTCTTAAATTTCACTTAAAGAGGTTTTATGTAGAACTGATATTCAAAACTATCAACAGCAGGACGAAGTTACGTATCAGAACACACTCACGACCACCAAAACCACCAACGAATTGACGCTATACGTCTCCACAGGCTGCGTCACTCACTGAATAAAGTCTGAAACTCACTGGTCACGCACATCTGTTACAGTATCATTACGTTTTCTCCTTCGAGCTAAAACTCGAAAATCTTAATGTAGACACACACTCACTACTCCCTGGTCACATACATTCACAGTGACAAGTTGACGTGTGGCTGTGAATAAACTCACTTCACATCTCTGCAACACCATACACTTTTTATTCTAAACACTCTAATGATAATTTTAGCTCATTTATATATACAGTATATATTAAATGAAATTAAAGGGTACATATAGGGATACTGAGCATTCATACAGTGCTTCCTGATATTCTGATGACTTTAATAGTGTGTTAAAGTCATCAGAATATCAGGACATACTGTTGAGTAACAGCACAAAAAAATACTGCAGCAATAAGGGCTTGATTCCCAGATAAAATAAACAAGTAATTTCACGCTATTGGAATGAAAATGGTCCTGTTTATTGATTTGTTTAAGCCTCCATACGTATCATGTGTTTTCTTACTCACGTTATCCAAATCATTACTTCAGAAATGTAACTTCAAAGCCTTGCAAACGTGTAATGTTCAGTGGCTCCAGTTTTAAGGAATGTTATTTAAAATCATTTCAAAATATATATCATCATAGCCATCATCTATGTTTTAATTCAGTGTTGACTGAGAAGCTGAAGAAGGAGGGTTTCGGGGATGATCCTCTCATGATTAAGTTACAATTTTTTAATTATGAGCTGGAACTTAAACTTCAACCTCAATCTCAACAGCCTCATGAATATTCCACTGATACGTTATGCAATTTATGCAGATTTTAAGTCTTTTTTAATCGTAAGTTGATTTCTCATCCTCTCGGTTTAGGCTGAGGCGCAGCGACATCACCTGATTCATGGAGGCATCTCAGACGCAAACATGTGTGGACAAATCCTTTCTTTCACTAGGGGGCAGACCTTGATCATCATGTGCTAATTCTAAGGGCAAGTTCACTAAAGAAGACTTTTCCACATGTGGAATAGGCTGGAGCAGATCTTCATTTTGACCTTCAGGCCAAAAAGTCTTAGTGTGAGGTGTGTCTGTGTGTGTATACTATGTGTACTGAAAATGAGACTCTCTAAGAACAGACTTATTTCTCTTATCTCTGAGCTCTTGTAACTGTTATTCCCAGTGTTTACAGAATGCAGATTTTACAGAACCAAAACCAAAACGGAAAATGTCAAAAGAGCAAATCCTTTATCAATAGAAAAGCAGTAGTAGTAGTGCTTTTCTGATGCTTGATTCTCCTCCGGTGATCCTGATTAGATCTTTAAATGAGAAAAGAAATCTGTACTTACACAATGACAATGACACAAAAGCATGTGTAGTATGAAAAGAAGAGGGCAACACTGGTTTTCAACTGTTCATTTTCGCTTTCAAAGTGTGTGTGTAGCAATTAGATAAAACACACGCTCCAGCTGTTTCCCCGTCCAAAGACTATAGTTCTGAACAAATTATAGCCTCACCTTTTAACCAACATATCTCTCTGGTCTTTTTGAATATCTTATTTTTTTCTTTTTTAATTCGTGTCTGTTTCTTTTTATCGACCTCTTAGTCTTCATGTCTCGTACTCCCTGTCACTTTATCTCTTATTTGCTTTTGCATCCTGTGTGAATTTTCCTTGTTTACTTTGTATTACAGGAGAATACTGCAGCACGACATTGTGGATAATTATGGATTCCAGCCATTCCTTGGCTTCAACTTGCACAACCTAAACAAACCCCTGGGTATTGGATTTAAAAACCACTTTTCTTTCTCGGTTTAACTCTCAGTTCAGTTTTGTTCCACTCAATAAATATTTCCAGGCTGTGTCCTCCAGTCCCACTCCCAGACACCCCCGTCTATGTCCATATCACCCGTCTGGCCTTGACATACACGCAACCTCTTCCAGAGGAGACTGACTGTCCTTGTATTTGGCAGCTGCCCGTTGAGGATATGTGATATCTAACTGTTGACTTGGCTGGCACCATATAATGAGCTCGGTGATGGAGATTGTCATCATCCCTTGATAATTCCCATGGTGCAAATCCTGTCAGGGTGGAGCTATCTCACTATCTTCCAACTATACCTGTTATCTCCCGTCCCGTGGGAGCCATGGGCGAGAAGAGAAATTAATGTTGGCATGCAGATATGTTATGGCAAAGCTTTTGTTTGCCTCTGTCAGGTGATTTAAGTTGATTTAATATGCAAAAATAATTATGGTTGACTGACTCATTTAACCCTGGATTTGCATGAAAAGTCTTAAACAATATAATATACCAAACCAAGAATTATAACACAGAGCCCATCACATTTAATTATTATTACAGGTGAATTAGCAACAACAACAAAAAAAAAAGCAGCGTAGTTAGCTTAGGTGGATCTAAATTCAACTAAGTTAACTATTTAACAAATTTTTAACAATACACAATATGCTATTAGACATTATGATTTATATGTAATATATATGTAATATGTTTTATTCTGCAAAGAAAAAGTACAATATGAGCATGCGAAATGAGAAGTAATGATTTAACACCAGCAATTCCACCAATCTGGGATTAGATAGAAGTCATATGATCATCTCATCAAGCATTTGTCCACTTCCTCCCTGATCCCACATGGTGAATATCAAAGCTGTAAACAGGCACGTGTAGGTTCTATTAAGAAAAAATACATCTTGAGGTGAGAAAGTTCATTTTGTTTAGCACTTGCATGATTGCAGGTAAAACTGATACGACTCATCTTAGAAGAAATTGCAGTTTCTCAAGCAGAATGTGATGTAGTATGTTGATTCTAAACCACTTTGTTAATACAGCCAGTTAAACAATGGCTGACAGAGGTAGGGATGGTTGTCACATATCTTTAAAAAGTGATGCATACATGATATTGCTGTTGTTTATATCCGTATCTGTAATAACACTTATATTCATATATTCATCATGTATATGATATATGTGAATATTATACACTTGTTTATAAATAATATTCTAACTGGATTTCCTCGTCGTTGTATCTGTACTCTGCACAATGACAATAAAGTTGACTCTAATCCAAGCGGCAAGGGACTCGGCTCCAAAATGAAGCCAACGTGGAAGTAACTTAAGGTTGTAGTACCGCTGACTGCCACTGGGGGTGGCGCCAAAAGCCCTGGCTCCGATAGACTTCCATTGAACTTCTCTCTCTCTAAAGTCAGTAATTTTTTTCCAGGACTCATTCCAGTCTCAGCCATTCAAATCTGACCCTCTAATGACTGATCTGATGGTCCATCTTTAAATTTTTCTTCCGTTAATCATTTGATGTCTGCCGTGTCGGGCTTTCATTGACAGGTGGGAATGACGGCTCGTTCTCCTACCGAGTCGGACCTTTGTAGTTTCACACATTTTTTCCTCTGCAGTTGTGGTTAATACGATTTTGTTAAGTTTACTGTTTTACCAAGTAAACTAATGCTTAGCATTAGCTCACCTCTGACCCCTTGGGCTCCCGTAGTTTGGCCCCTTTTGTCCAAATATGGCCACGTCCGACTCCAAAAAGCAAACATGGCGACGTCGCTTCAAAACGGCAGTTCAGAAACCAATGGGTGCCGTCACGGCTCCTCTGTACAATAATATATACAGTCTATGGTCTGGACACTGACACCAAATGTATGAGGAGGAGACTGGCAACAGAACCTGGCAGATGCAAATCAGCCAAGGGAAGCGCAACACATGGATTATTTGGCACAAATTTGGCACATATTTTTCTTGTTTCCTCCCTGTAGCTTCCCATTTCCCAGTACCAAGAATATTAATTTATGTGTTTATTGCTTGTATTAGGTTTGAGCATCAGGATTAAGGTGACTGTTAAAATATGAATAAACAGTGTTGCTTCAGTGTTCATGGGTTAAAAAGATGTTATTGTGCTCCTGCCGTGTGCAAGGATAAGCAGACGCAGAAGCGTTTTATCTTCTTCATCTTCTGTACAATTTTCCATACGTAACTTTGAGAAAACACATCAAAATGTGAAAAATTCAGGAATAGTGTCCCGAGAATTTTATCAGCAATCCGAGTGACCATAAAATTTTTTTAAAAAACTGTGAAAAATGCCCTATTTATTTCAAATGGGAAATACTTAAACCCACACCTTCTTTGGAGCCTCATTACTTCTTCATGCTTTAAGCCTAAGTTTTAAAGCTCAAAAATGAGGCTAAATGAGGTACAGGTTACAACCATACCCGGTCTCCCCTACCAGACCTTGAGGTTTAGGCCTAAAGAATAAAAAAAAAATGACAGAAGCTCAGGTGTGTGTATTTGCAAGCGGTCATGTTCCTATGTTTCCTGTTTTCTAACTTCAAATGTCTTAGGTTTCAACAAATTCAAGCAGGCCTACAGTAGAAGGGTGACAGGACTGGGTGGGGTCCAGCGGTGGAGGGGGGTGACCTGCTCCTGTTTCCAGTAGTAAGCTGCTGCTGCTGCTGCTGCTGCTGGTGTCACTGGGGGCTCCACCTGCTCCTCCTCCTCCTCCTCCTCCTCCTCCTCCCCGCGGGCTCCTGTACCGCTGCGGACGGGACACCGAGCTCGCACGGGCGGCTGTCGGCAGTCGCTGTGGAAAGGCGGGAGTGCGTGTCCGTGGGAGAGAGTGCGTGAGGAGACGAAGGAAGCCTTGACTGGAAGAGACTCGGAGAAGCCGCAGAAAACTACCGAGCAGGTGAGCGCCCCGTCTCCTTGTGCTAACACCTGACTGAGGCGAAAAACAGTCGCGCAGAGTTAGGTAAAAAAGTTGCTCAGTGTTACCGTGATGTGAGCAGCCTGTGCTTGAATGTTTACTTCATATAAACAGCGTGCCGTTGCTGGGTCCGTCATGCAACTGCGGTGCGTCTAAATATCCATATCGGAAGTTAAAATGAGAGTTACGAGTCGACTTTAGACGCACTTTGTGCTGTTTTATGCTAGGCTAATTTATTCATTGAGGTGTTAGCTTGCTGTCAAGTTCATGGACTAGCCGGAAAAGTCAATAATTTTGCAGAGCGAGCACGCCAATTGAGGCTGTTATGAGACTTATGGTAATATAAAACAAGCTATTAACTGTATACAGAATAGTAATTAGACGGTTTACTGAGTTTTGAATAAGCATGGGGATAAGCTGTGGGATTTGTACATAACCCATTGGATTGGACAGTCAGAAGCTGTAACATGTTGCAACAATGAAAGTACCTCCACCTCTTTTTTCTTTTTTTTTTTTAGTGTTTTTATTACTGAACCGTGACAAGTGCCGTTTATTGACAAATGGAAAACCAACCATTCAACCAAATCCATTTAAACGTTAACAAAGAAGAGCCTGTAAAACCCTATCTCAGAAAAGCAGCGAAGAAATTGAAACTGAGGATTTAGAGAAAAAAACTTGTCAGGATGAGAAACTTGTGTGTACAGTACTGTGTGTATCTGCTCTCAAACTGACATCAACCAGTTTTTTTTTTTTTTTGTCTGGGAGGCAGATTTCTGTCATTGTTGCTCAAATTCCTGCCAGATTAACCAGCGGCACAGATTAATGGAGAGTGGAGCTCAGATTCACCGTGTCATTATAATTAGATTTCTGCTGTAGGTAAAAAACTAAACAAAAAAAACCAAAACTCATTGCATCAGTATCACAGGAGTTTGTACTTTCTGAAATGATTCACCCACTGTGCTCACACTAGTACTAAGAAGAATTAAAGTAACCCTACAAAGCATGTTTTTCATATTGGTGCTTATAAAAAGAGGGCTTCATTTTCTGGTGTATAACTATGAAGTCAAATTGTCATTTATTTATCTTTCACCATGTCTTCCATGTCAGAGTATTTATAAATGTGTGTGTGTGTTCGGAGGTACAAATTCCCATGGCCCTTTGCAGGCTTAGTCTAACTTTAATCAGCTCAAAGACCTGGCCCCTCGCCCCACTGCTGAGATCAACTCTAACCTGAAGGGTTAAGAGGATCCACAAGCCAGTCAGACCCCAAACGGTAGAACTGACAGTCAGGGAGGGGGCGGGGGACAACGAGGAGGTCTTTGTGGCCACTTTGAATGCCGACAGATCAGTAGCTCAGCTTTGATAATATATGTTACTGATATTTACTACTGTACATGTTCTTAAAGTGGACCTATCGTGCACTATCCCTGGAACACGTTTTCACTGAAAATGGTGTTGAGTTTTGAGGGGATTTAGTCATTTTAATATCACGGCTCATTTCCCCACGTGCAAATGTTCCACCTGAACAACTTCTCCTATTTTGCAAAGGTGCCACTGCCGCTGCATCCTGCACAAACTAACCGAACAACCCTTATTTACTCCGTATTCCAGAATGACAGTAGACTGAGACCTATCTCCAGCGGCTGGCATAGCTCTAATTAAGTGTGGTGATAGGTCTCTCTACGCGTGACTAACCTCCATCTGAAACAGTCTGTTTTAGCTCCAGCAGGGTGTCTCTATGGTAAATAATTTCACACTTTATCCACTTAATATGTGAGATAATGGTCTAATCTTAACTTGCAAATGTACTGTATTAGCCATTGTTAACACGTGCACATGTAGGAAATGCACTGAAACTTTCTGACTGAAGTTGAACGGTTTTTTTTTCTGAGCATGCTGCGCTTGGATGAGCTGATGTTGGCTTGTAGAAAAGCATCAAAAAGAAGCAATCAGAGCAAGCTGATCTTTTGACACTATGTTCATCTCACCTTCTGTCCAATACTGACATCCAACATCCTATGAATGAAAAACATTACACGTACCTTTTAAATTTCAAGTACCATCGGTTAAATTTTAAAAGAATTAATTTCAAGTATTTTAACTAGTCACTTGGGCTGAAGAGGTGACTTCTTCTCTCTCTTCATCTTCCTCTTGTCATCCTCCGCTCTTGTCAGCACCCACAGTGGGCTAAGCCAGGGGTGAAGCACCCTGTGTGCTTGTGCAGTAGGGTATGTGGTATGTGTGTTAATCTATAGATCAAGAGGACTACTCAAAAGATTTCTTGCTGCCATCCGCCACCCTTCACTCTATCAGTGTGTCTTTGATATATGAGACTCTGTCTGGGCCTCTGCAGGCTGAGACACTCATAATTATGTCCCCTGATAAAAATCAACCTCTTTTTGCCTCTGGACTGATTACTGCCACCCCTCTTTCCATGCTTTTTTTTTTTTTTTATAATAATGTCTCTTTCATTGTCCATTTCTTCTTTTATGATGTATTATACGTTGCCATCTTTCTCCAGGTTTATTTAGTCTAACAAATTATACCAACAGCTAAGACCACAATATCATCATATTCACATTTATGAAAGTATATTGTCTCTAGTACTTGAAATTTCTGTCTGTATCAATGGCCACAGTGAGTCATCCTCATAATGATATGTTTTTTGTGAATCCAGTAATATTCTCATCATATAGAAACTTGGTGACTTTAAATTGATTGAAGAAAGTGGAATGAACATTTCTTGTGTAGTGAGAAAATCAGTGGGAGGATCTGTAACTGCTTTGTTATACTAAAAAAAAAATCATTTTAAATTGCATAAAACCCAGGTTCATCATGTCTTTTGGGTGTCCCTATGGTTTGTGTCTTCATGACCCTGAGATTTAACTGCTGGTATATTTTGGTATAGATTGTCTAGATGAAAGTTGTTCATTTGAGCTACAATGCAGCATCTAAACACAAAGTATCACACAGTGATTTAAAAAGATCCACACACTAACATACTCCATTTGGCTAAACTGTAATCGCTGCCAGTTAACTCTCAGGATGTGACATGAATCACTGCCTCCTTCATGTGTTGTTTTCCTTCTCAGTTGCAAACACAAACAAGCACACGCAGCAGTTTCATTTACAATGGAATCGGCTGGTGGCACGCCACTCCAATCACAGATTTTGTCATCTGCAGGAAACGCAATTTCCTCATATATGTTAGTACTGAACACCAGCAAAGGCAAGCACAAAGTCACCAGAATAATCAACTTATCTTTTCTCAAGGCAGGAAATATCTGTCAGCGTTGCAACATGTTCTCTTGTAGTTTCAGTGAATACTTTCAGAAAGTGGCAGGTAGACAGCTGTAATAAGAGGCAGCACATTTCAATCTAAGAGCACTTGTTAAGCTCTGTAACATCACCGCCATTCATGTTATTCACGAAGCTTAAGGTTTTTTTTTCCATTTTATTAAAATACAGCTAAAAAAGCAGTTTCTTTTCAGCTCACGGAGTGCTCACTGAATAGTGGAACTTGAAGGCTTGAAGGCTACCACTACTCTGCCTTTTTCACATACACGTAAAACAGTAAATACATAGAAAACACTGCACAATAAAGAACTAAGCAGATTCACCCGAAATTATTACAATAAGAAGGAGAATTTTCTTAAAAAATGAACAAGGAAGCTTAGTTTTAGCCTGCTAATAACTATGTCCAGATGTTATATTTTATCTACCTGTTTTTTTTTGTATACCTCTGCCAATGGGGTTTTGTGATCACTCCTGTCTGTTGGTCTGTTTACGCAGGTTTACGCAAAAACTACTGCACTGATTTTCATGACACTTGGTGGAAGGGTAGGGCACAGACCAATCACATGGTGCTCTGGGTGGATATTGTTCAGATGACAGAGTAGGGACTACAGAGATGAGGCGGCAAAAAACTGAACTGATGCTGATAGTAGTAGCAAATAACTATCACTGTCCTCATTCATATTTTAAAACATAATCCATATCCATCCAGAAAAAGCCTGAAAAGCTGGCAATTAGAACAGAAGTAAAGAAAGTCATCGCTATGGAAATGACTCACTGTCTCATCTAGTTGCATTGGTTTGAACTGACGTTGGAGACCGGCACATTGCAAGTTTTTAGCTGTCTTGTCTTGAAACTTTGGTCTGAACTGGGCTTAACATAGATCAGTAATAGTGAAGTAAAAAAAACCCCAAAAAAACAGACTAACCAACCATCAACTGGCTGTAATTCACAAATTACAACTAAGACCTTTGTTACCACAATAACAGTTAAACTAACCAGTAGCACCGACTGACAAAAAGAAGGAAAACATAGGTCTTAATTTGTGGTTTGTGGCTCTAATACTGTGGACTGAGAAGAAGAGTGGACTGTTGGATTTTGTGGAGACCTGTGCTCTGTGACTGACCTCCTAGTCCACCTATAAATCAGTCATTGCTTACTTTCATTGTCTTAAGGTCATGCCTTAGCCTTGCTTACTTTCATTGTCTCAAGGTCATGCCCTGAGACAAGGCATGACCTTACTCTGAAGCTCTGAAGCTCTGTTCTGCTAATCTGTGCTGTGCTGACCTTCTCCTCAGGGCTCTACGGAGTTCACCTCCACTTCTCACCTACTGACTCTCTGGATGTCTAGTCCAAGCATGAACATGCAGATTGCATTTGTTGGTGTGTGTGTTTGAAGTCAATATAAATCAAGTTCAAGGCTCCTCACTGGCTACTGTCTGATCATGCCCTTGCATGAGCTTTTTGTTGATCTTGTGGGTGTTTTTTCTGTGCGCTGTTAAAGATTAATTTCAATAGTAATTAGCTTAAGACCTAAGCAGCACTTCTGATTTCAAACTGGATCTAGTACTTAGAAAAACAGACCAAAAACCAGACTTTTGGTTGGGTATGAGCAGGAATGCACATGCACAGTGATCGTCTCTGTGTTCATAGGTGGTGTGGAACAAAGGCTTAGTAAGCCCCACAGTAGCTGATGTTAGGTGTGCTTTACAAACTAGGTCAACAGCAGCAAAGATATGCAATGCTTCTTAAAATGAGACGTTTATCTCTAAATCCTGAAATAGAGTTATCTTTGATGGTACCTTTTGCTTTAAGGTGGCAGCAGAAGTGAAGTAAATATCCAGACAGCATTACGAGATTTCCTTTGGCTTCAAAGGCCACTAATCTGATGATGTATGTAGTAAATAAAGAGGATGTTGGAAGGGAAGTTTTTCTTTGTTTGACTCCATGATGAATTGACACCTCTTTATTTTGAAGATGCTGTGTTTGGGTGGTCTGTTTCTATCAAATTCAATGTTTAACTCCTTGACTTGACTTGACTTGACTTGTTGATGAGTTAATGTTTTACTTGGGCTGTTAATACATCAGAGTTTCCACAGGGTTTCCTCTCAGAGCAGACTCATCAGAGTCAGTGGAAACTGCAAACTTTAGGTACAGGCAGCTAAACCAATACATTCCATGTAGTTATGAGTATTAATGCAAGAAAGCAAATAAATATAATGCAAACATAAAGACAACGATGTTTGCCTGGAAGGTGTTTTGGTCCATATAATTGTAAAAAGACTTTTCAGATTTTCAGATAAAGATTTTCACTTTATATAATTGAAAGGCACAGATTGTGGCTTTAAGGTGTGTTACAGTAATTTACGACTGCTTTGACTCATTTAGGAATGTAGTTAAAATTATTGAGGTTGTTAAACATATTTGGGTGGATGCATTTTAAAGTGTTGTACGGAGGTGGTATAATATTTGTCTAATATGTTTTTGCCCCTAAAACATTAAGTCTGCACATGAAGTTTTATTCCAGACTCTCAGACACGAGGAACAAAAGCTTTTTTTCAAGATACAGAGCCAGACATATTAACATCCAGAGACGTAGGAACAGACCAGTGCAGGAGCAGTAACGCTTCTTAACCTTGATTCTTGACTTAGTTGCTATATTGTCTCTTTCTTCAGTTGAATGTCTTGGATAACTGTATGCATGTTCACCTCTTTTCCTCACAGCTATGCAGGTAGTAACAGAGTTGCCCACCTGTTTAAGAAAAATAAACTCCCTCTATGAGCTCATCTGAATGATTTGATCCCATTTCAAGCCCTGCCTTGTTTTACAATACTTGAATAAGCATGTGTCACACCGAACCATATTACATATACTCAGTGTGAAGCCGTTCGTCTGTTGTGTACACAAACTCGTACGTGTGTGCATGCAGACACGCACAGAGCCAGGCTTATCGTGTTATGGTGTTCAGGGATGTGGGAACCTGAGATTGTTTGGACTAGAGTCTTTAGATTTCTTGACTTTGACTGTTACACAGATGCTTACAGAGGTTGTACTTTCTGCATGCCTCCTCTTATCTTCTGTTCTGTGTGTTTTTCCAAGGTCGAAACTAACTAGGTTGTGACAATTTGTTTTCTTTTTTTTTTTGTAGACACCTGGATGCCTGCAACTTGAAGGAGGAATAACACAACACATATATACAGTATGTATACAGGCAAATAGCTGCATTGATGGAGCACTACCTGAAAGAGATCACATTTTAGTTTGAAATCACTCGTTTTTTGGTCCATTAACTCCAGTACAAAATGCCCAAAACTGGGCTATGAGTGACCATTAAACTTCAGTGACCATGAACAAAAGGCTATATGAGTGTGTGAGCGCTGTGTTTCAAGTGAGATTGCATTGAGAGCCTGTAGAACTTGCACCCATACACGTTGAGCCCCAATTGGTCTCCTCATGTCGCTCTTAATAGAGGTCAAGGGTCACACCACCAGAAAGCTGTGAATGTGAGCACTGCTTTGTTCTGCTGTGCAGCATTTTTCTTATTTAGTTTAGCCTGTTCCCACACATGCATACACACACTGACACAAACACACTCCTTCCCCCATGTTTTTCTTTTTAAAACACACACACACACACACACACACACACACACACACACACACACACGTATCCACACAGGGCTGTGATTGCACAATGT
>JAPQRN010000025.1:17764544-17787928 GCA_037367275.1 Coranthus polyacanthus | reverse complement strand
ACACACACACACACACACACACACACACACACACACACACACACACACAAATATATATATATATATATATATATATATATCTCATCTCAAATGACCTTTCACATCTCTTGTTTTTAGGCTAATTGAAAGTGACTTGGATAACACTATGGCTTGTGGGTTTTTGAAGGTATATAATGATATTCTGGAACAGGGAAAAAATAGCTGATTAATCGGCCCATATCACCCCTTACTCCCTGAAAAAAACAAAAATTGATACTGGCAGAAATTAAGTCTTTATTTGGAATAACTGCTTTCGGCAGTCTAATGCATTAATGATGCTATACCTCAACCAACAACCCAAACCTGCCCTGATAATTCTGCTGGCCTTAAATGTTCAATGTGTAATATTTAGTGGCATCTAGTGGTGAAGCTGCAGATTGCAACCAACTGAATACCCCTCGCCTCACCCTCCTGCTAAAAAGGCCCCGTTACAGCCATTGTTTGTTTTGTTTGCTCTGGTTAAGGGGATAATAACGCTGGTCCACACTCGAACATAGTCGGTGGAGGTAATGCACTTTAACCCTGGAGGCTACCTGCTATAAAAAGGAGAAGAAGACTAAGTTCATTTTGAGCTACTGTAAAATCACACAGAACCCACTTCATCTGTAGATTTGAAACGGCTCATTCTAAGGTAACAAAAACACAATGACTCTTATTTTAGGTGATTATAAACTAATGAAGCCATAATTATGAATATTGCATTTCACACATTATACTTTTCTCCAATTACATCCGCCTAAATCCCTCTAAACCTTACACACGGAACCATTGAAACCGAAGGCTACCGGTTTGGGCTTCTACAAATGTGACATCCTAAATATTTGGTAACTACTGGTGTGGGTCCAAAATTCAGCCTTAATTGAAGAGTGAGTCAGTCACAGTGGAGCTGAAGTTTTCATTTGCTCCTCCTGCTAAGCGCCATGAAAGTTATGCTGTGAGCGCACTGGATAGGATGCTCTGTGGCCTAGTTTCGCCTCAAACTATCCAAACTATCCAACTGTCCATGTCAGTGCCATCCTTGCTGCTTTTCGTATTCTTTTTATTCAAACGCTTTTATGTTCCCTCCTACTCTTTTCTCTTCTTCTTTCCTCTTCTACCACTCTCTCTCTCTCTCTCACTCTTCCTCTGGCCTCTCTCTGCCTCCCTCGCCCTTTACTCTCCCTCGGTGTCCAGAAGAAAGGGGTGGTGCATTCCACCAGCCTGGAGACCATTCCCCTCTTTCAGCCAGTGGGCCACAGAGTGACAGAGGAATTAGAATAAGAATAGCTGTCCATTCACCCCAGTGCCCCAGTGACAAGCCAGAGGGAGCGAGGGAGGGAGAAATGGAGGGAGGAGAGGAGTGAAGGGGGTCCCGCAGACACTCTGCGTTCCCATTGGCCGATGGCGTTCCCTCTGTTTTTACATCGCTGCCGTCAGTTGTGCTTTCAAGTTTGTTTTACACATTCTGGCGCACATATACACTACACATGTGCATGCACGCGTAAAGGTACACATTGGGGTCCAGGCCTGCACACGTGCACGCTCGAATACGGGAATCGACACACACACACACACACACACATTGTCAAACGAAATTGGCCTTCAGAGACTCAGAGAGTGAGCACGCAGGGCAGAGGAGAGTGAGCTGACCTGTAGCTGAGTGAGTATCAAGTTGGATTACTGCTGAATATTGCTCTAGTTTTGCATTTCAACTGCCTACTGCTACTACTACAGATGTACTTATTCCTGTTCAACCTTCATTAGTGAATTTTATGTTTTGTGCAAAACATGTTTCTCTTATACCAGCTGAAAGTTTTCTTGCGTTAGCTGATTAGTGCTGGGGTCAGGATTTAAGATTAAAATGTCACCTTGTGCTGTCACCACCACTGTAGGATGCCTCTGGCTAAACTGTAAACTTTCTTAACCATGTAGCTGTTAAACTGTGACAGTAGTGTAGCAGTTAAACAGTGCAGCAAGAGGTATTTCAGGTTTTCAGAAAAATGGCTTACTGCACAACAGTCTGCTGTTTAAAAATATTGGTCATTATAATTGTAATGATAGCAGTTAAACAACCACCATTTCTCGTTTGTGTGTGTTTAAATGGCTTTTAGAACGTAGATTGTGGTTAGACTGTGATACTGTTGTTTTAGTCGCTTCATCTGTAGAGCTCTTCAGACAGTTCTTCATGAAGAGTGTACAATCCGTGGCCTCCTTTGTTGTTCTAATACGCCAGCCTGTCTCATTTTGATACAACAAACAAATGTCATAATACAGGTATTAGTAAAACATTTGCTTTTTTCCTTGTTTAGAAATTATTATGTTTACTTGAGCAGCAGTGTCATTACTAGCTCATGTCACAGCTTTAAAATGTTGACATATTATAAAAGCATAACGGAAACAAATGCTATTGCCAGTAATCTCGGCATACTGCAGCTTTACACAAGCAGAAAACAGGTTTATTGAGGCTCTAATCAACTTTATTTAGTGATAAAGTCTAAAGACAGTGAAAACAAATATTGTATGGATTGTTATGGGTGCGATTATTAAATACTACATGTGTAAGCCCCATTAAAATGACTGCTGAGATACTGTGGGGTCCCTCCACAGTGTGTCGGCCTTTGACAGTGTGAGCACGGGGCCACGTGGACCCCTTATTGCCAAGCTGAGTGTGAAAAATGCTTTCCAGCAGAGAACTGCATGAACTCACTCTCTTGCACAAACCTGGATTAGAGAGTAAGGTTAAGCTTTTTTTAGTAATTCATTAAAAATTGAAGGCATTTGATTTGTGATTTTGTCAGACTCGCACAAAGGACTTCTTAAGCGAGTCATCCTTTTCATCTACCGTGTGCCTCTGCCTTCCTTTAACCACATCTATAAGTCTGAGAGGTCAGATTGGTTTTGTGCGGGATGTGAATGATGTGTGTTATTGTCTCTTAATGTATGTGCTCACGCTCAGTCTCTGACACACACACACAGAATGCTGTCCTAATCAGTGCGCAATCCCATGTTTGAGGAGCCTGAATACACAAGAGACCTTTTCTCTCTTATGTGTCACAACACAATCAGGACCCTCCTCCTCAAAGGAAACCCTTGAACTACGACCCAACAGCAGAAAGTGTAGTTTAGTAGCAACTGCGCTTAATAATAACTGCTTTCTGTGGCATTTTAGCACTGTTAGTAGCTGTTGTAACCGTAATATAATGAACATTCAGTGTAAAAAAAATGTTGTAAAAAAGGCTTGTACTCTCTGCTTTGTCTTGATCATGAGTCAACGTGACAAGTTGAAAACATAACCTCAGAGACAAAGAAAAACATCCTAGTGCGTAGATGCAGTTATTTTTGTAGGAAAATCACAAGTGTAGCACAAACAGTACGATTGACCATGGCCTCTTCCTTTTATTATGACTTGTAAATGTTTTTGCAAATAAAACCTGCTGTTCTTTTTCAGAATCTAAAATGATTTATGTCCTTTACAGCCTCCTGTCTATGCATCCAGGCTTCTTGATGCCCGTCATGACTGCGTATCTGAGCCTCCTCATGCTGGGTGAGTAGAATTTGTTGTTTTTGGGTTTTTCTTTTTTTTTTACTGTATTTCTGTTTTTAAATCTACATAGAGCGGAGGATTACTTACAAAAATGAGAAAAAAGACATGTATAAAATTTGGTAAATTATTCCTGTAACAAGGCACCTCGGTAAATAAGTGTTTTTATTGTCTTTGATTTACTAAATACACTGACAACAAAAATCTTCACAGACACGTACTCCCATCACTCCAATAAGATGGAGTCTCCCTGTACATTGTCATTAGGTGTAATCCATTATTGTTTCAGGCATGTTAATCATGGGATTGCACTAAAACCACAGATGTTTGTACAGGATTGTGTTTACTTTAGGGAACACTACATATCAGGAAGTGAAGGGTTTTAAGTAAAGATACTTGTTTTACCTCCTTTTTAAAAACCGAGCCCCCCTTGAAGAGCCCCCTTTATAAAATAAATAAAGGAAATTATTAATTAGAAATATTAAACAAACCAATGTAGTTGGAGTATTTCATCAATGCTTCACCGTAAAATTTGATTAAGTAAATACAGTATTATTAGTAGCGGTAAATATTGCATTCGCTTTCCAAAGAGTGTGAACAGATTTCCAAGTCCAGCTTGCTCCTTCATCGCTCCATTACGGAAAGGCTGACTTTATATTTGACTTCATGCAGAGTCTTGTGGGCTCACTATGACCTCTGCTGTGGCTTTGTAGTTTGGATCAGTCGGTAGATGTGTCCCCTCACTGACACTGGGACGGGTATGTCAATACGCATCTCTATGATTTCAAAGGGAGGTTCCATCTCCTCATGCTCTGTCCTTAACTGCTATAACCGTCCTTGGGTTAATTATTATTATTTATATTTAAATGGAAACATTTTACATTTAAGTGAAAGTGTCAGGGAGCTCATCTCTATTGACGTCTTTGATTGGCTGAGATTGGCTTCCAGATACATTTTGTATTTGTGTGGTTCTTGTCTCTGTGTTCCCTGTCTGAGAGCTTACTGAAGTAGAATTCATGGCGTTTACCAGCTATGTGCAATAGTAGCAGACATAGACTATCAGACATCAGTATTGTTTTAACAGCAGTATTTTATTTGCAGCAGTAATAATAAGAAAAAAAACATAAAATGATGGATTTGGCCTCACGAAAGTGCATATGGAGCGAGAAAGTCCGAGCCTTCAGAAAATTTATATGTAAAGGGTAGTGTAAAGTTCCTTTAGATACAGTTTGTGTCAACCTAGAAACAAACCCCAGCACCCCCGCCCTGAACAGCTCAATTGAACTCATGATTTTAAAGCCTCTGTGGTCATGCAAACCCAGGTTTATTAGGTCAGCCTGGCGGGATTTGAAAACTTGTGAAGGTTCGGCTGAAAATCTCCGCCAGAATCTGGGGTATTCATGGAATGTCTAGTAAATGATGGGCTCCTGACAGCAGCGTTGGATCTGAGGCACAATTGGCTCTTGCAGGGATAATTGGTGACTTAGGGGTGTGTTTTTTAAAAGGGCCACACACATGTACAGTGTGTGCAGCCACTTTTAAAAGCGCCTTGTTTAATTTGTAGGATGTATCGCCTGTCCCTGTGTTTGGTGTTTGTCTCCAGGAGACTCTTGTTAAAGAGAATTCCTCCCTCGCAAGTTAAAATAGAAACTCAAGTATATTATACTGCCTTTACAGCCTCGTCTACACACAGTATGTAGGTCAGTTGCTGGGTTAATTATTATCCGGAAGATTCTTTATTATGCTTGATGTGTGTGTGTGTGTTTGTGAGGAAGCTGCCAGCTTCAGTAAAGGTATGCTTGAGTTGGACTAATCCTTCACTAGATGTGAATGAATACATGGATGAATGGACATCTGAGGTGATGGAACAATACATTACTTTTTTTCCACCACATATAAACTACAAGTAACTGATCTGTTAAATGTATAATATGTAATAGTGCTGACCAGTAAATTGTATTTTCATTGTCACTGCGATATGAACATGCCCGCTAAACACATTAAAAAAAGTCACTGCGATGAATAAGAAAAATCATTTGTAGCACTTCCTACGTTCCATGAATTCACACTCAGCATGTGAACATTCGACGTATCAGAGGAACCCTCAGTTAGCCGTCAGCTACCTTCAGATTCACTGGTGTCTTTTCGGTGGCGACTGCAAGGTTACGTGTCATTTATCAGTAATCATATCATCATCATCGCAACAATATTATTGCACATCTCAGAGTTTCTCCATCCTGTGCAGGCCCGGTGTGTAACATTTCAGGATTAAAACTCCTAAAAATGACTAGGCCTATGCTACAGATTTTGTGGACTTGTTTACCTACATTACATCAGATGTTTTCATCAATGTTCAAATTCATAGAAATACATGATTTTATTCAATGTGACGGGCTGTTTCATTTGGTCAGTGGCATCATATCCCACTATCAAAAACCATTGGCTTATGCAACACACCAAGCTAATGTGTTCGGTAACGTAATGTTGTTTACTAAAGTAACATTGAATAAGTTGACTCATCTAATGTTAAATTAGCATTTAATATTATGTTAATAAACATTACTTGCAGCTCTTTCATTAGAATGGAATTATATGACATGATAGGAATACAACTTTTAATTCGAGTCACGTCAGACAGATTTCCATCGGCAGTAGTGGTGAAATCAGTCCCTCCCATGATCTCATTCTACTTCATGTTATCAAACTACATATTTTGCTATTGCTTTGATTGACAGACCTCAAGTGTCAGGAATGATAAACTGCACTTAAGATATAGTATTTAAGATTTGTCATAAATAATGTTTTCACACAGTAGTTTGGATCTCAGAGTCTTTGCCAAGGCTGACGACTGCATGTGAGAAATCTCAGCATATACTATTTACACTGCAGCCCGTCATTTTCTGCAGCTGTTCAACAGGTTTTGGGAAACATTTTTGTTATTAATTCAACATAGATTACGGGTGAAGAAAAAATGTCTACAGCTATTTAAGTAGACATAAAAACAAAAGAATTTTCCTCCTTTCTTCCAGCTTGTACGGACTGAACTAGAGGTGTGAACTATAGGTGTGTTTGCATCCCCTGCGTCCACCACGTTGACACCTGGAATGCTTTTCCTAATGAATAACATTTTCCTCTCTGTCCAACATTCCTGCCATAGTGACATGCAGCAGCGGAATCGGACGCCACAGGGCCTGTTTACTTACAACTCTTCCTCTTTGTGTATCAGCTTTATGAACGTACAGTATGTGTATTCTCTAATCACACACTGGCAAACCAGCTGGTATCAAACAACAACTTCTGCAACTTCCACATAACTCTAATACCGCTTGGTCTTGTTTTCTTTTTGGCTTTTAGTAGACTTGCTCGCTTTTGTACCTAGACAGTAGAGAGGAGTCGGGAAATGAGGACAGAGGCAGTCGATATTTGTAATTATCGTGATAAGTGTCAAATCGTTGTTTCTTTCCAGTTTAAGGGCTGATTTTTAAAGACTCAACAAGATGAAAACGACAGAAAAGACGTGATAAAAAGTAACGAGACAAAAATGCACACGTTGTCACTGATTTTATGATTTAGTTCTTATTTTGTTCGTCTTATATATTGGTAAAATTGAGCTCTTTTTCAACAACACTGCATTTTGTATTTTAGTTGACAACCTAAACAAAATAAACCCTAAAGACAAAAAAATATATATCTGCCTTTCACAATAACGATAATTGGACTGTATGGCCAACCACTTTGCTTTAAAAGATGCTCAACAGGGTCCACCACTTTACCATCCATGTACTTTATTTAGGATAACAAAGTGTTTACAACATGCTGCCTATCTGTCAAAGAAGCACTTTGACTTTAAACAAAAATGAGTCCCTTTGAAGTCATACGTTCATGTATTGACAAATTTAACATTTACAGTCTTTAAAAAGTTTCCATTTTCTCTCTTTTTACACCAGTAAAGGTACCTTTTCTTCAAGTGTTCCCAGTTTGACTCAGTGTCTTTCTGAATGGTTCTTTTGTAACGCTCAGTCGTCTAGTGTGATCATAAAGATAGAGGATGTAATCAAAGTTAGTCAAAGGTGGCTGTAGAAGTACAGATACTTGAGTGTAAAAAAGATAGAAGTAGAAGTAGTGATTCAACTTCTTTACTGAAGCAAAAGTGACAAACTACAGACTGAAATGTACTCAGTATAAAAGTCAAAAGTAGGCCTTGAAGGACATTTCTAGCATAATATGAAGACTCTTTAACCATTCCAACTACAACTAAAATAAAAAACTGAACTGTAACACTATAACGCCTTTTCTCTGCCGTCCAGTCTCCCTTTACTGTCTTTACTGTCGTTTTTTGCCTTGTTACATTTCCTAGTTTTTATGTAATTTTCATCTTATGTCTTTTACATTGTTTTCATCTCGTTGCGTTGTTTTGTCTTACGTTTTTGTCTTGTTACATTTTGTCGTGTGTTGTGTGCACCGATGGATACACCACGGATGGATCGTCTTTTCTGTGTGCCATTGTTCCATCCATTTAGGTTGAAATCGGTCTCGATGTTGAGAAGGTCCACAGAGATGCAGAGATGAAGTAAAAGTAACCAGTAATTCTCCTCAGATTCATTGAAGCTAAAATAATAAACCTGTTGTGAAAATGGAAGGAGTAGAAAGTACAGATATTTGTGTTAAAATATAGGCAGTAAAAGGAAAAAGTTGTCCGAAAAATAAATACTCGGGTAAAGTACAAAAACTTTACTTATGTACATCCACCTCCGCAGTTTGTACTAATTAAAAATATGTATAAACACAGCCTTCTTTATTTCATATGCTGCATTGTTTTGTCAGAATAACAAAGTATCCTACAAGCATACTGTAACTGCGCCACACCCAAATATACAGTATACAGTACAAGAATGACTGTAGGTACAAATCGCTACAAATGCATTAATAACAAATCCAAGTGCAGACAGAAACAACATGTAAATAATGACATCAGTCTGTTTGTCCATGCACCACTACACAAATGCACTGCACACATCCACATGCACATTCTGGACTTCTCCGTGCTAGTCTGGGCAGGTGGAAACCAAGTAAAGGATATGTTTCCAGCAGCCCACACAGAGGGGGAGATAAACACGTCTCAGATGTCAAAAGCATGTTTTTTTTTTTTAAATGTGGTTCTTTCACATGTCAGTGTGTATGGGCATTATGTCTTCGCCTTGTAATTTTCTTTAAAAGCTTCTTTTTTTTCTATTCCAGCACAGCTTGACATAAATTAGAAAGCTATTTAGACACGGAGTGGATCTGTGAATGGGTTACTTGAATGACATTCCTTCAAAATGCAATTCAGTCAAAAAGCTGTTTTTCATCCATTTTATTCTTTCAGGCGTATAATATGCTCATTGCTTACTTTAACCATTGCTAATTCTCAGGCTAGTAAAATGTTTTAAGTACAGTATTTCACGGGGCCTCGTCTCAGGCAGGTTATTTGACCAGTGAGTGAACAGATTGTGTAATCTCATACTTGTAATGTGAGGTCAAGTGAAACCCAGGTACAGTTCTCAGTCTGTGGCTGTTTGAGCAGGGGGTTGGACTGTGTTATTTTTCATGGGGAGGTCTGTAGTTTCTACTATAAACCTTTAGTTTTATACATTGTTGGGTTTGCGTTGATAAGAGGAGCCTTCTGTCTGTACATTGCTGTCTTGAGTTTTATGTTTGGCCAGGGTGTGTATGATCTTTATCTACAGACCACAGCTTTTCCCCATTTATGAGCAGCTCTGTTTGTGTGCACCTGCCTGTTTAGCATGTGTGAATGTGTTTAGATTTGCTTTCCTATTCACGCATAGAACACAATTACAAGCTGATTGTGCATTCACCTGTGCTGTCTATAGAATTAAAAGCCACCGCTTCAGAAGAATTCATAAAAACAGACTTTGGAAAATGTTTACTTGAAATGTGTGTGATGTGAATGTGAATTTTCTAGCCGAACAGAGCTAAATAATAACAGACTGTAACCAAAAGGTTTTATAGTCCTAGAAACAGTTTGGGAATTTTGCAGTAAAAGATTCTCAGGTTTTGATTTTTGTGAAACCAACAGCGAAATCAACTGTGAAATCACTGATGTGCCCTTTAGCAAGACAGTCAGATGCTAATCATTCCAGTCTCCCGTCCCTACAAATACCGTGAGGGTTTCCATCATCGAGGGATGTTTGTTTAATGCAGATAATGTTCTGAGTATGGGATTCCTATGATTCCATCCCACACCGTCCATATCTTTCCCATCATGCCTCGACACGCTGTTGTTTTCTGTTTTCGACAGAATGAAAGACCCGTAGATATGGCTCAACATCTGTCATCCCCTATCGCTCTGTATACTGTCGATTCATCAGATACCATGTTTTTTTTTAACATAGACAAGAATTTTTCACATACATGAAATCGTTTGCTCGGTATGAAATTGTTCATATCAGTTGCTGGCTATCTAGTGTTAGCTAGCTTATTAACTCATTACAACATTTCAAACCACAAGAGTATGCTATAGTATTTTTTGTCTGTAATCATCATTTGTGTGAAAATGTCTCATAGCAAATCGTATGATTGCACGCTTGTTTCCCTGCAGTATGGGACTGTGTTTTTTTGAGGTAAAATAATACGTACCTCAAAAGATAAGTTTGATGATCATTCCCACATTTAATTTGCTTTGAGTTTGATGTTCAGTGATTCAGATTTATTTGAGTATTTATTACTTTGACTTAATGTGCAGTTCAACAGGCACCCTGGTTTTAATAACGTGAACGTAGTCCATTTCGGACGGACGCAATGCATTTTCAGTAGTTTTTTTGGGGGCGGGGAGGGATGACATCAGCCGATTAATTGGCTATTGCGTATTGTGGGACACAGAGGCTTTCCACATTTGATAAACTTTAGGCATAAAGTTGGAAAGCAAACATGGTGATCATACTTTTTCCTTTTTTACCCTGTATTTGCAGCGCTCAGTGCTTTCGGACAGGAGCTCCCATCAGGCCCTCATGGCTGTACAGAAGGAAGCTGTTACCCTGCGACAGGAAACCTTCTGATTGGACGAGCTGTCAACTTAACCGCCTCATCTACTTGTGGCCTGGAGGGGCCGGAGCACTACTGCATCGTCAGCCACCTTCAGGTCAGGACGTACAGTATGACATGAAAAAGTGTTTTTTGTTCAAATATGTCACATTCATGTTCATATTTCAGCTGGCATTTTCAGTCACTGCTATCACAATATCCACAACTTCCGTAACGCTTCTTGTGTTCACTCAACTCTCCCACCTCCCTGGTCCATTTGCTAAGACCCCATCCCTCTACTAACAATACAAGCATGGCATCATGTAGACAGTGAAGAAGAAAAAGGGGATGACTTGTTTGCTTTTTCTTTGATACATTCATCCATCTTCACCCTTCAATCTCCATTCTTTATCTGCGTATGTGTTGCCTGTCTGTTTGTTTGTAGTCTGGTTTCCATGAGCAAAACCCCCCACACCCTGCTGTTGCCCAGTCTATCAATACCTGGCCCCAGGTGTAGACACACAAGTCAAACACACCTTTGTCTTTCTCACACACACTCCTTTTTCTATTTCCGTCTGACTGCAGCAACCTCACTGCTTTTATGTGGTGTGTTCAACTCTTCACCTTGAGACAGACATTCCCTGTTGCTTTTGCTATTTCCATGATTGCTATGATTGCTGCCTTCCTCCTTTCACACCATCATTCTCAGGCTAGTGACATGCTTACACCCTACATTACTGCTTTTTTCAGAAGTTGACCCTGTCATTTTGAGTTACTTTTATTTGATAGTCCTTCCCTGTGTTTTTCCACACTTCATTCTTCTGGCCAGTGATCCTATCAAGACATTTGATTCTGTGACTCTTGCACTGCAGTGTTAATGAGTCAGGGTCATGAGTCATTGCATTTTCATCATCATCACAATATGAACATGCAATAAAAACATTGGAAAAGACTTCCTGAAATCGTAATGATTAAGAAAAATCATTTTATTTACCCATACCATGCATTCACACTCAGCATGTGAACATTTGACTTAGCAGATGGAGGCGCCGATGCATTCACACCATTTGGTCAATTTGGTCAAAATTTGGGGTCAAATTGATGGTTAGTTTGTTTTTTTAATCACAAGTCATATCGTCATCGCAATATTAAACAATGTTTTCGCATATTGTGGATTTAACTCATATTGTGCAGCACTAATATTAACAGTAACATGACTAAATAAACTATGACAAAACTCCAAAATCCTGTAGAAAAAGATGCTTTGGGGCCTTTTATTATAGACAGAATGATATGATCTATACAATATATCGTATTAAAACATGCTGGCACTCTAAATGTACAAGATATCAAAGGTAACAAAGGTACAAAGCTAAGACTGTAGATTTTTCTACACCGTTACTACAGTATAGTAAAGAAATACATAATTCCTGCTCTTCCTTTTTATGTTTTTTTTTCTTTTTCATTTACATATTCTAAATGATTGTCTTGCAAAGTATCAAGTATTGCAGAAGCACTATATTGTGATACTACAATACCATCAGGGGCATCATGTTGTGTTAGTATTGTAATTTGAGTTAATCTGTGATTCCATTCGTAGTCATTATAGTTTTGATTTATTATTAGTGATGCATAATATGCAAACATCCAGTTCAGTAATCAGTTTTAGCGGACAGAGAGTCTCTCCGTCCCTTGTCGGCCCCCGCTTGACATACTTCCTGCCATGTTCCACGTCTCGCTGACGTTCACCTCTCCTGCATCCGTTACAGTACATGTATTTTCATGCACCTACATGTATGTGCCTGCACTTCCACGCTCCAGGGAAGCCTCAGGACTTCCAGGTGAACATGATTGACATCTTCTGATTGGTTTGAGGCCCCTCTACTCCTACAAGAGGCAGGATATGATGACAACCTGTCACACCATAAATCCAAGATAAATCCATTGTCAGTCTGTCAGAGGATACTTTAGAGGCCTACACCAACAAACACTACATCCTCAGTCTTTAAATGTCCGCACATTCATCAATCATTTATGTTTGACGTAAGCTCTCCTAGTTTTTTTTGTGTTCCTTGTGAGATCAGATTACCAACACTGGTGTGCCTAGTTTTTTTTACCTGGTGTCTAAAGTAAAACATCATGTTCAGGAGGCTGCTGTTGTTCTGAAGGCCTCCAAGAGGCTCTGCTGCTGTTTAGGGCACTGCGATGAAAAAATAGCAAACAGCAAATGTAAGGAATAAAACGGAATGATGGAGTATTTAGAAGTGCAAAAAGGATGACTGGAAGGGGACAGAAGTGAATTGAGGTAACAGAAATTAAAGGCTGGGAAATAGTGCTGACTGATAAATCACATTTTAAAAAGCACACGTACGATAAAGACATTGCAAAAGACTACCAAATACCATGCATTCACATCCAACATATGAACATTTGACCAATCAGATGAAGCTCCAGCTAGCTGCCAGCCACCCTCAGATGAATTGGTACCAATTTGGTGTCAACATTAGTTTGTTTGTCTACTGCAAGTCACATCGTCATTGCAGTATTGGACAATGTTACATCGCAGATTTTCCTCATATCGTGCAGGCAGACTGGGAAATATCTGAGGTGAACAGCAAACTGAATGAGGCAGGTGGACTGTACTTCTTTGTAAAGCCACAATGGCAGTGTAACAAAAACGTGTTTTCAAATCGACAGTACATTATCATTGTATTGTTGGAGCAGAAAGCCTCACAGTGGAGCTTACCAGCCTTGACTAATGGGAGATAAATACGAGTTTGGAAGGAGGGAGGGTCTTAAAGCCACCGTCTGCAGCCTTGCACCAAGTGAAGCATTATGTTATAAACACCATATTACAAACATCAGAGAAACGGACTTTAACCTTACTAACATAAGTTCCAGTACTTCCTGAATGCTTTGTGAAGCAACGTTTTCTCCCCCATTTTTTTCCGTTCACTCATTGAGAAATAGTTGAATTCTTCCTCTTGGACCTTAACCCCTTTAAGCGCCATAAAGCTGCAGAGTATACTTAGTGCTGTGTTGCCTCTGCTCTGACAGAAAGACATTCTAACGATGACACAAGGCAAGTTGGGATAGAAGAGCTACTGTGCAGGAAGGAATGAGTCCGTGGTCTTGAGATGAGGGGTGCGGGCAGATTTATGCTGGGATTAGGGAGGGTAGGTGAAGAAGGCAAGCATGCATGTAAAAACACACACGCACTCACTCACTCACTGACATGTACAAGTGGGCGTGGCGCACCCTCCGAACCACACACACACAATTTCCACCATTTCCAGCACACTTCAGACATTTCCTTTCAATTCTCGGCCGAGTCTTTTTTAACAGCCGTGTTGTTGTTAGCAGCTTAATCACCCCTGACAACAACCTAATTAAGAGACTCTGCACTGGAATCCGCTGTTTCTCCGTGCCAACATACCCTCTTTCCCCTTCCCCGATCCCCTCCGCATGGGCCCCCTCTCGAATGCACCCCTATTTACCCTCTCAGCATCTCCCTAGTTTTCTGCTGTGCTGTTTGGGACCCCTCTTCATTGCATACTCACTTCTCTCACCTGTGCCTTTGTTCCTCTTAACCAACCTTTTCAAGGTTTCCAGCTCACCCCTTCTTTCACTGTTCGCTCTTGGCCTTGGTTCCCCACATTCCTTTACGTTTCCCATGCCCTCTGCCTTCTCCTCCTCTGACTTCTGCCTCTTCAGTCTAGTCCTGTCTTTCCCAAACTAAGGGTCAGGAGTCGGGATCCATTTTTATCGAGTAAAACTTAGGGCTGCACGATATTGGAACAAACATCGCACACATTGTAATTTTTTTTGTCAGTGATATATGTTGTTATATTAAAATATGTGAAGTTTAATGCTATAAAAGCGGTGCAGCACACCAAACACAAAAGCAGGTGAGGGTCAGTGGTGGCAAAAGAACACAAATTGTCTTTTCTATGTATTGTTGTCACGTCCATTTAGGTTGGATGTGACGATCTTGTTGTTAGGAAGGCTCAAAATTATGCAAAAAAAAAATCGATAATTTCCCTCAAATGCATTGAAACGAAATTAATGAAACTGAAACTTGAAACTGTAAGGATTAGAAAATAGAGATATTTGTGTTACACTGGGCTCTATAGTGAAACTGGACCTGAAAACATGAAATCTCTGATTCCCTGACTCTCAGTCATGTGTATAATGTTGAAATGAAAATACATGGAAGACTTTATGATGTTGGTTTCTAACCAAAGCCATTTGCTTATGCAGAGAAGAGGCCTTTACTGTGTTTTATGCAGGGACATGCTCAGTCACAAAAGGTTGAAAATGAAAGAATCTTTCCTGTCTAAGAAAGAGACTTTAAAGAGACATTGTTCTGACAGCAGAAAACCAAGACTGTCATATGTTTGTATATGTTAGCACTTGAATTTTTTATTGTATGTGTCTGCTAGTTGGTGACTAGTGTGTTGCTCGCTAGTTAACATGAGATGTCAGTATTACAAGTGGTTGCTGACATTATCTTCTTACGTGCAACTTGACATTCTGTCTCTGTGGTTCAGGTAGCAAAGTATTGTTTTGACCATGGAAGAATCAGTAAAAATGTTGATGTTTTGGCAAAGTTTGCTGTTTTTTTGTGTTTTATTTTTTGTAAGTTCCAGGAAAAACACCAAATGTCTCTTTTGGGTCTTGAGCTCAAAACGTTTAGGAAGCTCTGATCTAATCTTTTCAGTGGCTAACTGCATTTTCCTTTCTTTTTATTTCAGTTTCTCATGTAGTTCATTTTAAGAGCATCACCTTTACCTTTCTCATCTCCCTCGTGATTCTCAGTCACTTGACCCTCTCGCTCCAGTTGTGGCCACCCTCTGGAAACCTGCCAGTTTCTTTTGGCATTAGTTAACGCTACATGTTAACTCAGGTTCTAAATCCTGAAGCTTTTTCAGATGATGTTTTTTTTTTTTTTTGCTTTATCCACACCTCCTCCCTTCCTCCATCTCTCTCACCGTCTTTCACCCTCTCTTTGCTCTGTTTCTCTAACTCAGACCAATTTTCCTTAATAATCTTTAGACCCAGTGGACTCACAATCCACTCTCCGCTGGCTTTAGGCCCATTTTCGCTGCTGCCGGCACACACAGGGGCACATTACTCAGATTATTTCAGCTTGACAGGTGAAACGGAAACGGCTCATGTGCTTTTAACTGACACTATACACAATGAAGGAGATATAACCTTCATTAAAAATATGTTACAACCCCTGATTTACTTATTTAGGGGTTTCACTGTGTTTGTATTCTCTTGGCATTGTTTCCAATGTAGTGCAGCATCGACAGCTGATTTGTTCTGTTTCAATTCTTTGGTACCAGCGCTGAAAAGGAAAAAGCTCAGTCTGTTTCTTTGAATTTGTTTGTGCGTTTCTTTTGAGCCAAGAACTTTCTCCATGAATAAATTTCTGCTTCCCACCCGTCAACAGGAGTCAGACAAGTGTTTCGAGTGTAACTCCCAGCATCGCTACGACCCGTACCGCCACAGAAACAGCCACCGCATCGAAAACGTGATCTACCTCATGGACCGCAATGGGGATCACACCTGGTGGCAGTCTGTCAATGGTGTGTGTGCAGTGTGCATTTACTCTGTGCAAAATGTTTGCCTGCTACGTATGCGATGCATGTAGGCAAGGTATCACATCTGCTTTTTAAACTTTAAAAAAAAATCTTTTATGAGAACAAAACAACAAACAGACTAAATGACAAAGTAAAGGCTAATTGTAGGTTTGGGGAAATGCTTGACATCATGTGAGACAGGAAAAAAGGGTTAAAATGCTGGGTTATAGTTCAGTGTCAAGATCTGAGGGTCTTTTATGTCCATAATTGTCCTTTAAAATCATAGAGGTCCTTCTGATCCATGACTCTGACTCATACAATGTCAGTATGTTTTAAAAGAGGAGGGGTCTTCCACTCATTTATGACCTAACTGTTAGCGTTCCTACAGCGAGAAATAAAATGATCAGTTCATATTCAAGTAAGACTTTCAGTTTTTCCAGTATGTTTCACATTTTTTGGTCAGAGAAAAAATCAATCGTTCCATAGCATATATTTCCTGGACTATCCATTCATTGACTATTGGAGCCTCTTTACTCACTATTTCCTGGTTATTGCTTTTTTATTCCTTAAATGCTAGTAATGAGTGATGTTTTTTCAGCCCAGTCGGCACTTTTCCCAAGAATTTAACACTTACTTTAACATCCATTCAACCACATCCACCTAAGATCAAGAACTAGTGGGACACTCACACAAAAAATGCGAAAATGACCAGCAGACACGTTACCACACATTCTCCAACACTAACCATGTTCTGGTTTATCACAGAAGGACAGTTTTTCCATGTGAATTCCCTCCACAGACCTGAGCTATAGGAGGTTCACTGTGTCTTACCTACCCTTAAACTTAAAGTTGTCTGACTGTTTCTTCAATGTACGTTTAAGTTAACGTACATTGAAGAAAGACCTCTTTCCAACTGTAAAGATGAATCAATCCGGGAAATCTGTTAGTATTACCTTTATATGCATCACACTTATTGTATTTTTCCTCTACAATCCTGATATAATTTTTTAAAAATCTGTAGGATATAAAAAGGACATCTGCAGAGATGGAGCAATATAGTAAAAAAAGAAGTTGTACTGTATTGTAAATATTTAATACAAGTAGTAGAATGTTTAACAAAAGTGCAAAGAGGCCATTCAGTAAAGAAGACAGTGAATGACAGTTATTTCTCCCCATAGGAGAGGAAAACGTCAGCATCAGACTGAATCTGGAAGCTGAATTCCACTTCACGCATCTCATCATGAAGTTCAAGGTACGCACGATTCTTTTTTTCTTTCCTTTTACATGTATGTGGTGTGAATGTGTGTGTTTGTGGAGCTTTGTTTGAAAGAGCGATGAAGAGCGTATGTGCTTTAGCATGTCAGGGTGCATACTTTTCTGGTGGTGTGTTTGTTGTGAAAATCTGCGGCTGCATTCCATGAGACGTAAATCCGTCATCCTGCTGTTGGTAAAGCAAACATGAAACAAAACCTCCACATTAATCTCACAAGGGGCTGTCACCTGATTACAATCACCAGTGATCGTACAGTCTGTATGGAGCCACGTGAACAATTTATGGAACCGCACGCCTATCTCTAATCACATACTAGAGATCCAACGTAGCATTTCTTCCTGTCTAAAGTGTATGCATTCGTGGATATCTGCAATTGCATTATTTCCAGTTAGAATTCTAATTGTAGATATCATATAGAATTACATTTATACTAGTCACGATATATTTTTATAGGCATTATTTTGGATATTTGATATAAAAAGTTTCACTTATAATTGGATTTTATTATCAGAAATGAGTTATTCCTTGTAAGAATTCTATTGCAGATATCCAGGAAGTTCATTCTGGTTCTAAAAATGCAATCTGAAATAGAAAGCCTAATGCACATGAATGACAAAAACAAAGTCCTTTATCCTAGGCAGAATGTTATTCTAGATATCTGACAAGCAAGAACTGAATATCTGAGGCCTGTTCAGTGTAGTGATTAAACAGCTTACCATAGGAGACTGTATTATATTCATACATGTGTGAAATTAATTACAGTCTATTCTAACACGAAGAGGTTGCAGATGAAGATTGAATTTCCTCTCTTTTTCTCTTTAGACTTTTAGACCTGCAGCCATGATCATCGAGCGCTCAGCTGATTTCGGCCGTACGTGGCGCCCGTACCGCTACTTCGCTCACAACTGCACAAAGATATTTCCGAACATCCCTGCCAACGGCCTGCACCACATCAATGACATCATCTGTGAGGAGCGCTACTCTGATATCGAACCTTCCACTAATGGAGAGGTACTGTACGAAGACATAACAGAAGTAGTAACGATAAAGACACGTTGGACTGGGAGTAAAGGCCGGTGGATTTGCCACAAAAAGACGAATAAATACTTAAGTACTAATAGAGATACACTTATTGCAATTTTCTTGGCCGAATTTTGCAATTTCTAAGAACAATAATTGACAGTGCAGACTAATATTTTTGTACATTCACAAGATCCAATTGTATGTTCTTTATAAAAGGTTGATTATTAAATTGCTTTTACATTTTCCTCAAAATGCCACCAGTTTACAGCACCTTCTCTCAGTCCCACTCGATTATTAAGAAACTTATGATTATTAAGAAACTCAAGGGTAGGGCATGGGCAAGGGGGCAACCCATTGCATTTTGGAGCAGATTCATAATCAAAAACAGAAACTCAATTTTTGTTACATGGGGTTGGCTGAATTAATAAACTTGTCAGCGGTATGCAGTCTCAGAGTGCCCTTCTCCGTGTTACTGTTATGTAAACTCCGTAGCAGTCGCAGATGAGCTCATTTTACTTGCTAAGTCACCTCTAATCAATGTGTCCTTTGTCTTTTCTTCACTCACGGTGAAGAACTTCCAAGCCCATCAGCGTATCTGTGGCTGTGATGTGTGCATCACAGTTTAAAGACAAAAAGTAAAAAAGAGAAAACGAGGGAACACGACTCTTATCTAGTCCAAACACAAGACCATATACAAGAAATGATAAATTATGACTCTTATCTGTTTTTTTCATCAGTTCATTAACTGATCGGAAGACAAAGTTAGAAGACACATTTTCCAGCTCAATCTGCTTTTATAAAGGAGATTGTTTCATTATCTATTGTGTAAGTCTGATTTATTGTAAATTCTGGTCTCTATTCAAGGTAATTTATAAGGTACTGGATCCAGCCATACATGTGAAGGACCCCTACAGCTTGGACATTCAAGGTTAGTGAACTGTTATTTTGTAATGTATAAAAGACGGAGTCCGTTTTAAAGCAGTAATTTCAGGTAGTTAAAGTCATTAGACAGACAAAGACTAAAAGCTTAGAGGCTTACATATGGAAATTAACCCCACATTTAGCTGCACATTCACCTGTTCCTTTTATATTTCTTTCATGGCAATCAAGATTTGCGTCTGTAACTATACAGTAATTACTTAGCAAACTTTTTTTTTTTTTTCCTGAAGAACTTTTGCGTATCACCAACTTGCGAATTAACTTCACCAAGTTGAACACTCTGGGAGACGACCTGCTTGACCGACGCTCCGACGTCCTGCAGAAGTATTACTATGCCATCTATGAGCTGGTGGTCAGAGGAAGCTGTTTCTGTTATGGACACGCCTCAGAGTGCGCTCCAGTGCCAGGAGTCAACATCAGGGAGAGCGGCATGGTAAGCTAACGGTGTATGATCTTGACAGTGTTATCCTGAAATCCTTTTCTCAGCATTTGATAATGTCATTGTGTAACTTTTGCACGGTTCTTCTTCTTACGATGTACTCTGATTGGCCAGATCCATGGTCGCTGCGTGTGCAAACATAACACAGAGGGTCTGAACTGCGAGCGCTGCCGAGATTTCCACAACGACCTGCCGTGGAGGCCAGCCGAGGCGGACAACCCGCACACCTGCAGAGGTGAGAACAAGCACAGCAACCCATGCACTGTCTCAAATAAATCTGTCATGGGGATGAACTCACATTAGGCAATTATTAGTTCATAGTTAGAAACAGCTGGTTCTTTGTGGCTGCATTTGGATTTAAAGATATCGGACATTAAAGTGATACTAAACACTAACTGAAATAATCAAATAATTTTGATGAAATTCATCAATGCTTGTGACAATAGATGGAAAACTGGCAAATAAACTCTTTCCGACTTGGTAGCACTTTTCAAAATCATGGAGAAATCATCAGTTACACAATGTTTTTATGGTGGTCTTTTTATGATAACAAAAGGGTTGGTACAGGCCACACAATTATACTGGGTACAGTTTTTCCAGGTACATAATAGGTGGGAGTTGAGCCCTTGAGTTGGAGCCTGTGGAGCTATGCTCATTTTCCTGCAGGAAGCCGAACCTATTATTTCACAGAAAAGGCTGTCTGACAGCAACGTAAAGCGGTGAAAATATATCAAACAAAAAGAAAAAAAGAAAAAAAGGGGCTAAAATGCATTTGCTGCTGCACTTTATTCACAACAGTAAACCCCCCCCCCCTCAAACTAACCCACTTTTTAGCACTAGTCCATTGTCACTCACACTCACATAAAACAACAACAAAATATTGTTACCAGGTTTCTGTTCTGCATTTCTGTAGCTGGAACTGACCTATTTTAAATCATCTATTGGACGTTTTTCCTCTTTATCCAGAGTGTAATTGTAACAGCCACTCTAACCAATGCCACTTCGACATGGCTGTGTATTTGGCCACGGGTAACGTCAGCGGAGGAGTGTGTGATGACTGCCAGCACAACACAATGGGACGCAACTGTGAAACATGTAAACCTTTCTACTACAAAGACCCCTTGAAGGACATCAGGGACCCACGAGTCTGCATTGGTAAGTTTCTAATGAAAGCCATTATCGAGTCAGGATTTTTTTTCCTGAAATATTCCAGAAATCTGCCAGCAAGGTGAGAAAGAGATTTGCTCATTGGACTCTAATGCAGGTGCACCTGCTGCGAGGATGTTCTGGGTCATTTCTGTCACTTCAGTAAACGTGCAATTAAATGCCTACACAATTAGTCAATCTGTCAGTTGATTAACAGATTAATCAATAATGATAATAATAATAGTGTGACTTGGTCTTGTTTAGTTCACTCATTTTATAGTCATCAATAAAAATGGTCCTTAAGCTTAAAACTGTCAGTGTCTTATTGATTCACCTTCTGCTACTTTATTGACACTCTCCACTCGACCTCTGACCTCCAGCATGTGACTGTGACCCGGTCGGATCGTTGGAGGGAGGGGTGTGCGACAGCCACACTGACCTGGACATGGGGATGATCTCAGGACAGTGTCGTTGCAAAGTCAACGTCAAAGGCACGCGCTGTGATGACTGCAAGGAGGGATACTACGGCCTCAGCCAGAACGACCCACTGGGTTGTCAACGTATGTTTGTGTTTTTGTGTTTATTCTGGGCCCCATATCAGAAAGCGGGTTTTCGTGAACACTAACTCTGAAATGAGGGAAGCTCATGGTTTTCAGTCTGACAAAGAAAGTGCAGTTTAACTCTTGAGTCACTTACTGCAGCAACTGAAGGAGCTCTCTAATAGGCCACTTCATTTCCTCATTTGTACAGACATAATCATCACGCATATTGATCCACACACATTCATTCGAATTTATGAGAGGGAGATCACCTTCGTTTTTCTAGTCTATTTCATTTTAGTTTGTCAATTTACTGCGAACTTTACCATTCTGATTCAACTAATTTGAACTGCAATCTCACATGCACACATTACGTGCCATAGATTCATTCTCAACTCAGAATAGCATATATTTTTTCACATATTTTTACCTCCATGGAATTAACATGGTGGTGAGTCTCCATTGATGATGGTTGTTGTCATTCACCAGGTCTGTGTTGAACTCAAAGTGAACGTAGAGTTGACTGAACCAGCTCTGAACAGCTGTTCTGGAACCGAAAACTCAAGAGTTTCCCATCTCAGGGTTTAGAAACTCAGAGTTCAGGAACTTCAGGTTTAGGCTCAGAGATTGTTGAACCTACTTTGTGAAACTGGCCCCTGTTTGAGGAAAAATTAGCTTGGATTTCTTTTACATAAACAGCTAGTGTTCCAGACACGGATTAAATCTAGTCCAAGACTAAAAACATTTTTTCATGGAATTTTTTTTCGCTTTGTCTGTACTTGATCTGCATCTGAGATCTGTAATTTACACATTTTCGTTATTTTTATTTTGTGTGTGTGTTTGTGTGTGTGTGCACGCTCATTAGCTTGTAACTGTGACCCCCGGGGCATCATCATGATGGGAGCTCCTTGTGACCAGATCAGTGGCGACTGCTCCTGCAAGAGATATGTTACTGGACGCTACTGCAACCAGTGTCTGGTTAGTAATAACTAAAATGTGTTGTGGTGTTTTCTTTCAGTTTAAGTACGAGCAGTTAAACTAACAAGGACAGTAGGGATTCAGATACTGTGCAAATGTAAAATATGTCACTGTGTATGCTGTCTTTTATGTTTATTTCCATCCATGTAGCCTGAATACTGGGGGCTCAGTAATGACTTGGCCGGCTGCAGACCGTGTGACTGTGACTTTGGTGGAGCCATGAACAATCGGTATGAACTTTTTTCAGTGTTTCAGTCTGTGTGTATCTCTGTGCTTTTGCTTTTGAGAATGCCTTGCACTCGGCTAGTCTTATCTATGACGGGTTCATTCAGGTGCAAAAGGTACTGTTTGTCTTACTCAAGAACTATAAAATGAAGCCGTGAGTCATTGAGTCTGCCCCAGTTTGTTAAATATAAAGACAGATTAAGGGAACTTCCAACATCCAATATAAAAATGCTGTTATATTTCTCTCTGTTTGGGGCTTAAGGTGCATGATGGACAATGGTCAGTGTGACTGTAGGAGGCATCTGATTGGTCGGCAGTGTTCGGAGGTGCAGCCTGGGTATTTCTGTGCTCCGCTGGATTATTACAAATATGAGGCTGAAGATGCCACTGGACACTCCCCCAGTGACTCTGCGCTGCCGGTGAGTATACCATGCTGGTTCAGTGTAACTCACTATTCTCATTTCACACCACTGTAATTTAGAGTGCATTAAAACTGATGACCTGAAACTGGAGCAGCTACACTTGTACCAAGGATGTGTTAAAACTGACACAAACTCTGTTAAATTCTTACAAGTCTGTGGGGGTGTTGTGTTCATTTTAACAGATTCTCTGTGCTTACGATTTAAACAATGATGTGTCAGGAAGGTTAACACAA
>JAPQRN010000025.1:17742171-17762866 GCA_037367275.1 Coranthus polyacanthus | reverse complement strand
AAACAATATTAGTACTATTGTCCCCTTCCAACCTCTTCCACTGTGACCTTCCTGCTGTCACTGGCCAATTTTAGTGTGTCCTCTACCTTCTGCCATATTTTTCAACTGTCTTTTTCACACTCTCATACTTTCCGTTGCTTCTCATGTCTCCTCCATTTTTCACTCTAAAGAGACCCCTTGGCCCCTCCACTATCCCAAACACCACCCCAGGACAAGCTCAGACAGTCCCCTCTTACAACATCACTGCTACAGGAATGTGACAAGGGAGGTATTTACTTCAGAATGTTATAAGAAAAGGCCTTAGAAAGAAATGTCTTTGACTCAGGAGGCTGTTGAGTTTGGCATTCATCGTACATTTTATAAGAAAGTCACGTCACTATGCACGTAGAAGGACACAAATGAAGCTGTACGCATAAAATGAAGGACACTTTCAGAGGGGAAGTAACTGCTGAAAAAAAACTCACACAGAGAGCAACACTCTTTCTGCCTCAGCGTCTTTCTGTCACTTGGACGTTTCAGCCCTGTGTTGTTATATTCACCTTTTTAAATGAAGCTGTCCTCTTCCCTCCCCTCTGTCTCTCAGGGTAAAGTTAGGCCCCAGGCAGAGACGGACTGTGTTCAGCACCTCAGCAACCAGCTGAGGAGGCACCGACGTCACCGTCGCATCGAAAACTTACAGCAACATCGGGCAGCGTTGAGACGTATTCGCCAGCTTCGACAAACAGTAGGGAAAAAATATCTTTAATCCAATGATTCATTTGAAATGAATCTGTTTGAAAATATAAGCAATATCTTTGATCTTTGATTTAATTTTTATTTTGTCTTATAAAATGCAGTGAACATAGTTTGTATCAACCAATAGGTTCTCTGGTTTTTTAGAGGCAGGCCTCAGGGACAAGGCCAAAAGATAGCACCAATAGGGGCTTATTATACAGAAATACACACAATCACAATCACAAACTCAGATGTATACCTAATACAGTACATGAATCAGTGTGTAATATATGTATTTGATGTTACCACTGGTGAAACTAAACTAAAGACAGATTTCTGCAGCAATCATTAGAGTTTTTATATATTTATTTTAAAAAATCTAAATGGACACAAACTTAGGCACTCGTTTCCATACTGTAGCAAAGCTGAAACAACAGCTGTGAGAAGGGCTATAGAGCATTGTGCAGCGTATTGAGAGGGGACCAGTACATCTTAAGAACGTTTCTAACTTTATAATACGACAATTAACACACGTAATACCTTTTTGGAAAGGAAGCATTGTTAAAGCTGTTGGCATATCTATTTACTAAGTTCTGTTTTTACTGTGTTTCAGTTTACACAATAAAAATGTACAATGTTTCACACATACTGGTTACTTCATATATTCATATATCATTTTGTGGGGCCAAGCAAATCCTTTACTAATCCAAGCATTCATTAAACACAATGGAATTAAAATGTTTTTACATTCTATCTCACTAGAGTAAGCCACAAACCCATATAAAGGCTCAGTCATGGAAAAATATAAATAAATAAAACCACAAATTTAAAGATACAATTTTCTTTTCGTACCGCCCAGCACTAACAGAGAGACACTGTTTTGGGTAATCTGTTTGTCTCTTTCAGCCAGATGTGAAGCCGGTTCACAGGGAGCGCACTCCGAGCCACATGGTGACGTGGACTGGACCTGGTTTTGCTCGCGTCAAAGATGGCGCCGGCTTGGTGTTCACTATCGACAACATCCCCTACTCCATGGAGTACGACATCATGATCCGCTACGAACCCGAGGTGTGTGAATGTCTTGATTTGTCTTTTTTTAGATTGACTAATTATTGAAAGTCTTTTTGGACTAAGTACTGCAGTATTACATGTAGTTGTTTGTATTTTTGTTTGTGTATGTGTAGTCAACAGAAGATTGGGAGGCCATAGTTAGTATCACCTCTGTACTGCTGCCCTCCAGTCTGCGATGTGGAAACCTCCTGCCAACTGAGCAGCTGTACACTGTAACTCTGCCGCACCGTAACAGGTACCAGACTTGTGTGTATATAAATGTGTGTGTGTGTCTCGCTATCTGTACATACTTAGACATTTTAGACAGTTGTTAGTTCAAGCCACTAAAGAATTTCCTCAGGTATCCCAGTTTGGTTTTGCGTTGTTTTATAGCTCAGGGAGACTTACATCATTGCATTGTTGTCGCTCACACCTGCCCTGACCTGTATGCACTGTGTGAGTCAGGCCTGTATTCTCATTTTACTGTACCCTGCAGCATTTTTCCCCATTGATTCGCTGATAGCAGGGCAAACATGCCAGAAAGCTTGTGTAAGAAATAGGTAATGTAATATGAAAGGAAGGCAGCAGCCTTGTGTACTTTAGTTAAGATAGGAATACGTGAGATATTTAGTGGGAGACAAGCACAGAAAGGTACAGACGGGCTGAGATGTTGTATATATAACTCCATACACTGAGTTCAGGTTCATTGAGCTTGCCCTGACTCTTTTTTTTTCTTATCATCTAAAGGTAATTGAGATAAAAGTGTGCCAACAATGTGACTCAGGTCAGAATTTATGGTGGAGTCTGACGGAATTAAAAGACAAAGGACAGACATATTTGGATGTTGGGAAAGAAGCAACGTATACCTGCAATATATATAATGGATTTTGTGTGGTTAAAAACATAAAGAAGAGCCTCATTACATGATGGAATGTAACAAAAGCACTGTTACAAAAAGACACTGTGTCTTAATCATAATTGTGAGAGTGATTTGGTTTAAACTGACATGTAAAAGTCACAAAGAAAAGAGCGAGCTGTAGTATATCATCAAATTGAATCCAGGACTGTGTTTCAGCCACACTTACCGTAAATTAGCTTTTTCAACATGACCCTGGCTTCACCGCAAGATGCTATCACAGACAAAATGATGGATATCTCACTTCAGATACTTGCCATTATTTTTGATTAATTTCTCACCTCAAGAAACTTGACGAGTAATTGGACTGAATATTTTCACCTAAAAGGCCTCAGACTTTAAATTGACAGTATGTATGGTGTTCATATGTGACCGTTCTGGTATGGGGGTAAATAATGCCTGAAGTTTATTTAGCTTGACCATTAAAATTCTCAAGTAGATTAAAGTACATTATTTTCCTCATACTACTTTAATATTAAAAAGGTTATTGCAGAGTCAACACATTAGACAGATTACTGCAGATTAGACGAGATTAAAAGTTATTTATCGCCGTTGAAAAATCAAGGCAGCAAAGCATAGGATACATGATACAAAAAAAAAAAAAACATCAAAGAAAGATTAACACTAAGACGTGCTGAAAAGCCTTTCAGTGTCTGAGCTCATCTGGAACTAAGAGACCAGGCCTTGCCCGGATCTGTCTGTCTCAGCGGACCGTAGCTCGCCTTTCCGTTCGCCTCTGTGGTTGGTCCATCAGCCAAAACCAATTAGCCAAATGAGCCCAAAACACAGTCAGAGGGGTGGAAGCCAAACATAGTGTAGGTAGAGGGTGGATCTGTTCGCTCCGGTGAACTGTGACCGCAGTCTGACATGGAGGTAGGAAAACTGCTGAAAACACCATAAGGATAGCACAGTATTGAATTTTGTAATTCAATTCACCTACTGCAGCTTCAAGTGTGAATTTATGTGGCAGTGTAATACGTGTCGAACACATTACCATTAAGGTAGTAAAAAGAAAGTAAAGGAAAAGAGAAGGATAGCATAGCTTCAGACAAACAGCGATCTGCTCATCGTTTATTGTGATGTCATGTATGAATACAATGTGCTGTATGAGTGTTTGTCTATCTGTTCATGTTTTTTCCATGTATTTTGTTCTTCCAGATACATCCAGATGCCCAGGCCGTTCTGTTTCGAGCCCAGTAATCGATATGTGGTTTCTATTCGGTTCCAGCGTCATGGAGTCACACACAGACATCTCACTGCCTTCATTCTTGTTGACTCGGTGCGTCATTATCAGCTCCTCATTATCCACATCAGCGTCTGTTTTGCAAGGCCTAGTAATTGTAATAGCCTTGGTAACAAAAATATTTGCTGTGTCTCAGTAAGAGTAACTACAGCTCCAGTACATGTTGTGTAGCCATCAGCACCGTCAGGTTTCCCCCTAGTGGTGTTGAATTGACTTGCTAGGAATAATCTCTAAATGTATATCTTAACAGTGACTTCTTTTAAATCGCTTCTTAAAATCCATTTTATAGACTTGCTTTTATGTGATTTCCTAATTTTTATTCTTTTTGTCCTTTCTTTTACTCTGTTGTTTTATTGTTCTTATTTGCTTTTATTCCAAGGCATCTTGTATTGCTTTTAGTTGCCTTTTCCTTTTATTGCTTTCATATTTGTGATGTGATATCAACTTTGTATTGCTTTTATTATTTATTATTTATTTGTTCGTTGTATTTATTTATTCTTACTGACATACGCTTGGCCTTCTCAAATCTCTACTCTCCTGTTTTAACACTGCTATGCATCCTTCCCTTCTAATTTTTACTTTTTCTTAATTTATACCTTCAATTCTCTGTTGTTTTGCTTGGCCTTACAGTGCTGTGCTGTCCTGCTCTCTGCTTCTCCACTACCTTCTGAGCTTCCTGTTTTTGCTTTGTCTGCCAAATCACTTTGTAAACTGCTGCTTTTAAAAGTGCTGTATAATTAAAGTTCTTATCATTATAATAAAAGTTTAAGTACGCCTTTACGGCATTAAAGTTCTACAATAGACGAAGACAAAAGAACAACACAGCATGAAAAAGCACCATATCCTTAATCTTTATCCTTCCTTTAACCCCTCCTATTATCCCTACAGCTTGTTCTGATCCCCAAATACACCGAGCTTCCTGGTTTTCAAGGCAACGACGCAGAGGCAGAGCATCGTCGGGAGGAGATGGTTCGCTACATGTGTCTCGATTCCTTCATGATCACACCGATGCCTGCCCTGGCTGAGATGTGCTCCAAACTCATCTGTAGCATTTCGTCTATCATTCATGACGGTGCTCTGTGTAAGTAGACAATAAAAAAAAATCTGTATTCTAAATCCTTTAAATCCATTTAATAACAAGGCTCTTTATTTGATTTCTTCTTTTTTTAATGCGCCCCTTTTGACCAGCCTGTCAGTGCGACCCCCAGGGCTCCCTCAGCGGTGAGTGTGATAAGGTTGGAGGGCAGTGTCGCTGTAAACCCAACGTGATGGGTCGACGCTGTGACCAGTGCGCACCGGGAACCTATGGCTTTGGAGTTAATGGCTGTACTGGTACGTTTGTTCTCCACATACTTTTTGCACCCACAGAAAGTTTAATTGTCCAATGTAATATCAAGCATGAAAAGCACCAAAATGTGATGACAAATGGAAAAAAAAACATTATATTGCAGACTACATAAAAGAAGTAATTTTTCTGGATGTCAGTCACAGTTGTTGTTGTTCATGTCCCTATTTAGAGAACTAATTTTTAATGTTTCAACATTACATTACAGTTCTGAATGGGCTTGTGTTATTCATGCTGGGAAAGAAACCTTGACACATGCTCGTGTCTAAAAGAAAACAAAAAAAACACTTAATTAGATACGGAAAATAAAGAGAATCCCCCCAAAAAATTATAATTGCATAAATCATCCGTTCCCTGGGCATTTTATTTGGGTTGTCAAAGAAATTCATGCATTAACAACTTTCAACAAGAAGCATGGTTTTGATGGTTGTGAATGTTGAGTAAATGTATGTGTGAATGTATAATTACATGTGTGAAAATATCATGTACATAAAATGAAGTTGTGATTTATCAAGTGCAAGTTTACCTATTCAAGACAATATTATAATGTGATCTGGAAATGGCAGTAAAAGTGGTCAGGAATGTTCATTTATGCACAAATTAACTCCTGTCACTATTTATAGATAAGTCCTCTTGTGAATTTGGTTGTGATGGTTTGTTATTTTTAAAAAAAGTTTGGGAGAAACACTGAAACAAATCCCTAAAGTCTTTAAAATCTTTCACCTGCTCCTCCTGCCCAGCCTGCGACTGCCATCCAGAGGGATCGGTAAGCCACCAGTGTGACCCAGTTACAGGCCAGTGCCAATGCAAGCAGGGAGCCACTGGGCGTCAGTGTTCAGACTGCCAACCGGGCCAGTGGGGCTTCCCTAACTGCAGCCCTTGTCAGTGTAACGGCCATGCAGACAAATGTGATCCGCGCACAGGAGAGTGTAGAGACTGCAGGGACTACACAGCAGGACACCTCTGTGAACGGTAAGAGGCGCTCCATGTATTATCTTTGTTTGCTTTGCTTGTGATCATCAGACTTAGTGTAAATGTCTGTCTCATTTTTCCCAGTTGTGTTGAGGGCTTCTTTGGAAACCCAGTGCTTGGCTCAGGGGAGCACTGTCGACCCTGCCCCTGCCCTGGTAACCCTGGCACAGATCACTTTAACGGGATCTCCTGTCAGGCTGACCACACCTCGAACCAGATCATCTGCAACTGCAAACAGGGCTACACTGGTGAGCTATCACACTAACACGTAATGTAATCATGAGAGGATTGCTCTTCCGTGTTTTATTATGTTTTTCTTTTATTTGTTGATCACTTTCCCCTTTCTTATATTTATATTTATTTCATCTGACCTTTCTTTATATTCAAAGTAAGTGTTGGCTTGTATACGATATGAATATTCATTTGCAGCCTTGTCTTATTAATAAATTAAAAGCCAGTTGTCATGTCATATGCGCTCTTCTTTTCCCAGGCCCACGCTGTGACCAGTGTGCCCCTGGTTACTATGGCAACCCACAGCAACCAGGTGGTCAGTGCCGGCCGTGTGAGTGCAATGGCAACATTGACACCCAGGACCCTCAGTCATGTGACCCCACGACCGGCCAGTGTCTCAAGTGCCTGTACCACACCGTTGGCCCGTCCTGTGATCAGTGCCAACATGGTTACTATGGAAACGCTTTGGCCCACGATTGCAGGCGTATGTAATGACGGCAGTGTCCAGATGTAGCTACATGTACATGTACAAATAGAGTTGAACCCTACTTTCGTTCTGTCTGTGCATTGAATATATGTTTTTCTTCCCAGGTTGCACCTGTGTGACTGCTGGGACCATCCAGTCGGCCTGCAGCGATGGCCATTGTCACTGTGATCGACAGACTGGAGCCTGCTCTTGCAGGGAAAACGTGTCTGGCCATAACTGTGACCAATGTGCTCCTAATCACTGGAACTATGGACAGGAGCGAGGCTGTGAGCCCTGTGGCTGTGACCCACAACATGCTTTGGGAACTCACTGCAACATGGTAAGGAAGCCTTAAGGTACCAAACACCACAGAAACGGTTCAGGGAAAGGGGAACTCTGACAAGATACTTTTGTTAACTGTTATTTTTTCGTTAACTGATCATTTTATCTGCTTCTTTCTACCCTCTGTCTTCTACAGTTTACAGGCCAGTGCCACTGTCGTTCAGGTTTTGGAGGAAAACAGTGCACAGAGTGTGAGCAGTTCCACTGGGGAGACCCAAGGGTGCAGTGTCAAGGTAGCTCACCATGTGACAATCACTGTACAATAGATTTAGACTGGTGACAAAATGCGAAAACCTAAAAAATATACCGAATGCTGCCACACAAGTTCAAGCAACTTTGAAAGAAGTTATTGTTGGTGTTCAGATGGCATCAGTTAAAAAGACTGTTTTTATTCTGTTCTGAATTTAGATGTGTGGGAAAGACATCAGTAAACGAGAAACTGTGGTCAACGCTTGATGACCGCGTGCAGTAGTACAGTATATATGACGAAAAATAGAAGAACAAGGTTGTGGTTGAATAGTGAAAAATGATCTACTGTCTCCTTTTCTTAACCACTTTTCCTTGACCTTGATGGAAACATCATGAGGTTGAGGAAAGATGATGAGAAGAAGAATTCATAAGGACTTGAATACTTTGCCCTGTGCATTCTTACCATGTTGTTAAATGCAAACTATAAATGTAGACAACCCAGTGAAAAATAAGACCTCATTACCAAGGTTGGAATAGAATCCAGTCCATTCATATTTGTCAGCATGATAAGACATGATCTACGTAGGCTACATGTTGAATTAAAAAATATCATCTGGCTAAGTTTATGACAACAACATTTTAACCCACACGCATACTTATTCGCAGCCTGATTTGGCTGCATTTCTCCTCCCCCTGAGCATCCCATTTACAGTTCACAGTTTACAGTTTTGTTTTACTAAGGCATATGTGAGTGAAGTAGCCTAAAGTGAATGAATGATACTCCTAACAGCTAGCAATACAACAACGCTCAAAATGAGAAAATAACTAACTATTCAAACTAAGCGCAGGTTATACTGTAACATTAACTTCACATTTTACTCCAAAAGTAGAGTCATGCATGTCCGTAGTTCACCTGTTGTTGAAAGTTCAAAACATATAGGCATATGAGCAAATTATGGCAAGTTATGGCAGAAGATAGAAAATGCGCATCGCTTCTGCCACGTTGATTATTTGTTTTTTTGCAAATGGTCTGGTTTTCCACGGCATTATCTCCTTTCCTTTCCTAAAGGATGGTCCAGTGTATCTTCTGCTGAAGGTCTAAATGGGCTCCTTTCCTTAGCACTCATGGCTGATACACTTTAGGGTCATTTCACTCAGTTAGGAACCATCCTAAGCAAAAAGGACTAATCGAATGCAACCCACCTCTTTCTCAGGCGACTGAAAACATCAATTCAGGATGTGATCAGACTATCAACAAGAACAATACAGATGGATATTTTAGTAGGGCTTCAGTGCATAAACTCCTCATTACAAAGAGAGTGAGAGAAAAAACACTTGGCACTGGTCTACAGGAGAAAAAAGCTGGCTGTCCATCATATTGTTGAAAAGTGGGAGAATACATGTGTGGTGTACAAAAGGAGAATAGTGCAGGTCTGAATGCTGGACCCCTACAGAGCGGGGATCCGGTGGCTCTTTTCTGCTGTGGTTGTGGCTGTTCATTGTGGTTGGTAGCCTTCACACAGCACCTTCATGTCAGTTTTTCCTTTAATTTGTCACTCTTCTTTAGCTACTAGCACCAACAAACACGAGTGGATGTTCTGACATTTTATTGTTTTGTTTTATGATTTACATTTTTAGAATAATGATGAGAAAATGTACAGTTTAGTTGAGAAACCATGACAAAACCTAATGTTTCATTAAGCGGCAGTATAACCCTTTGTAATTGCCTTTTAGTGTACATTACAAACTTTAGACATGTTTCCACTGCAGAACCACTGTTCTTATTATCCATTTTCTCTCCACCTTGTACCTGGACTCTTTCATTTCTGTCTTTGTTCCCTCCTCCCTCTCTCTTTTCAGAGTGTAACTGCCACCCGTTGGGATCTGACATGGCCCAGTGTGACCGAATTACAGGAGCATGTGAGTGCAGGGAGGGAGCAGCAGGGAAGCGCTGTGATGAATGCGCTCGCGGGTTCACTGGTGACTTCCCCAAGTGCATCCAGTGTCATCCATGCTTCCAGCTTTGGGATGATGTGGTGTGCCAGGTTAAAAGGGACCTGGAACACATCCAGTTCACTGTGGAGAAAATATTGGAGAGTGGAGTCACACCAGGAGCAGACGACAAGCGAATCAAAGAGCTGGAGAGGAAGCTGAAGCAGGTTCGGGATCTGATCAGTGCAGAGGACAGCGACAGAATCCACCAGCTGATTGGACAAAGCATTGACGACCTCAGGTGAGGATGCTAAACAGGGCTTGGATGTTTTGTTGGGATGGATGTGTGTACATAATGCACAGGCCACTGACTCTGCTCTGCGTGTTCCAGAGCGGAGATTGCACTGACAGATGGGCGTCTGATGGTTGTTTCACGAGAGCTAAATACAACAGCAGAAGAAGAAGGGGCACTGAGCCGCACATTGACCGACCTGGAGAGAGATCTGAGAGACATCAACACCACTGTGGCTCATAAAAAGCAACTGCTGGATGACTTACTCACCTCAGGCTTTGCAGGTAGAAAACCTGATTAAGTAAAGTCACAAAACTCATGTGACTCCACTTTGAAACTCCTTTTTCTGTAAATGAATATACTATATGTAGTGGTGAAAGGAGTATTTGGATTCTTTAATTGAGTAGCAATACAGCAATGTAAAAATGCTTCATTACATGTAGAAGTCCTACATGGAAAATCCTACTGAATTAAAAGTATTAGCAGCAGAATGAAGTTAATGCACTGAAGTAAAAATATTGGTTTTGTCCATCTGGCATTAGCTTATTAACAGTGAAGCGTTAGTGTTTTTGCAGCATGTTACCGTTGGAGCTGCTGGAGGTGGAGTTGTTTGAACTACTTTTATATCCAGTTTTATATACAGGGTCACTACATAAACCCGAGGGCTCATCACATGATTAATGGGAAAGGAAAGAAGAAAAACAAACTTCTGATGCAGAAATCTGTTCTCAGGTTTTCTCTAATTACAATGTGTGAGAGGTTAAGAGCGAAAAATCACTATTTGGTGGTGCTGTTCAGAACACAGACGTCTAAAATGTCACCCTGACTATACAGTGCTTTTTGTACATCAGAAACCACTGGTTTAATCTGTAGTGTGTTGTATTTTCAAAAATCCACCGTGTAAAATTTTCACTTGGAATGCAAGTGGTAACTAAAGCTGACAGATAAATGTAGTGGAGTAAAAAGTACAATATTTCCCCCTGGGATAAGTACAGTACGTGATTAAAAGTACTTACAATCCACCACTGACTATACAGTAAGGGGAAAAAAAACCTTAATGAAGCTATAAAAAAATGTTGTGAAACCACTGAGGTCTGGTAAAACACAAAGCTCCTAAACACACAAACTACTTCTGTTTCCTCACAGATCAGTTTGAGAAAGTAAAGAAGTATTATCGAGAGTCTGTAAAGGCTGAGGAGAAGTGCAACGCTTCAGTGTCTGGTCCTTCCAGCCCTGTGGAACATTCAAAAGAAACCCGGGGCATCACTCAAAACTTGCTGGATGTTACTAAAGACAAGCTCCTTCGAGCTGTGGCTGCTCAGAACAGATCATTAAATGAGCTGCAGCGGAAAGCCCATGACCTGGATAAAAAAGTTCATCATCTCAGTCACAAGGTATGAATTCATTTACATACAGAACAGTAATCAGGGTGCAGTATTCATGTACATATACAGTCATGTTTGACAAGTATAGATAATAGAATAATCTGATCCCCAAAAAATAAGTATATGTCATTTTATTTAGTGAACTTTGAATGTATTAAGTATATATTTGGTATTCATTTTGAATTTGGATTGAAACTTAATTTCTAATGCTTTTTGATCTTGACTATTATGTACATAAGACACTAAATTACATAGTAAATATTTGTGGTTAGGTTTCCAGAGGCTTTAAAATAAGTATTCTAATAGCAGTCTTGAATAAACAATGCATTACAACAAGTTATGTTTTTTTTAACTCTCCTATGTATCATTAACCCATTGGTTTCACTGTGAAAGATGAAATAACTGCAGCATTGCTTGCTCTAGGTATGTGGTGGTCATAGCAATGCCAGTGCAAATGGCAGCTGCCCAGACAGCAGATGTGGAGGTGTCGGTTGCCGTGACGATCAGGGCAAACGTATATGTGGTGGAGAAGGATGTAACGGGACAGTGAGCTCTTCTTTAGCGGCACTAAATCACACCCGGAACGTCACTGACATTCTGAGCTCTGCCCATGAGGAGCTGCAAGGCATGGCCAGAAAGGTCCTGAAAGTTTCTGAACATCATTACTTGTGCTGAAAATAACGTAGGAGTGTTCTCCTTTTTTCTTCCATTAATGGAGGCTCTGTGAAGTTCTTCCACTGACCTAACATCGTGGTTTTCTGTGTGCAGCTCCAGGATTTAGCTACTCTGACGCAGAATGTGAAGAACCAGGCTATGACCACACTGGAGAGAGCGCAGAAAAAGAAGGACCACTTTGAAAACTCCAACAAGAAGCTAAAAGATTTTATTAAAAAGATCAAAGATTTCCTCACTGGTGTGTAAAAAAGGAATTACTTTGGCTTAATTCACATCTACGTTGAGTGCAACTGCAGCAGAAATTTTGCATTCAGTAAAGGTGCTTTTCTTTTTCACTCTGTTGTGCTTTCCAGAGGAGGGAGCAGATCCAGAGAGCATAGAGACGGTGGCTCTGCATGTCTTGTCCATCACCCTTCCAGTCAACAGGACGGCTCTGGATAGAATGGTCATGCAGATAAAGGACAGCCTTTCCAACCTCACCAACATCGAGGGGATTGCCAACAAAACCTCGCAGCAAGTTAGCAAAGCCAAGGAGCTGCTGGAGAAAGCTAAAGATGCCAAGTGAGTAATGCGAATGTTGCTTAAAATCTTTCTTGACGCCTTTTTTCACAGCATTTTGTTTCTAAATATGACACAGGCAGCAGTGTTAACGGTTCAGTGTGTGATATTTAGCGACTTCTAGCTGTGAAGTTGCAGATTGCAACTAACTTAATAATCAACAACAAAAGAAATGTGTGTAAGTATGTGTGTAGAAAGATTCTTGATCAAAATTTTAGTCCTCTCTTCAAACAGTTAATGGCCAATTCATGAACATTTAAGCATCTCGACATGTCAAACCAGCGGCCGGCATGCCAGTGGTTTGTTCACGAAGATTTGAAAACTGTTTGTCGCTCCCAAGGTTGTCTTTGTTAAAAAATAAAAAATAAAAAAAAACATTTGTAAACGAAACACAAGGCTTTATAAAAAAAAAAAAAACTAATTAAAACTAAACTGAAAACAAAAAGTCGATACAAAATATAAACTCATTGAAAAATGCAAAACTGTTATACCTTTGTTGCTCCACATTGTGCATAGAACAGCGGCAGTCTAATTTGCGGTGTTATTGTGCAGGAGCCGAGCAGAGGGAGTGAAGGACGCAGCAAATAATACCAAGCAGGCTCTGGATGTTTCTGAGAAAGCCATCAAGAAAGCAGCTGCAGCTCTGAAAGACGCCCTTAACAACCTAAACACCACGAGGAATGCTACTACTGAGGTACTGTTACAAATGATGCGATGTTTATTTACATATGTCCCACTGTTTGAAATAGGTTTCATATCAAAACTTGCATAATTGAGATAAAGGCATATGACAACTTGTCCGTGCAGCACTTAGTTTTAAATACTACACCCATATAGTCCTCAATACCTGTATCAAGATATCTATTGTACTCTGTACTAATTCTGACCTTCTCTTACTCTACTGTAAAAATAGTAAATTAGACACAACTAGGATTTACAAGCCTACACTTACATCTATTCAGCCTCTTCATTCTTATTCTTATATTACATGTTACATTTCCTTTCAGGTGGATGAGAGATTGACGGAGCTGGAAGATAAGCAGATGGACGTCATGATGCGTTTAAGTAACCTCACCGCAGGACTGGAGGCTCTCAGGAACAAGACCGAGCAGAACAGGGAGATGGCAAAAGACGCCAAAGCGCTTGCAAACAATGCCACAAATTTAGCATCCTCACTTGAGAAAGTGAGTATGTGTTTGTCACTGTTTCCAGTGCACTTCAAATGTTTTTCAGCCTTTTTGTTACCAGTTATCAGTTACACTTTTGCAGGAGACACGTTTGTTACTTTAAAATGTAGGAAAGAAACTAAGTGTATTGAAAAGGGTAATTTTACTGTAAACCCAGTAAGATCGTAATGAGGTATAACTAATGTGTCCTGTCTCAGAGCCTAAATGACACTGAGCAGCGATACCGTGAGCTCCAGGTGAAGGTGGACACTTTTGGGGACGGGTCCGGAGGCCTGGACAGCATCAACCAGAAGGCCAAGGATATGAAGAAGGAGGCAGAGGACCTCCTCAACAAGGCCAGCAAGGGGATGGAACAGCTTAAGAGTGAGTGCAACACATCTCCATAGTATTGTTTTGAGGTGGAAATTTGTATTTTGAAAGAGGATGTTGCTTTTCAGATGTGTCCATGGTATATCTCTATCAGAAGATGTGTCCGTCGGTCCCCGTTATGTTTTGTTGTATGCTATTGTGGATGAGCTGAAAATGTTTTGTTGGCCAAAGGTCAAAGGCCAATACAAAACACATATTTGGCCATAGCTGCTATTAATTCAGAGAAGTGTATGAGCAGATTATGATCCAAGGATAGTGGACGCATCTGAGTCCATTTGTGGTTCTTGTTCACCTTCATTTTTAAATATTACATATGGGAGGGCGGTGTTTTTGTTATGAGAAAACAGCGTTTTCTGTCAGCTTTTTAAGTAAAATGATGCAAAAAAGGGCAATTTAAGAAAGTAAAAAAGACTTAAGTCGGTAAGTAATTAAGTCAGTGAGTGAGCGTGTTTTGATTAGAGATCAATGACTGGATAAAACACGGTGTACTGGACTTACCTGCACCTGGCCTCACAGAGAAATCATAACATCTAAAATGTTCTCTCGGTACATTATGATCATTATGGATGCGGTTTATCTTGATTGTACTCCACTGTGGACGTGCCACTGCTGCCACACTACTTGAGATCTGACTTTTCTTTGTGTCCGCAGAGCTGGAGAAAAAATTCAAGAGTAATGAGCTGAGGCTGCAGAAGCAGCGCATGGAGCTGGATGAGCTGAAGGACAATGCTACCATGGTGCGGGACGAGATCCGGGATCAAGTGCAGAAGTACAGCAACTGTGCGTAAGGATCTCACAGTGCCCTGTTTACTATTTGCTGCTGTAGTTCAGAGCAGAGTAGCTGAGGTAAAAAAAACCAACAACAAACATCAGCCGTGAAAAAAAGACACTGCTCTGGTACCTCCATTCTTTCACTGCTATTTAAGGTTTTACACATTACCCGTCAAGTGTTATATCACAGAAATACATTTCTCTGTTCATGTACTGTACCACTTTTTGACTCATGGATATCAACATTATCCTGTATGGTGTTAATGTTTTTAAGCTATTAAAACAAGTGGATGACCAAATTTTTATTGTATAGGCCATGATAATTGATTTCAGAAATAATTAACAATGGAATATTATGCAGTATGTTATCTCAAATTGTTATTTTGACCAAATGTTTTTAAGATTTTGTGTGTTTTTGCTGTAATTTGACAACATTTGTATGCAATTTTCAATAATACATTCCTATTAAGACTTAAATTTGTGAAACAGATTGACTTTTGAACTAAATTGTGTTTATTTTTATTAAAAATAAACTGAATTATATATATATATATAAATATATATGAATGCATATAAAATACTCTTGTTAAGGAGGAGACAGATGTTGCAGACAAATAAATTTGAAACAGTTTATGTAAATTCGTGGCATTTGTGTCCTGTTTTTATGATGTGTGAACAATACAATGTTACACTTACTACAGGATGGTGTTTTGATGCATTGTCACAAGGGGGCGCCTCATACCCAGCAAGCCAGTGTGCTCTTTTTGTCTTCATGCTCCATCTCTGCTCTTTCGCAGGATGTTATCTTGGTTTCAGTCCCACAGAGGCACTTAAGCGCTTTTTACACACTCACACCATCAGCTCTGTTTAGTTGTCTTGTTTCATGTGTGGTTCTACCTGTACCAGTCACTGTATGTCTGCTCCATTATTTCCCCTGTTGCTTTCAGTTTGAAGGAACTCAGCTCCTCGATGTTGCCTTCTGGCACTGGATCCTGGGCTGGAAACAAAGAGAGGCTGTCCTCTAGCAGCAGAGGGAATGTGTAACATGACGATGAATATGAGATTTACAGCAGCCTTTGTCCTGGAGAGCATGGCCTCCAGCAGCAAGGCTCAAACACCTGTGATACTTTTAGGAAAGCAATCAGAAGAATAACGACAAAGACGCGTTAATGCTCTGGTTAAAGACTGCATTTTACACAATAAAGAAAATGTCAAGGCTGCGGAAAACAATGTTAATCTATAGGATCAAATATAACTGACTGACAAGCTGTGTTACTGACAAACTGAAATGGCAGTGGTCCCAGCAGCCACCTGTTGGATGAGGCTGATGTTTTGAGTGTGAACGGCCAGTCAGGGGATCTGTGCGCGGGCACGGATTGCTCATTGATGCAATCAAAGGGAATCTAATCCGTCCACCAGGGAGCGCGCATTCCTGCTCCTAGTCAGACCTGCGCAGTGGGGGGGTAGTGGGGGGGGGCTCATCGGAAAACATGCGACGGGCTTTTAAGAGAGAAACAATAAGGAATCAATTACAGCTGCTAAAACTTTAACCTAGAAGATGACACCACCCTATATGAAAGAGTATCTGTCATGTGGCTGTAGGCTGCGTTGTGTTGCCCATAAACCTATGCAATACCACCAGATATCATCAGCCTAAATGGCCCCCAATTACAGATTTAGCCTCCGTGATTAGTTCACGCATCCTGCTGAGAGGAGCCATGCCACTGAGAGGTTTGGTTAATCTTTGCCACATTAAAAAAAGTCAAATACTCGAAGGCGCTTTTACAGTGGCATGTTGTTTATCGTTCGTCATCCGTCACACTCTTCACACCGGCCCCGGTCTCAGACTGGACCCCCGTCCCCGTCCCCGTCCCCCTCCCCTCCCGCAGGCCTCCTGTCTCTCGTGCGGGTCGGTCCCTCCTCCTCCGCGCGCTCCGCTCCGGGAGTCCGGCGCGGGGTTTCCAGCGGAGAGGCGCAGGAGTTCAGGACTCCTCATCGCAATAACGCGACTCAGCTCGGCAGCAAGTGGACCGGGAGAAGACCCGCAAAACACAGGAGCGAACATCCCACACAGCGCAAACACGGTGAGTGTACGCGTTTACCTAAGAAAAATGAAAATAAAATACAAAAAAAAAAAAAAAAAAAAACTTCTGTAAGTCAGAAAACCGCTTCACTCAGTGGGACTAGACGAACATTTCCAAACATTTAGCTCCAACAGTGGTGTCTGAGATGCGCGGTAAGCAATAGTCGCGCAGCAATGAAGCAATTTAAACAGCGTACAGGAACTCAGTCGCTTCATTTTATCGCAAATACGCAGAAGAAACGGTTGCCTGAAAGACCCCACGGGTGTCCCCGACTCGCGTAACGGGAGCCCCAGGTTGGAAATAAACTGGAGTCAAACTTCCCCAACTGTGTGTCGCTCTTCTGCAAAGACTAGCCTGCAGCTTTGTGATTTTGTGAGAATATTTGTTTCCCCACAGTCTTAATTGTTCATCGGTACGTGTTCAGCTGGACAGTGTTTAAGCGTCCCGGTTCACTTGAACATTGTTGTTGCCTGCCACAGGTTGCCTGCAGCCCCGGCGGGTTGATGTGCGCAGCGATGCAAGCGTCCCTGGTAATGCTCATGTGCGGTAAGTAGACTGTACACCCAGCGCTTTGAAGTCAGTCATGTTTTCTGCCCCATAACAAATCCTCAGAAGTGATTCAATGAACGAGGGGATGAAGGCTAACAGCGGTCACCGGGCTTTCTTTAATAAGTCTGCGGAAGATATAGAGCTCTGGTTTTTTTTTTTGTTCATCATGAGCCTGTGGCTGCTGAGTCAAGTATATTTGAAAAAAAAAAAAAGAAAGCGCTGATGCTTATTTAAGAAAATTTCGTGATAGGTCACTGTGAGTCAGTGTGGAGGATTTTATTCAGGTTATCTGTTTTTTTTTCTTAATGGTCTCATTATCCTGACACTGTGAGAAGTATTTCAGACACTGGAAAAATCAAGGATACGCTGTGTTTTTTCTTTTTAAGCTTTAACCTTCGTCACTTTTTCATCATCACTTTAGTATTAAATATTAACGGGTGAAAATGTTTTCTCTGACACTGTATCACGTATTCAGCTCTTCCACACATATAGACGGTACAAGAACAGATTAGCACTTTCCTGTAACATATATATTATTCATATTGGATTTTAATGTACTGTTAAGAGGCAGAACACACAGAAACTACAGTAGTAGGTGTTGGCGCGAGGGGAGTTCGGCCCCTGAATCTCCCTGCGTAGAGATAAGATAGCTGATGTTTCTTTTTTAGGGCCCCTGGTGCCCTCCGGGTCTCGAGGGTCATCCTTCCTTCCTTCTCTCTCTCTCTCTCTCTGTCTCTCTTTCTCTGTGGGTGGTGTCGCTCTGTTTATGGTCCTCCTAAAACAGCCCAGCTGAATCCGCAAATAGAGACACCCACTCTACACCTACCTACAGCACTGCTCCAGTCCTTCTGGATGCGTAATGTCTAGTTAGTGCCACATACATATACATACTGTATCCATGCTCTTCTTTTCTATCTGTGCACTCCATGTACCTAATCGGTGGAGGCAGATTGGCCGCCCACCCCGAGCCTGGTTCTTTCTGACTTTTCTTCAGTTAAAGGGAGTTTTTTTTCCCTCCCCACTGTTGCCAAGTGCTTGCTCGAGGGGGATTTGTTGGGTTTCTCGTTATAATACTGTAAAGCCTTGGCCTTACTATCATACTGTGTTAAATGCCTTGAGATGGTGCTATGTAAATTGAACTGAATTGAACCGAGCCTGAGCAAACCAGTGGATGCAGGAGCAAATGAAGGCGAGGCAATAGTCTTCATTAGAAAGTTGAAGGAGCCAGATGGTTATTTATGGCTTTAAAATTATTTGCAAAAGACCTAAGGAGACCAAAACGACATGAGACGCAACAAGATGAAGACGTCAAAAAAGACTCAACAAGACAAAATCGATTTGTAAGACCGAGCAAGACAAAACACCGTAAAAGACATAACAAGACAAAAACACACCTGTAGTCTCTGCTTTTGTGACTTTGTGCTTATTTTGCTGTTGAGTTCTTATTTAACAAGGTGGAAACAACAGTTATTTGTGGATTTAAGCTCGATTATGGCCAGAACATGGCAAACACTTGCCAAACAGCTGAAGAAATAGAATCAGAAATCTAGAGGTAGAACCTTCAAACAATTATTGTGACACACTTACACATCAGGTGTTTGCGTTTTAGCTGAAAATGTAGACAGAATAAACACTAAAGACAAAAGAAAAATGTATATCGTGATATATTGCAGTAAATATTATTGTTTTTTGGCCCAGCCTTAAGCTGTAGTATGTGAAGTAGTGCATATCTTGCACTATGTGGTGAAGGAAATGACTTCATCTTCTGTGTATAGCCAAAATAATACACTAAAAAGTTTAAAGCAAAGTGGATGTAAGTCGCCATATGCAGTACTATCAGTGAACCAAAGATTTATTTGAGTAATGACCCACAATAAAACGTCTCCTAATGCATTGTTCCCTGGAGCTAGAGGACAATGGGTTCATTGCTTGAGTTAAAGTCTATTAGTGCCTGCTGTTAACACTCAGGGTGTCCCCTCAGACGTATTCACTGATCGCAACTGCAGCTTTTTCAGCTGACAAAGCTCAGCGGTTGCACGCAGCTCCCTCAGTGGGTTTTTTTTTTTTATAAAGGTTAATCCCTTGTGTTTTCTTTTTTGTTGTGAGTTTTCGGGATGATGTAAAATGAAAGCAACATTAGCATGGATCGCAAACATCATAAATAGGCCGTAGTAAAGGAATAAAGAGCCAGAGACTCACAGTGAAAGTGTGCCAGTCTGAGTGGGAAAAAGGGCTGAGGAGCGAGTTTGGATCAAGAGCGTTTATGGAAGATGAGGATGTGATTTAGGATGAAGAAGTGAACAAGTGTGTGTTAGACTATAAACCTCCCACACTGTCATTAGACAGATAGGGAGCTGTCTGTTCAGACTCCTGACACCTCTTTGGAACAGACTGCAAGGTCAAAGGTCATTTCCGAACCCCCCCCAGGTCAGGGATGTGGTAATTGGTGTTGCGCTTGGGTTTATATAGATGTCAGTTATGTGTGTGTCTGTGTGTGTGGTTAAGACAGAAAGTAAGTGAAAGAGTGAAAGGACCCAGACTGATGACAGGGACAAAGAACCAGCAGTGCCTCCTTTCTTTTCGTTTCTCTTTTCACTTTCAGTTTCTATTCTTCATCTCCGGGGGTCGGCGGGTGAAAGGGGGACCTGAAGCATGCATGTTGGTTGAGTGTTTGTCTTGAGTGTGTTCACCACATAAGTGATGTGAATACCTATGCTAGGGACCTGGTTATTACCGCTCTGGATGAAGGAAGGAGGGAGGGAGGATGGAAGAAATTAGGAAGGAAGACAGGGAGGAAAAGTTCACATGAAAGAGGATCAGCATAAATCCTCTGTAATTCACCTTTCTTGAGGGCGGCTTTCTGTGGAGGAATGGGGTTTTGTTAATCTACTGATGTTCTCCTCAGATGTATGTGTGTGTGTGCATATATATGTGCGCAAGGGCAGGTGAGGGCTGGCATTAGTGAGTGGGAGTGAGTGAGTGTGTTCTCTAGCCTTTGTAAGCGGCAGCCTCCGGAAATATACAGATAACAGAACAATGGTGCGTAAAGCCTACTAACCACCAGCACTAGAGACAGACAGGGAGAGAGAGAGAGAGGGTGAAAAATTAGAGGGGGGGAGGAAGTGCCAAACAGAATCGGGACAAAGACAGAGAGGGCGAGAAAGACTTACGCACAGGGGAAGGGGTGGAGTGAGAGAGAGGGAACAGGTTTGTTTATATGAAAGGCCTGTGAGTTAGGTTTCTCGTCCCTGTTGGCAGGGGCTTTTCTGGATGAAAAGAGGAGGTGGAGATAAAGGAGGACTCAAGGGGGAGGATGAAGGAGCAGAAGGGAGGACGAGGAGGAGGAGGAGGAGGAGGGATAGGAAATGGAGATGGTCACATTAAAAACAATGGCGTACTGTAAGGTGGTACAGTAGCAAACCTGA
>JAPQRN010000025.1:17720986-17733776 GCA_037367275.1 Coranthus polyacanthus | reverse complement strand
TCGGAGAGCGCAGATCAGTTTCGGGCACTTCTGGCCACACACACACACACACGCACACACACGCACACACACGCACAGACGTGCACACACACACGCGCGCGCACACACAGACACACACACACACACACACACACACACACCACACCACCAGCTTCTTGCTCTCAGCTGTTGTCCTGCATTCCTCCCTGCCGCTCCATTTATGGCTACAGAGGAAAGAAAGCAGAGAAGAAGAAAATACACTGATGTTAAATCATCCTCTGCAGTGCGTCTCCACTCAAGGACAAAATATATGACTTATTATTATTATGAACTGGATGAAGAGTAACGTGAGCGCAGTGTTCCTATGCTGGTCGAGACATAGTGTTGACTCCTCCCATCAACTAAGCTAATTGTTTCATCTGAGAGTGCCATATCGAAAAAGCAATAAACATGTCATAGAAATAGAAATTTACTATCAGCCAAACAGGGCTTTGGTATTTTGCTGTTGTAACATTTTGCAGCGATATAGAGTTGTCCCTGCCTCTTTGCTTCTTTTATCCTTCACTACCTTTTTATCTCCTGTCTCTGCAGCTTATATAACTCATAAATATTGCACTTAAACAGTTAAGAGTCCCTATCGTACAAATACGTATTTTCTTTTGACATAAGCGTCAACCAAATGGCAGATGTCTTTTTCTATTCATCTCTACTTTATCCCTCCCTCCCTCCTCTCTGCTCTGCTTCCTTTTCTGGCGTTCATCAAGCGGAAAGGTCTGATCGCTGTCAAGTTTCTAAACCATGAATGATGTCATCTTGTCAGCTGCACGTGGTTGCAGTTTCAGTGTGATAATAGCAAGAATAACAAGAAAATCATTCATCACATGCAGTTTTTATGATTTATTGACTTTACGTGACATTGGGACTCCTTTTATTCTGCTTTGCTGTACAGGCCATAGTCTGTTTAGTGTGAGTGTTTTACGTTTTGTGAAATGAGCTTTTTTATTTTCTTGTGCAAAGTTATATGAAAATGGATAGCATTCTTATCTGTATGGGAAGTATGAAGCTAACATCAGCAGCCAGTGAGCTTTGCATCAAGAGTCAAAACAAGGAAACAGCTGTCAGCCTGTGTGTCATCACCTCCAAAAAGCTAATTAAAAAATCTCAATATAAACGCTCAAAGACAGACACCGCCACCCGCAGCTAAAATATCTATTGTTCTAAAATATTTCATAAGTGCTGATCCTATCCTTATGCTTTAAAAAGACAGATCAAGTGGAGTTCTTCAGCTTTTCAGTGAATACTTGTGAATGCAGTTTTTTTCCATTTGTTGCACTGTTTGCATTTGTTGTTCATGTTCAATTGATAATATGTGGAAAAAGTCACTTTTTAGACACATACACAGCCAGTAAATGAAACATAAATGAATGCACCTTGAAAAAGCCCAGGACAATATTAAAATAAAGGGCTTTAAGTTGCTCAGTAAAAGTTAGATGTGGACAAAAATTATTTTCGAAGTTGAAAACTTTTTTTTTTCTAAATAAAAAAAAAAACCCACAAACCTCCTGAGATTTTGTCTGAGTTCACAGTAAAAAACTTTTTCGTAGAAACGCCTGTAAATTCATCCATTGACAGACAAAGAAAATGTCAAATTGGGACTTTAAATGAACCAGACTGAAACTTCAGGTTCTCCTGAATCAATTGATGTTTGACACTCGACACTGAGCGATACAAAACGGTAGAAAAATTAAATAAATACAAGAGTCAGAGAGAAGTTCCTAAAATTGTTGAAGGTCTTAGAGAGGGTTAAAGATGAAAATATCTAAAATTACAGTAAAATCTAATTTATACACCATTATATCAGACGTTGCCTCAGTCTTTTGCTTCTGACCAGAGGTGTGAATCTGATGTTTTTTTTCAAAGGCAAACAAACACAGACAGAAACACAACCAGAGATAAAAGACAGCAAAAAACCCAGTGATTATACGGCACATCAGACGTCTGCCCGTCTCATCCACCTGCCCTGGTTCTTTTCACACACACAGACACACAGAGACCTTTGAGTGTGTGCCAAAAGTTTCCAGAATAGATATCGAGTTGTGTCTGGATGGGATTTCTAAGTGTCTGTACCAAGACTCTGCAGTGTGTCGTTTTTTTTTTTTTCTCCCCTCTCGCCTGTCAAATCACCGTCTCATCTACTCCGTGTTTTTCTCTGTTTCTCTGGAAGTGAGACGATAAGGGATAAGTGACGAACCCCGTCCCATTTCATCAAAGGCCACTGTGTCATTCCCTATCTTTGCTGATAATGATAAATGTGAAGCAGCTCAAACTGTTTTGTTTATGCTTCGACAAATTCTTCAATTCTGTGTGTTTCAAACTTTTTAAGCAAGCACATACATACTTTAAACAGTTATGTGCTTGTGGAATTTGATTTTAAATCAAATGCCAAGAGAATGCCGATATATAAATATATATATATACACACACACAGGTGCACGTAACACTGTGTTAACCTCATATTTGCTTGTTGCTCACTTGGCTGGCACCGGTGTCGACTTGTCCAGATGCCATGCAAACACAGGTTTCTCCCAGAGTGTGTCAGTGTTGTGTATGTGTGCGAGTATGCGTGTGCGTGGTGTGAAATCCTCCTCTGCTCTATTCCCAGCAGGCAGGCGGGCGGGCTCCCTATCTGCAGCTGCCTTCATAGCAGTGCAGTGTGAGGATGTGATAATGCCCCGTCTCCGTCTGCCTTAATCAGTGAGAGTAGACCTTTCAGAGAGCATCCAGGCACCGGCAGGTACAGCAACAAGTCTCCACACATGAATGTCAGAATTAAAAAGTTAGGAAATCTCTGTACTGTCAGATAGCAGAGAGAGAAAGAGTGAGAGAGTAGGCTAATATTCCAGGCTCACAAATGTTAACATTTATTCAGTGACAACGTCTGAATCCGAGTCTACAAGTGGAGGACAAGTGCCTTTGTCTGTGCTCTGTGTCTTAAAGTACTAACATTGGGCGTGTTGCTGCAACATTCTCTTAACTTAATCCAACAATTTCTCCAAAACATATAATAATCTCAATATGATTGGGTATGTGATATTTATGTGTTCTTTATGCTCCTCAAATGCAAAACTGTTTCCTTGCGTTAGACAAACATTTTGTCAGCTGAGAAAATGAGGTTTTATTCCTTATCTCTGTAAGAGTTCTCTCGACTAGGACTGTCATTTTCAGTTCATGTCATGGCCAGTTTATTTTATGCAACTAGTCTATTATAAACCTTAAAATCGTTTATTTATGCACAATAGACTATAAAAGAGCCTTTACTGGCATTGAACACTGGAACACATGAATAAAAGTGGCATTTATATTTGCCTTTTAGGGCAGATTTGACATTAACAACTTAAATACACAAAGTTAAAGCTGCAGGAGCTGAAATCGCCAGGGGGTTTGAAAGTACACATCTTCCTTCTGCAGCTCTCTCTTGGTCCAGTCAAAAGATTAAATATAAATATAGATGATCTGATGTAGTTTCATACTTTTATGGAAAAGCGAAGCCATTTTTTCAATCTTCTGTGTCGAGCCACAGAGTAGAGCAGTAGAGTCACGTCTGACTGAATCTTAACAATGTTTACCAACAACAACTTGGTACAAACTACTGTTGGTGTAGCATCGTGAAATACCTCCAAGTGCAGAGCCTCTGTTGTTAGTTTAAGAGGAGAGTTATTTACACAGTTGAATACAGAATACAGAATAAATCGATGTATGGATCAGAGCCACCGTCAGTGCTATGCGATCCAGCTGTTTGGGTCACCATCAGACGGATATCTGATATCAGTATCACATCAGTGCATCATAGTGATGATTTTTATTCAGCTGAATGGAGACAGTTGTCACGATTATGCAAAATAATCGAGGTCAGCTCAAATAATTGCAATAAGGCGATGATGTAATCTTACCTAAGACCTACCTAACTTCTAGCAAAATAAGAAAAAACCATGGATGCAAACATAAAATAAGATAATATTTTTCTTGCATCACTTCTTGCGTGAGGACCATTATCTCGAGTCCTGCATTAAAACGCTGCTGGTCTTGACAGTGTGTTTCGACACTGTGTGTTTGTGATGTGAAGCTCCCCGAATGGAGGATGTGCAGTTGTGTCATTGTAAAGTAGATCGTTGCAGGAAATTATGTCTTGTCTAAAAGAAATGTGAATGTAAACCCTGCATTCAGAGCCCTGGTTACATTGAGTGACGGGCTAGATGTTTTGTTTCCGCTCAGTTACTGTTACATGTTGCCATGTAGAATGTGTATGCAGGGAGGAAGGATTACAAACACCTGTTGTGGACAGCCCCCAGATTGGCGGCAAAACCCCACGGGTCCTCACTCTCCTCATTCCAGTTTCCTCATAACAACACACACACATTTACCAGCACAGACTGCACGTCCCAGAGGTGTGTAGGAGGCGATATTCACATCAAAATGTCCAGTGGAATGTGTGTGACGGCTACTGCTGCTGGTTGTCATGAAGGTTTATAAGGTTTATTTTAACTCCCACACATAGCCCGGCTATTTAGTCACATCAAGGCTCCAGAGCTGTATCATGGACAGACACACACACTGTTTCCTCACAGCACAGTTCATCATTTGCACCATGTTTATAGTATATTTTCATAGGGCATCTCGATCTGGAAAACATTACTTTTGATGCCTTGGTGTATTTCAGATCGTTCCTCGTCCTGTATAACCTCTGTATGACCTGGATTGGTTAGTGTTTTTTTCAGATTTAACCTGTAGCTGGGGCCTCTGGTCAGGTCAGGCCTGGTGGACCCCTGCAGATGGTAGAGCCTGTTAACCTGCAGGGTTTCCCTGAGATAATCCCCCTCCCACTGGATGTTTTCTCAACACTGAATCGGCTCTTGATCAAGCAGTAGCTGTCGCGTTGCGGGAGGCAGGTGTCTAGTTTAGTAAATCCCCCCACAGCCTTCAGGACTTCCATGACCTCTAAAGTCACACAGAGAGGTTAATGACAACAATGTAGTGTCTCTGACAGGAATTTAGCTTGATGTGCATGTAAATAACTAACTTAAAGCTTGACTTAGTAAGAAAAAAGACAACTCATACACAGCCATAAAACGAACTAAAACTAAACTGAAAAGCAAACAAAACTAAACTGAAAGACTAAATAAAAAATAAAATTAAAGCTGCAGGAGGCAGAAAAGCACCAGGATTTGAAAACACACACTTTCCTGCTGCAGCTTTCTCCTTGTGTTCAAATCAAAAGACTTGATGCTGTTTCATGCCGCTATATAAAAGTGAAGCCGAAGTATCATGGTGAGCCAAAAAGTAGAGCAGTAGAGTCATGTCTGACAGAATCCTAACAGTGATCTGTTACTAAAGCTGTCAATCACATATTTAACCCCCCTCTGTTGTTTCCTTTTCTCTGTATTTCATTTCCTGTTTCTTTCCTTCCAGTCCTGGCTGCTGCCGTTGGCCAGGAGCCCGACCACAGCCACGGCTGTGCCCATGGCAGCTGTTACCCAGCAACAGGAGACCTGCTGGTTGGACGGGAGAAGAACCTGAAGGCCTCATCCACATGTGGGATGAGGAAAAAAGACCCCTACTGTATTGTCAGTCATCTGCAGGTCAGTGTGACTCTGAGGGAAGAAAACACCATGTAGACCTTTCTTGCTCAACAAAAATTCAAAATGCAACCTTCTCGTTTGTTGTAATATGTTAATTGTAAATATGTATCTAATGTATTTGCCCACCAGTGATGCATTAATTTACTTAAAATAATTATTATACACATTGACTCGCTTGTAAGTGCTCCTTTTCTCTTATCATTTTTCACTGATACTAAACACATACAGTGTGTAATTTTAATGTTGCACATATATGTTGCATAGTTTTAATAAAGAAACTCGAGGTCGACCAGTAGTGATTTTAATGGCTGATATAATAACAATAGTTGGAGCAGGGAAAAGCCTATAGTTTGCCCTGCCACTCCCACAAACATTTTGATACTGAAAATGCACTTTCACTTCTTTAGAAATCGGATAACTGTTGAAAATGACATCTAGGTAATAAATACCCAATTAAAAAAATCAGAATCACTGACTCAGAGTAAGTATTCAATAAATGTGGAACTAAACATCCAACTAATTGATTGTTTCTTTTTTTTCTTTCTTTTAGAGGTAATTAAGGTAAAAGTTTTTCAATCATATTTTGTCTTCAGTCCATTTAGACATAAACAAAATCGATTCAGATCATGAATCGTCCAGAACAGACTCACGATTGAATCTTTTGTATTACCCGACCCTTTCTCCTACACACGTATAGTTCCGTGTTTCTCATTGATCCTTTTTTTCCACCTTTGACCCCCGACCTTTTCCTGCAGGACGAGAAAAAGTGCTTCTTCTGTGACTCTCGACGGCCGTATGACCCCGTCTACAACACCATCAATCACAGAATAGAAAATGTAATCACCACCTTCAAACCTCACCGCAAAAAGTCCTGGTGGCAGTCTGAGAACGGTGAGAAGATGTTCTGCACTCAAATATGAATATATTCTCTAAAAGCACCAATACATAATATATTACTTTCAGGCTGCTAAAGTTAGCCATATGACAAACTTGATATGGCTTCTACTTATAGATGCCAGTATGTAGTTTAAGCTATTAAGCACTAAGTCTTGTAACATGATGTCACACACACACACACACACACACACACTCTGACCAACATCCTCTGACCAGCTACAGATGGGCTTAATAACAGAGTAAGCCCTGCTCTGGCATCCTAACAGAGAAAGAGAAAAAGGAAAGGCTTGGATGGAGCGATAAAAGTGAAAGCCGAGGGAGCAGACTGTAGCAAAGACAAGAAGACGGACAAAAGTCTAATTCCAGTTATTTCCACTGGCACATAAATCTTCATCACAATGACTACAAAGCTCTGTGCAGTCATCGGTTGGACACTTGGCTCATTTGAGCTGTTTGGGAGCCATGTTACTGTGACAGAGTTCTGCTTATGACATACTGTGAAGCTCTACAAAACCCAGAATAGAACAGAGGGAAACACAAGACCAAGGGGGACAGGAAGTATAGTGACTATTTATACTCCTGGTTGCTACTGATTTTCCATGGTATCTTTGTGGCATTTCCACGGCAGTAGAATTTTCACCAAGCCTGTTTGATATGGGTTACAGTGGTTTGATTGTGTGCACTCATTAAAAGGTCATTTCCTGGGATTGAATATGCAGGCATTAGAAGGCGCTGGAAGTGAGGGGCGGCAAAAAAGTGAAACACTGTGTCTTTTCCATTACTTTCGAGTACGTCCGGCTCTGCTCCGTTGGCCAGGTTCGGTTTTTACTGTGTGTGTTTTTCTGTCTTCGTTTTTTTCCCTCTACTCTAGCTGTGTCACTTTCTTCAACCTCTACACTTCCCTAATTTTTCCGTCCCATTCCTTATTGCCTGTTGACAGCGCTGCCAAATAGGAAAAACTAAAGTATTGTACCATAGCCTTGAAATGATTGTATTTTGGAAAACTGTCTTATGCGAAAAATTGCTGAGGTAGTTATATGATCTGTGGAGTGGGTAGTCGTCTGGGAGTCACTCAAATAGGAATGTTCCAGCTTTGAAAACAAGAGAATAGCTGCTCAATAAACTAAAGGCTATAATAGTAAACTATAATGACGCCAGTTGTTGCCTGTTCAGTGTCTGCATCGAAATGAAGTAAATACATTCTTACTTTATCATCTCAAGTCTCACATCTACTGTTGTGCATTCTTCAAATTGAACACTCTGTGTCCTTAACTCCTCATCGGTCTGATGAGCCAACTGTGAAAACTCTTCACTCCGCACTTTTGAATGAAATGAAATTCCTGATTTGTGAAGAGGATTTCATTTAATGTTAAGTTCATAACAGTTGGTTTTTGAGGCATTCGTCATCACAGCAAACATGACTGGCATAAAAGACGTCACGTGAGAAGAGATGAAGACACAAAGACATAGATCCATATTTTACTTTCCTGATCATGTCAGGAAATTAATTCAACTAAGAGTACAGCTACTGATACTGTCAAAAAATGATGGAGGTATCCAACATTATGGGCCTTTTGGCAGGATCGATTGTACAGAAGGCAGCATTATTGCACAAAAATGAAAATGATACATTTGGCAACACTGCTTTTTGCTCCCAGAGTTTGTAAACCATGTGTCTACTGTATATCCAGCACTCAGAACACACAATAAATCCCTCCTACCTCTCTGCAAATGCACTGTAGGCAAACGTATTTGCCATTTAAAACTTATGAGATGATAATATTATCTATTATAAATATACATTTTAAGTTATTAGCCAAGGAAATGTGTGTTTCAGTGGCATTAAACAGATACACTAACAATGGCTTTTCTTCAGCTGAGTTTATTTTTATCATACTTATATAATAAGTCAATTATATATTTTTTCTAGTTTTGACATAAAGTTAGCCCCCTAATGCAGCATAGGAAATGTTAAGGTCTTAACAGGCAGGCTGGACACAATAGACTGCATTTGCTTTTACAGCCTTCTCACCAACGCTTTTGCCTTTAGTAAAATGCCCAGAGGAAAGCAGGCTTTACCACACACATTCGCACTGTCATTACTAAGTAATAAATGTTAACAAGGTGATTCCCCAGGTTACATGAAAGTGTCGACACTTTAAATCTATGCTTGCAGAGTCTGAAGTTGTAAAGTGCATTTTCATGTGGTGCAGCGCTTGTGTATTAAGAAACACAAATGGGAAAGTGCTCTTGGCTTTGAACATATACTGTAATAACAAACACGTACATAGAGATGAAGTGAAGTGAAAGTCGTCCGTAAAGTTCAGTGGTCCTTCAGAATTGTTGGTGCTCTACAACTCAGGAAATGTGTGGTCTTTTCATCGACATTTCTCCTGCCAAGGCTCAAAGTGTTTTCCTGTCAGGAAACCATTCCTCGAGCCAGAACCACGGTTGCTACTTCACTTACTGCTACTAGTTGTTTCTAGTCATTCAACTGTTGAAATGCATGGAAATAAAGTGTTTTTTTTTTATTATTACTACCATGAACTGACTCATTAACTGTCGATGGAAATGTTTGACATCTCTGTTTTTTTCTTTTTATCAGGCAAGTCAGATGTCTTTATCCAGCTGGATCTGGAGGCAGAGTTTCATTTCACTCATCTCATTATGACCTTCAAGGTTAGAAAAAAAAACTCTGTGCTGCTATCTCAGCTGAGCCCCCTGTAAATCTTCGGGGCTTCTTTCATACACTCTGAAGTATTAATGACGTTCTTTTCTTGCAGACTTTCCGTCCAGCAGCCATGCTAATCGAGCGGTCAGCAGATTTTGGTCGTACCTGGCAGACCTACCGCTACTTTGCATACGACTGCGCCTCTGATTTTCCCGGAGTGTCCCAGGGTCCCTTACGACACGTCGACCAGGTCATTTGCGAGTCGCGCTACTCAGACATCGAGCCGTCCACAGAGGGAGAGGTGAGGTCATGAAAACACTGACATGAACCGACATTGGGCGGTAGCACGAGTCAGCGCAAAATGTTTTACTAATATTTTCAGTCCTATATAATGTCTGCATTGTACGTGTTCTAGGTCATCTACAGAGTGTTAGATCCAGCCATCAGGATTGAGGATCCGTACAGTCCAAATATCCAGAGTAAGTCATCTTCTACACGCTGATGCAAAATGCAAAAGATCAGGATGAGGCATAATGCCTGGTGTAGGCTGAATATTAAACATTTACTCACAGAATGAAAGATCTTTGATTTAAGGAGTTGCTGAAGTGCATCTTCTGTTTTAACTGTGAGGTCTTTCTCTCGTCTAATATGTCATGAAATACATGGGACTATTAATAATACAAGAGAATATCAAACCACAATAGAAGTACAAGTGTCAAATCAGAGCTTCTGTGCTGAAGTGCGATAGTTCTCCAGAAAGTTCTGTCCTTTTGTTTTACAGATCACATTTAGCCCGTTTTCTCCAGCTGTATCTGTAACAGCCTCTCTCTCTGGGGTGTGAATCACGGCCCCGCTGTGTGGAAGATGTGGAGAGATGTAAAAAGCAGCTGCTTCTCTCCCACACAGCCTTGGTGTCCTAACCCACTCATGTTTAGACTGGCAGCACATGAGAGCTTTTCCCAGAAACCCCAGCTCAGTTTCCAATGCAGCAGCGGAGGTTGTCTTGTTCTGTTGTTAAATATCTCAACGTAACTGATCCTCGTGATGACCCCTGACCTCCTCACAGCTGAAAAATCCATATTTATTATCTGGTGCTGTCAGGACAATAAATCAGGATCTAATGTGGTTCAATTTGAGCAGCTTAATGGCATGTATTTGTATCACTTTTTGTTAAACACATAGGTAGAGCTGGTCAAAGAGGCTCAGGTGAGAACAGAAGTCTTGAGGATGATGTTTACTGTAAGACTGTCCCTTTGTCTTGTATTAAACTTTATCTTACACCAGCTCGAAGCACTTACTAAACATGTTAGCAATTCAAGGGCCCGTTAAAAGTCGATGTTTGGCTGCTGCAGGCTGAGCCGTGGGACTGTTCTCTATCCTGCCATTAGAGCACGGGAAGAGACAAACAGTGTCTTGGTGTAGTAGAGCTGGAGGGATTAGCTCTAGTCTGTCAGAGAGGGATTCTGTTACTGCAGATAGAGTCGGCAGGGTAAGGTGCAGAAAAAGTCTAAATCCTCCCATGAAATATTCCATCCATCTCAATAACATTGTTGCTACCGCTGTGATGCCTCCAAGTAGGGTTTAAAATGTCAGAAAACTCTGAAAGCAAGACTTGAAGCAACAGTAAGAGTAGTTAGTTATGGAGAGGATTTTATACAAAGGGTGCAGGATTACATATAATCATCTGAATTATTGTCACCCTGCTGTTAATGATGTGGTGTTATATTATGTGTACTTAAACGACCACATAATCTTGTGGTATTTTTAGGATAATATGGCTTTAGAAGGCAGCTTCACCTATGCAGGCTGTGAAGGTTGACACCAACCTGCAATTCAAACTGAATGATGATGAAGCCTTTTATTTACTTATTTTCTATTTATTTTTACTTCAATTACCACATCATTTGCGTCATGTATGAAGCCAGTTATTCTAAAGTTAACCACTTTCATAATCATTTTCATTCACTGTGCCCACTGCTGCTCCCCAAGCATAGGAACGTAGACCCTTAGGGGAAAGTGGAAAGTCGATGTGGTCAAAGTTTTGAAGTTTTCACTGCCTTATTTGATGCTTTGCTGACAGTACTTAACCCTTCTTGGGGTAAAACTGCCAAAACAATTGTTTTTTGCATATTGTATATGTTTTTTTTTTTTTTTTTTACAATTGCTCTTTAAGTATTTTTGTGTGCATTGTTTTCTTCAGACATTCAGAAATAGAGTAATAAATAATGTGAGAAACTTAAAAAAAAAACACGTTTTTTTTTAGTTCTTCTTTGTGAATTTCCTTAAGGTCATTGGGATTTAAACTGCTACTAATAAACTACCAGTCACTGGTTCAAACCCCTGTTAAATCGGACGGTACCTAATCCTGTGACCATCCCAGATCATGAACTATTGTTCACCCATAATGCTTTGCCACACACTCAGTTGGGTCATGCTCCATTGGCCGTGACTTCCTCTCGTTGGGGCAAAAAAGCTTTGTGCATTGCAGCGTGTGTGTATGTTTTGAAAAGGGCAGTGGGTTTGTGACACTGGATCCTTTTCTTATCGAGGTTATTTATCATTTTACGTTGTTTTCATCCCCTTTTTAAGACCTGCTGTCATTTTTAGCTCACTGCTTGCTTCCTAATACACTTATCTTCATAATTCATCCCCTCAACAGATCAGCTAAAGATCACCAACTTGAGAGTAAACTTCACCAAGCTCCACACCCTGGGAGACAACCTGCTGGATACCAGAGCTGAAATTAAAGAAAAGTATTATTACGCCATATATGAGCTGGTTGTACGCGGGAATTGCTTTTGCTATGGCCACGCCTCTGAGTGCGCTCCCATTGATGGCATCAGGGATGATATAGAAGGAATGGTGAGTGATGAGACCACAAAAAGTGTATCTTCTTTAGTGCTAGTTACTGTGAAGACCTGTCATTTTCTCTTTAATTTCCTCCTACAGGATGTGAAGCACTCATAGTTTAAAGCTGATGGGTTTTTTTCATCTGTTTTTAAAGGTGCATGGCAGGTGTGTGTGTAATCACAACACCAAGGGTTTGAACTGTGAGCAGTGTGACGACTTCTATAACGACCTGCCCTGGAGACCGGCTGAGGGACGCAACACCAACGCCTGCAAGAGTGAGTACGCTGGAAGAATGTAGGATAGACGAGTCCAAACCAGGGTTATTATACTGCAATTAATGAAAACTAAGACAAAAACTAACAGTGAAGGAGTTATGTTTTTAACTGAAACAGAAATAAAATGAGTTTTCAAAATCACGGAAACTACAATCAACAATAGAACATGCACCAAAACAAAAAGGTAAAATCAGCTTTGTTTCTGTTTGTTTCCCCAACATTAATGGTTTATGTTGTACAAGAATAAAATGGCTTTGCACAGTATGGGACCTTAAAAGCTGCAGGAGGTAGAAATCAGGAGAAGAAGTGGCAGACAGCGGCAAAACACCTGTGATTGGCTAAAATCCGTCATAGATTGGATTTTCTACAGCCTGTAAACCAGGGGTGGGCAATTCATTTTCTGAAGGGCCACATAAGAAGTTGGGACTGTTTTGGAGGGCCGGACCAATAGGCTGAACTCAATCCTGCTCAATATGAATTAT
>JAPQRN010000025.1:17674057-17686924 GCA_037367275.1 Coranthus polyacanthus | reverse complement strand
GGTTTTCCGTCAATGTGTTCCAGCCTCCTTTCCAGTCAGGCAGGACATCCCCTGAAACTTCGCAGTGTCGCACAGACCTCCCTCCAATGTCAGCAGGCTCACCCGATGGTCCCGGGTCGGGTGATGAGGCCATGGGTGGGAGCAGCACTGTGGGAGCAGCTGACGCAGAGCTGGAGAGCCACTCTCTGCTGCCTGAATCCCAGGCTGAATATGCTCAGGCCTCAGCTCTCCACTCTGCAGAGTCTGACTCCCTCTCCTCCTCCCAAACCTCACTCTCCACCACACGGACCACAGATTCAGGATTCTCCGAACCGGCCTCATCTGCCTCTGGTTGCTCTCTAGACCCTAACGCTGAAAAGGAGACATCCTGTGAGAAGGCAGTGCGGCCAGAAGGTAATAACACAACAAATAGATGTTTCAGTATTTGCTCCTGTCATATTTTTTGCCTCTAAATGTCCATATTTCTACATCTTGCTACCTTTTTTACAGCTGCAGTAACAGGGTATCAACATCCAAGTGAATCAATGTCAGGTCATGCCAGTCAGTTCTACATCTCCCTGCTGGACTCTAACAACAAGGAACAGAAGCTGGATGAGAAAGGTAGAATTAAAATCCTCTGTAGTGCTGACACTGAGCGGATTTTCTAGTCATCGCATTATTTAGTAGATTTTTGTAAGAACAATTCAAAGCATTTTATTCTTTTGAAATCATATAGTAATGAAAATGTTTCCGTTCGACGTTTGTGCAGAGGACGCACTATTGGACCTCCCTGAAGACACGACCCTGGAGCTGGTGTGGAAAAACAACGAGCGCCTAAAGGAGTACGTCCTGGTGAGCTCCAAGGAGCTGGAGTACGAGGAAGACCCGGGGTCTCTGAGTGAGACAGCCAGAGCAGGACACTTCACTCTGGAGCAGTGCCTCAACCTCTTCACAAAGCCTGAGGTTTTGGCACCAGAGGAGGCCTGGTAGGAATCTTTAGTTTCTAAAAGTCTAGGAGCCATCAGCAACTCACTGCTCCCAAAATAAATACAAGGCCATAAAATACCAGTAGCATGTGAACTTGGCTGGCCCCTTAAACGTACAAAAACACCACCTCACTTGTCATCCAAAAAGACCTGAGCCCTAAACTGAAATGTTGACATCTGAAAGCCGGAAGTTATTCATGCCTGCAAAGCTGAAAATTGCTGCATGAATCAGGGTTTTCACAGGTCCTTAGAAAGTTTAAATCCAATAATCTGAATTTTAGGACTTAAACATCTTAAATACTATTTTGACAGGTCTTAGGGATTGATTGGATATTGTGCTTACCGTAGAGAAATGAATGAATCCTTGAATCCTGCTGCACCTTGTGCAAGAAAACTCAAATTAGGAACTTTGGCTATAAAGGCATTAGAGTGATACGGGAAACTGAAGTTGCCATAAAAAGCCACCAGCAAATGCCTGCCATCACCCTTTACTGTTCTGTATTCATATCAGGAGCACCACTAGTCCAGCCCTAGCGTGACAGGATGTGAAATGGCTCTTAAATTGCATCATAATGGTTTTTAAAGGTGGTCTTTAAATTTTACTCGTTGAAACCTGCAGAAACCCTGTAATTTTGCAGCAGGGGAATGAACAGCCACGGTACTGAATAATGTTTAATATATCTGCTCCGCTGCTTTTTAAGGTACTGTCCCAAGTGCCAGCAGCACCGCGAGGCCTCAAAACAGCTGCTGCTGTGGCGTCTGCCCAATGTTTTAATCATCCAGCTCAAACGCTTCTCCTTCAGGAGCTTCATCTGGAGAGATAAAATCAACGACATGGTTGACTTTCCTGTGAGGTAAACACGCAAAGCCTTATGGACCTACCATTATTTTGGTGTGGAAAAGTTTTTCACAAAGTACATCTTATATTTAATGACTGAAACATGATGTACACCCCTTTGCATTAAAATAAAGCCTGCATTGTTGTCTTGTTCTTCAGAAATTTGGATCTGAGTAAGTTCTGTATCGGCCAGAAGGATGAGATGCAACACCCCCCTATCTATGACTTATATGCAGTCATAAACCACTATGGAGGAATGATAGGAGGCCACTACACAGCCTACGCTCGCCTTCCAAGTGACAAGAACAGCCAGCGCAGCGATGTTGGTGAGTTGCCAGTCATTGAAGTTTATTCCCAACATCATTGTTGTAGTTGTTGTGACAGGTGTTGCCTTGTTTATGGAAGTATTAACCTTGTTTGCATCATTATTTATTTATCCCTCTCTCCCTGGACTGCATTTTCCTTTTACATTTCCACTGTCACCCCTACTCTCTCCATATCTCACCTCTATGTTGTTTCCTCTTCCACCTCTACCTGTTGTCCTTGTCTCACAGGTTGGCGTCTATTTGATGACAGCACCGTGACAATGGTGGAGGAAAGCCAGGTGGTGACGCGCTACGCGTACGTCCTATTTTACCGACGACGAAACTCTCCCGTGGAGAGACCGCCACGCTTCCTCAGGCCTGTAGGAGCCGAGTCGCCCACAGCTGCAGGAGCTACTGCCAGCCAGGTGAGAGTGCCCCAGCAATAACAGACGAAGCACCTGTATTTAGAAAAGGGCTTTTCACACGGACAAGAGAAAAATGAGAAGGCTTATGAAATCTCTTGTCTAACGTGTGTCAAATTTCACACAAGACTGTGGGCTTACATATGACCTCAGGTATTAAGTTTTCAGGATTTCTCATCCTAATCTTTTTTTTTTTTTTTAACACAATGACACTGAGGATTTTTCCAGTCATTGTGAATTGTTATCAGTTTTAATATATATTTTAGTATTTTCAAAACCGCATTCCACGGGGCTTCATAAATTGATGCATGCAAGGAAAACTACTGTAAGATGCCTAATCAGACCCTCCGGGAAGTTGCAATGTTGCAGTTTCAACAATTAATATAAATTCAACCATTTATCATCTTCTGCTTATAAGTTGAAGAAGATGGATGGGTGAATGGAAGGTTGAATTTACATTAATTGGAGGGACTGCTCAGTGACTACAGCCCAGTGGGTTCATAAGAGAGACATCCAGCACTGAGGTGGTCTGCTAATTTCAACAAAGCTCAGCAGCATTAGCATCTTGCGACCATCAGTGGAATGCATGGCTTTTTCTCAGTAACATGCAACTTTTCATTTGGTTGTTGGTAACCATTTTGATTGATAACATTGCCAAATCCATTTGGTAGAAAATCTCAGCAGGGGGTTAAAATTGTTTTGTTTTCTTTTTGCTTTTGATGTGCGTACTCTTTCAGTCCTGCTTTAAACCTGTATCAAAGAGTGCACATAGTAATGTGTTTATCAGGTTACCTTTACTCATAGGGTATTGTATTGAACCCTGGGATGCCAGTAATGAAATACGATGTTGTTATCTCATGGGGTAAAACTAAAAATGGTCCACTACTTTAAAACTGGTATATAACATGTTGTGTTTTGTTTTAGAAATCATTTGTAAAAAATAACATCCTGGGCTTGGTGCAGAGTGCATACAAAGCAGCACTCTGGTCTGTCTTAGTCAGTAGCTTCTGTTCAAATTGCTGTAATCAGAATTGGATGATCAAAACACAATACAGAGAGCATCAATTTTTGATGTAGATCAGCTCTAATTTCAGTCTTAGTATTTGTTAGACCACGCCTTTTTCCCAGAAGCTGACACCGGTTTCCGCCAATCGCAGGCCTCTCTAATATGGCGGGAACTGGAGGAAGAAGAGGAGGGGCTTGACGAAGGCCCCCGCGGACTGTTCCGCTCTGGGCTGCGGAGGCGACAAACACAGAGGATGATGAACAGAGATGAGGAAGACGAAGACAGAACCGAAGGGTCGGTGCGACGGCACCGTGGGCAGAGGATGTCCGATTACCCCGACGACGACTGTGTGCGATATTTTGTGTTGGGCACTGTGGCGGCCATGTTTGCTCTGTTTGTCAACTTGGTCTACCCTCTGATTTACAAAGCCAACTGGCCGTGAGCAGAGCTTCACCCGGGGCATACATACACAATAGTCAGTTTTAATAGTTTTGGTCTCAAGACATAAACTACAAAAGAGGCAGTTAAATCTTAACGCTGTGTGTACACTATGGCTGAACCCTTTAAAATACTAAAAACACTGAGGCCTCGGTGCGGAAGGTGGAATTGCACTTTTACAGAAATCACGGTGTCATAAAATGTACTATGCTGAATCATACACTTAAAACAAGATGACTCGTGATCACCATAACTACATATGCATTACATAGGCTGTTGCTTCCATGTGTTTTTTTTGTTCTTTTCAAAATACTTGCAGTTTTTGGCATCATTTGTGACAATAATGCACAATTTCTGAGGTCTGCAGTCACCCACTCTAATAATAAATCTTGGCAGTATGCTACAGAGAACATAAAATCAACACAATCAAACCGTTATAACCTAAGACATAACTGAATTAGTGCGCCTTAGTGCGATACGTGGCTGCATTATTGCACTAGATTCAGTGCGACGTGATCAGAGATGCCTGCAGGAAGTTATACATGCAAGAATGTGAAAAAGCTGTTTTACAGTGGATGTAGTTATATTAAGCAAGGAACCTCTTTTCCTTGTTGACCAATTTCTCTTTGCCGTTTCTGTCCTTAAATACAGCACTTGTTTTTCTTTCCAGCTATTAATCATGTTGTCTGTATTACTGTGCTGTTGTGTCCATGTAATGTCATTTTTATCTTCCATGATAATTGTTGGTTACTTTAGTTTTCTGTAATATTTTCAAGCCATAGCCAGGTGAGGATTTTTAATTCTCAGGATGAAATGAGTCTTTCCTTCAGCACTTAATGCACTGATGCTGCAGTCTTGTTACAGCCAAGATAAACAGGAAGGAATTACCGTCCTCCTCTGAATGTAATGAAGTGTGTTGCATTGTTTTGAATGGAAAGCTCCAGAGTTACTGATCATACCTCTTTGGACAGTTTTGAAGATGTAAAACCTTTAACTGCATTTGACGTTTAATGCTTAATTTAATCGCATTTACTTTAATTTGAACCCTTATTTATTATGTTCTGCACTTCTTTTTTTTTTTTAAGAATCTCAATTGAAAATATAGTTTTACCCTTTTTAAAGATTTTTCTGAACCCTTGTGAGAAACTGTCCAAATTTGTCATCTTTACTCTGTTGATGTCACTGTCATGACTGTGTTTGTTGGTCTCAGGGAATCCCCAGTGCTTTTCCAGAATCGAGGCAGTGTAAAAGTGACCCACGTTTGCCTTAAATGCTTGGCATTGCACCGTCAGACTGTGTATAATTGATTCAGAAATATGCAATGCCGTCCATATAGTTTTCTATGAAGTATAGCTAGGGATGCGCATACACTACTTTGAAGAATGTTTTAACTGTGGTAGAATAACTCAACAATATTAATTCTGTGTGTGTGTGAGATTCCTAAAGGATAAAACTCTAGTAATTTATGAGAATATACAGTTAATTGGAAAGAGTAGTTGGGATGATTTATGTATTTTTGTGCAAATCAGTGAAGATCTGCCTGTAATATGCTTTGAATAAGTTGATAAAGTTGTTTCTATTACTGTATTTAAACAAAAATCATGAGCTATTTTAATCACCCTGCAATAATGGATTCTAGGTACCTCCATCTAAATGTCGCTTCCTGATACAGAAAGCGTTGTATCCCTTTTGGAAATAAAATGTCCATAAGTTCACAGTCTTAAGTTATTTTTATTTCCTTATTTCCTCTCAACATAAAACATCTGATTACTGAGCCAGTATAAACTATTGCCTAAAACCCTGATTTGTTTTACAGGCCTCTAGCCAGTCACTATTTGGGACAGACCTGGATTCCGAGGGACCACCTACGCTGACCCCAGAGGTGCCCTCCGACCTCTTTGCCCACGCAGGAGAGTGCGCCGCGCCGTCTTACAGCAACATGGAGGAGGTGGACTAGTCACAGCCAGGACTGAAGGAGGAAATCTAGATCTGAGGAGGTCCTGTGTGGATGAAGAAGCTGGTCCACATCCAGAATCTCCTCCTCAGCTAAAGACACATCAGTGCTCATTAATTAATTTCCCAGGCATCTGAAGTGGGAGTCGAAAGAATCTTACAAAGCTAGAAGATCTGGAGTTGGTCTCTGGGAAACTATACACCCGTCTGAAAGACCTTCAGATGCACATATCCATGTGTACTCAGTACTAACCAGACATACACCCATCATTGATTAAACTCACATTTATTAATATATGTGTACCTACCCACTGAGAAAGACTTAAGCTGTATATGTAATAATATTCATTCAGTGCATATAGTCTCACACACACATACAGAAGCTAACACACCTCTATAATCTCAGAGCTCCTGTTTGCAGCTCGATAAGCTGCTGCTAAAGGAGTCCACCCTCAACCACCTAACTGGGTTCAGTGACGTGCCTGCCAGGCTTCCACGCCCCAACGCACCTTGTGGTCTGGGTCTAACCTAAAAAGCTCACAGCTAACCTAGATCAGACCTGTTAAAACCCCTGGCTAATGTTCCCATTACTGAGCAAGCTGTGGTTGATTATTAAGGCAGATTTATGGGGAGTTTGAGTGGAGATTGTTGTAACGTGTGTTCATTGTTTTCTTTTGTGTTTTTATTTTTTTTTGTTGCTGAGGTATTGCCTGGTTTGATTTGTTTGTTGCAGGGTCTTCTGTAACTTTGATCGGAATTGTAGCAGATAAGAAAAACTTGTGAGATGGGTGCTGACCTTCCACATTTTTCTTTTTTTTTTCCTTTTTTTTTTTTAAATACAGAATGCGTATGCTTCTGTCTTTTGTCTGCTTTATAAACCTCATCAGGCTTTTGTTGTTTTAGTGTATTGCTCTTACTTTTTTTTGTATCTGTTTAGATATTCGATCCTGTGGATGCAATCGTCAGAGTCTTCAGTATAAACTGAAATGTGCATGACTGCATGTTCATACAGGCTGTAACCCCAACCAAACCCTGTTCCAAGTCTCCTTTCTCCTTGAAAACTTCGTTGCATTTCATTATTTTTGTTTGCGTGAATTGTCCAGTCTCAGCCCTCCCCTCCTTTGTAATGGACTGCGTATATAACGTGGGGATTATTAAGAATGCTGCTGTGGATACATATAAATGGTTAATATAAAGAAATAAAAACACTTTGGAGAATTTCTGATATGAGTTGGTATTTAATAGACAGCTGTTTTTCTCTTGTGGACTGAACCCTCAAACACTGCCATATATTGGCGGTAAACTGTTAAAATACCAATTTGCTTGGGTAAGAAAGAACAAATACTGTACCTTGTATTAATCTAGTTTAACCTTAGGTCAAATCAGTGGAGTAACTCTAAAACACCTGTGTGGATATTTGAGGGACCACGAATTCCACTGTAAATGCTGTAGCTACATGAGCCACTAGATGGCGCTCTTTCATTTGTTTGCTAATTTGCTGCTGACGGCGAAGAAGAAGACACCTGGAGAATGAGGAAGTAAACCATGAGTCAGACAGCTAAGCCGGTATCGTACAAGTTTTAGTCAATAAATTTAGACCAGTTTCTTTTGTGTGTTGTTCTCACAGTTATGGCGGACTTCGGTGAGAACAGCAACAGCAGCCAGGCGGAAGAACACCGCGGGACAAACGACAGAAATGCCGCCGAGCCTGCGTGTGGGACAGGTGACCCCACAGTGACAGTCCCGGGGGGACTGTGGTCCTCAAATCATGTCCGGGGAAAGAAGTTAGTTCTGCATATCGACCTGAACAACACCATACTGGTGTCAGACGCGGTGACGGCTCAGGGGACGGTAGCTGCTTTGGACTACTTTCTCACAACGGTCACTTGGGGGAAAATGAACCAACACGGTAAACGGGAGATTCATTCAGGAGCGTTTTTTCGACCGTAGAACAATGACAGGAATGTGTGTGTGTGAGTCAGTCGGGTGATGTACCGGTGTTATTGTCCTGCGGTGTCATTCCACATCTAACCTAAACCCTCCCAGTTCACTGGATGGATCTTCTGTTGATTTAAACCTGGCAATATCCCAAATCTACTCAAGTACTTCTTTTGTTTTTCAGTTTGTCAAGTTTGTCAAGTCTTGGAGGTAAATTTCATTATTAGTATGTGTACCACTACTGTACCCGCTGCTTACTTTTCACTGGGTTGAAATTTGTACTGAACATCCTAAGGATAATCTGCAACATGTGTTCATGTAAATAGTGTCTGGACTCAAATGATCGGACTGATGTTCACAAGATGTTTACCCAAATGAAGAAGTTTTACTTTTAACTCCATCCCTTGAACAATAATTAATTGGTGAGGCTTTTAGAAAACGCACACTAATAATGAAATTTCAATCCGAGGGCCAACATTTTTTTGAATTCAAAAAGTACTTGGAGTAAAGTTTCAGGATGTTTCAAGCTCTCATGAACTAATGATCTGAATTACACGCTTACTGAAGTGGTAACAGTATTATTACTAGTATAATATGGAATATTATTTGCTCAAATATATCATAATATTTGGTAATACAGAGGTGACGTAAAGTAATATCAGTTTTATTATGAAGTTTGGTCTGAAGTCAGGTTCAGTTTGTTTCTTTCAAAAGTTTCTTCACCCAACATTTTCAATTCACGTAGTGTCTGTGCAGCAGAAATGACAATATTTTCTTCAAGGCATTTGTCGGACATGGCCATTAGCCTGTGAGGTCACTGTTGGCCTCATCCTCTCCATCACAGTTGACGATGTTTGTTCTTGACAGGTCTTACCCTGCAGCCCAGGCTCATGACATGATTTTTCTACATTTAATTCATTAATTAAAACTTGATTCTCGTCTTCCATTCACAGGAAAGTGGGAATGGCTCAGTGACTCTCCATCCCTGCTGCCACCATGTGAGGACGCAGTTAGTTACTACTCTCAGTTTGGACGGACAGCGGGTTTCACCTCCGGTGCTGGGCGTCATTTCCGCGGGGTTCTGGATGAGCATCTGGGTCTGCTCCGCTGGCCGGAGGGCATCAAGGCAAGCATCCTACAAGAGACATGCTGGTCTAAGGATGGGCACATTCTGTCATGACCAGAGACAAATCTGTCCCCAAATATCACTATTACTTTGTTGACACTTAGGTGGAAACTTAAGCTGCTGTTTCCTTTTTCACCCTGACGTTTGGCTTCCTGCAGGGAGACAGAGAGCTGTCTGTAAAGGGAGAAGATGGACGACTGTACCACTGGATCCTGCCCTCGTTCTTCCAGCTGCTCAAAGACTTGGTGCAGGAGGGAAGGGAGTTTGCCGTCCTGTTTCGTACATTTGGAACTGACCTAGCTCGTGTGCTCAGTGCAGTATCTAGAGCACTGAACCAAGGGGCTCACCCACTGTTTCCTGATCTGCCTGATCTGAAGGTAAACGATCACACTGACATCACTTAATTGCATTATACACACTTTTGGTGGAGATATGAGGGATAGCTTGACCTAAATTGCACAAAAAAAATGATGCCTCTTAGTAATGTCTGACCAAGCTGATTCATTGTATTATCTAAGGCTATGAAATGTTCAAAACACTATACAGCCTAGTTTCACATAAAATGTGACAGTATATGTGACAAGTATTGATACAGTGGTGACAGCTTTGAAAACTGGCAGAACGTTAAGTACTGACTACCTTTATCAATGCCAGTACACGGCAAATTTACAAATTTGACAACTACAGTGGCAGAAAATACTTAATATTCCACTGCCCCAATCTCATTTTACACCAGGACTTTTTTTTTCTACAGACAATAACAAATGCATTCCTAATCCTTTAAAGAGTAGTTTGATAAAAAAAAAAAAAAGTGCACAGTCATTGTGATAAAAAAAGGTTATAATGAAAACTGCAGAGGGGTTTTCTATACTATATCTGTACTTGAATAACAGGCCACATTTTAGAAGAGGTTTAAACTATTTTACAGCCTCATCCTCTTATCGTGCAGCGTCTGCAGCCTCTGAACACAGGATCTGATCACTACTGATAGCTGTTCAGGGTTTCTGCGCTTGCCGAAAAAGTCTTTCAAAGTCTAAGATACAGTAATCTGAATTTCAGGCTTTAATTAATTAGCCATTCATTTAATATTTATTCATATTCTTAACTATAAGGAGGATAAGAAGGATAGGGTTGAAATAGGTCCTAAATGACATTCATAAGGGTCTAAAAAAAAGTCTTAAAATCAATCTGTAAGATTTTTTCTAATTGTAGAAATGGAAAATAATTTTCAGAAATGATGTTTTCATCTGCAGAGGGAGTGGGTTGCATTTTTAACGGCCAGTTCAGGGTTCAACATTAATATTTTTTCACTTGCCTGGTCGGGCAGCTTGGCCGGAAGTAATGTTTTACTTGTACGAATTGTTTTATTTCTTAACGGTTATCAAATAACAACGAAGACTAAAGTCAAGTTTAATCTGCGTGTGCAACTCGCAACAGAGATGAGAATGAAGCAAGATAGCTCACTCTTCTGCTATTTCCTTCATCATTTCCAGAAAAAAACAACAACAGTGTGTTTAATTATTTTTCACCACTTGTCCCAGACGAGCCTCACTGTTGAGCCCTGCAGTCGGTTACGATCTGCAACCCAACTGCTACATCTTACACGGTTTAAATGTTTCGTGTTGAAACCTGCTGTAGTGTCAGGAGGTGAAGTGAAAAAGTAAATGGAAAAGTTTGCTTGTGGCTCTGCTCTGTCTTCTTTGGTCTGACGTTACATCAGCTGGCAAGTGGTGTGTAATCTATATCTACAACACTCTGTGGAGCAGCAGAAGGCGGCGTTTGTTCTGAGATAAAAGTCGGCGTTTCTCCTCTTGTTCTCTCCTTTGGAGCATATCTTTAATCTGCACTGTCATTCCAGCTCAGTCACTGGAGAAATCTCTGACTATCTCTTGCAATCAGGTTCTACTTCATCTGGGCAAAAAAAGTGCATCTAGAAGGATTTTTTTCACTCTTAAATGATTGTGGACGACATCAAAATATGCCTTTTCATTGATGGACATAAAAAGTAACTGTTCAGTTTGTAACTCAGCTCTTCCTTTGGATGCGTTTTAGGCTACATCAGTAAAACTATGCGCACGTGATGTTCATTTGAAGAGAATCCACAATCAGGAGCATATGCATGTCAGTCACTCCGCTCCCAGAGGGGCTGTTACCTGCTGGAGCGGAGCACATTGATTCTGTGTGAATGATGGAGAGGAGAATAGATGCATGATGGGAGGAGATGTCAGGAAGCCGTCTCAACACTTTCCTGTCAGATGCCATTCATCTACACGTTTTCAGTGTCAGTTGAGGGACAGAATATGACGATGATATGAGTTGTTTTTTTTTTTTCCTCAGTGGGAATGTTTGGGTGCAGAGGAAGGACAGCAGCCTCCCCATTTTATTTTACAGTCTTGCAGATGAGTGCAATGGGAAGAAAATGGCAACATGACAGCACTACTAAAAGCATCTTTATCTCTACTGTGGAGGCTGTAGAGGGCATTCAAGTCCAGTGGACTGCTGCAATAATAATAATAATCACATCCACTCTTCTTTTCATACCGTAGCATTATAAAACCACAAACAAAACACAAATGTTTTACTCTTTTTTTCTTAGTTGGTGCCAGGGGTTAGTGTAACTGACTGACTGGTTAGTTTATTTTATTTTTTATTATTTTAAGCCGGGGGCAAAGACCTCAGCTTGAACATGAAGCTAATGCCAAATGCTACTAAAGAACATAAGAAACATCATATACTGTATGTAAATGATGGAATAATTCAAAAAAATGCATTTGTCTCACCATTGACGGCCATTCATATTTTTTCCAAAGTAAGGTCCCATGGGGCACAATGGAAGGGGCCGGACTTCACCTCTCTATTAACCCAGCGTTTAGCATTAGCTCACCCATCGGCCCTCGTGCTCCCCAAGCTCCGCCCTTTTTTGCCCACGCGGTCACTTCCGGCTTCAAAGAGCCAAGATGACGACGGCTAAAGAATGAGGAAATGGTAACAAGCCACTGTACGCACTAAAGATTGAAATCATCTGCCCGTTCCATAATCTGAATCTTCCATCAAAACGTAAAACTTTATGTCTGAGGGCTTTTTATCTGTAATGTATAAACTATAAAAGCTACAGAAACTGAGCTCTGTTTCATGCCTCTGCCTGATTTGTGCAGAGAGAACTTAATTCTGATATCACACTTAATGTAGGTCAAATCAGCCAGAGGCCGTCTTTTAGTATCAAAATCATTTCACAGAAGTTCCCTTTGGTTTCGTGGAGAGTTCAGGGCTTTTCTCATTTATTCTTCCACTCACTCGGCTTCAGCTGAGCGTGAATACGACTCCGGGCAAAATCCGCTGCAGCAAGAGGAGCGTCGTGCTGAGCCGAGCCGAGGAGCGAGTGTCGACCCGTGACGGACAAAGAGGGCTGTACCAGTACCTCAGCTCGGTCCGGGGCCTGGGAGGCTTTCAGGACCACTTTGACTGGTATGAACAACACTGTCAGTACAGGTTTTTCTACCGTGTGCTCATGGATGTACACGCTTCCCTTTTATCCACTGTTCTTAATCTCTGTGTCCAGGTGGGCTTGTAATACCTTCTCTATTCATGGGGGGAAGCCGCTGTGGGTCGACCCCTTTGACCAGGAGGTTCAGCACATCTTCATAGATGACAACATACGACAGAACGACAAGGATACCATAGTTCAGCCCATGGTACTGTGAGAATTTTTAAAATCATATCTTGTTATTTTTTTTTCATCACTTTTGTTTATTTTATTTACTTAGCTATATTGAAAATGATGCCTTCCCTTCAGTATGTTCAGAGTAGAGTCAAGAAAGAAACAAATAAAGAAAGAATTGAAACCATGTTAATGGGGTTATGTGTAGTATTGATTTT
>JAPQRN010000025.1:17620683-17638444 GCA_037367275.1 Coranthus polyacanthus | reverse complement strand
CGCCCCCGTGGATGTCCCGTACACAGCAAAACAAGAGGAAAATAGAAAACACAGGCAGAGGGCAGGCTCTCTGCAGGGACCACTGTACACTGACAGAAGGCCAGAAGTGAAGATTGAGAAGGATTATTATTGAGTCTACATAGTGTTTTTTTAAGGGAAATGTCACATACTTTGCCTTTAATAGATATTAAAAAAATTAGGTTGAAATAAGTTTGGGCTCTATCAATTAAAAAGTTAGTTTCAATTAAATCCCATTGAACAGCAGACCTAGGAAAGGGCAGTGTTTGCAATAGGGATGCACCGATCTGATACTGATATCAGATGTTGGTCTGATACTGAACCAAACAGCTGGATGTGGTATCAGTGACAATGGAGCTGATCCATTCCAGCCAAAAAAGTCGCGTTCATTGCCACTGCCAAACTGAAACGTACAGTCCACAAACCCGCTGCCACCACCAGCATAATACTACTGTGTTTTTTTGTTTGGATTTTCATAGAGTCAGAAGCTTTCTACACCGACAATACTTTTTACCAAGTTGCTCAGGCCTCAAGTCCAGCTTGATGTTGCTTTACACATAACAGAATGATCCCAGTCTCTTCCACACATTGAGGCACATTTCTTATTAATTAAACATTGGTATCCGATTAGTACTCAGTACTGGCCGATATCCAAAGCCCGGGAATCGGTATCAGAACTGAAAAAGCAGGATCGGTGCATCTGTAGTTTGAAACCAACGTGTCAAATTCATTGGCCTGTTTTTTTTTGTTTTTTTTTTAATACATAAATTACACTCACAGATTGAAAAAAACTCAAACACAAAAGGTTTTTTTATCATGACTTTTTGATATTTCCTCTGTAGTCCTCTGCGACTTTGATGAAATGGAGGCTTGGCGATGCGACACTGGACCACAGCAAACAAACACTCTGTAATTAACTTATCATTTCGGGCTAGAGGCTGAGCCGCAATCAGATGGGATTTATTTATGCTTCGGTAGTTACAGTTCTGTTGCTGCTACAGCTCTGCATCAGTGCAGCCAGGGATGCCTGTTAGGTTTTCTGTGTGCATACTCTCGCTGAATTAGCATTAAACAGAAACTTGTTAACTACTTTTAATTAATACCAAGAGCCAAATGACGATAAACGCAGCTGGTTTTGATAGTTAAATAAGCTACTTATTTTGCATTCATTGTTGTGTAAGTCAACGCTGTACTGGAATTACACCTAAGACTTATGTAAGAAAAATGGAAATGTCACATTCAGTAGCAAGTTCACAGACGTGCCACCCAACCACAAAGTTAGTATATCGCTTGAATGTTGGATAATTACTTGTACAATACAGTATGTGACTTTTTAAACTTTAATAATGCAGCAAGTTCAGCTGTTCTTATCTTATGGCAGCATCAGCTTAATGAGTTTGGTAAGAATCTAAAACATCCCCCGCTCCCGTTGTCACATGGTCGAGCTCCCAGCACATTATAATCCTATCTTAGTTGAAACCCCCTGGGACAACTTGTGTGAGGCCCCTCCTTTACAGTAGTGTTGCATCTTTTAGGAGCCAAGTCCCAAGATGACCCTCAGTGTGTTATTTTGTTTCCTCGCTGAGAAAAGAACGACTGATTTACTTTATGCGAGGACTGTAATGGGCAGTATAATTTCCACTTATTATACATATATACTCATTTATAATGTGTGACAAATGTGGTGCAAAGAGTTGATGTGACTTCATATCTGTCCATTCTAATGAATGCAATATCTCAGAAACAACCTGAGGGAATTTCTTCAAATTTGGTACAAACTTTCCCCTGTACACAACAATGAACTGTAAATAGTTTGGTGGCCAATGGTCAAAGGTCAAGGTCGCTCCAATCTCATGTCTGTCCATTCTAGTCAAAGCAATATCTTGGGAAATCCTTGAGGGAATTTCTTCAAATCTGACACAAATGTTCAAGGATGAACTGACTAGAGATTTTGGTGGAAAAAATCAAAGGTCAAGGTTGCTAAACTACAAGGTCTGTTACTAATTGTAGGTTGCTAGTAATTGAGAGAAGTGCACGACATTTATTATGCACGCATTGTGGATGCATCTGATTGAACTTACAGTTCTTGCTTGTCAAAATGGATGAAATTCTGGATCCAAGACCTCATCTTACATTTATCAGCATCTCAATCAGAAGCTCAGGTCATATGATGTGGTAGGACTTACTACATCTAACTTATATAATCTGAAAATCCACTTTTAACTGACCTCATGTGGCAGTAAGTTGATTTATTTTATATCCCATTAAGGCCGCCTTTCCCAAACTTAGGGTCTGGAGTCCAGACTCTGGACCCAAAATTAGTTGCAGAGCTGTTTTTATTGGGTTGCCAAATGTCAGAGTAAAATACAGAAGAATAATACATGATATGTGAGTTTATTTTCATAATTCGACTAGAAGAAGAGTGTTGACCTCACCAAAACCATGTGCAAAGCAAAGGGAGGCCTCAGACATAAAAGATGTAACAAGACAAAAACTAAAAGCCGGAAAGATGAAAACGACGTGAACTTTCAGACGTAGAGTTTCGACAGTGGAACTGTCAGTCAGTCATATGTTTGAGTTGTGTGTTTCATGTGTCTGTTATTTGTCAGTGTTAGATGTGATTCTTCCTCTAAATTATCTGACATTCCAAAAAAAAAAAAAACACACACATTCATGTCAACATTATTTGGATGGTGTTAGTGTCAGTAAACTGTAGACATTATGGCAATTCATGATGTATTTTTGGGCCCAGAGGAGACATAAATAGGTTTTTTTTTTTGGGTCTCAAGCTGAAAAGGTTTGGGAACCACAGATGAATCAAACATCGGAGGACAGGAGTTTGATAACTATTAATTATTGTTTCAGCCTTAGTCCTGGCCCTTTCACTCAAATGGACAACTAAAATATGACACTACTACTAACATGCACCTACTGCTTCTCTCCAGGAACCATCAGTTAATGTTCACATAACGGTAGTGGATGGAAATGTGCATAAATTCACACTTTCCTTATGATATGATTATGATACATTTGCCTGGAAACCTGACTAGTGTCTCTTTGAACTCACGTATTCAGAACATTTTCTCAACATGTGGGATGTGGGAAAAGGACTCATCACCCTACTTATTTTAATATATATTTTTTTATTTTCGCAGAAATCACAACTCCTGCATGAGCTCTGCGTCGCACATTTGTGTATCTTCATTTCACACATGAAAAGAAGACACAATGGCCACTGTATTTAATCAGTGGTAGATTGGTTTGTTCAATCACCCATAAATATTGACTTTTTGCCAGATCAGGCTAATTTACAAGTATTTTGCTGCCCCTGTTTGTCTGTAGTGAGGCCTGATGAGGGCCCCTTGGGGTTTACATTGTAACTATACACATCCATCTTTTCTACCACAGTCAATAATTATATTCCCATGCTGGTATGATGCAGTCGGCTCTATAGGCCTTCTCGGTTATTTGCAATGTCCTTGAGTGCTATATATGGCTGCTTTAGGTGAGATTCTGATATAAACACAAATCCATGTTTATAGTCAGAGTGGGATACATTTTTTAGCTCAAAACTCAAAGCTCAAAGAAATTAATCGTACTGGTCAGTTTCATAGATTTCTCTGTAAAACTTAACTTAATCATCTCTGCTCCATTGCCTCCTTCCACTAGGAGGTTGCTTTCCTGCATTGTGTTGTTGTGGGCTTCGCTCATTGTCTCATGTCAGCATGGGTTGCTAGTAGGAACGAAGCACCCCAGGGAGCCTCGGTCACAGTCACATCTGCCATTCACGCTCTTCACATGGCACCATTCACAGCTATTAACGAGAACGTATGATAATAATCTCTCTCACAGCTGAGCATTAGGAGAATGGTGTGTGCTTTTCTTTTTTTTTTTTTCTTCCTTTTTTATCTCACTGATATTATGTAATGAAACAGCTCAATTAGAAGCTTTAATGCAATACCTTGTTTCAACAGAGGCACTTTATAAATTCACAATATCTCGGCCTTTAAATCACCTATTTTTGGCATCAGCAAGCACAGCATTGAACTCAAAGAAATTTGCATAATTTTGACTTTACCGTGTCTGGTAGAATCACAGGGATGACTTATCAGAGGTGTGAGGATGTGGGTACACAGATTATGATATGACAAGCCTTAGATGTTAAATTTAGCAGCAAGACTTAGCCGGAATATTTCACACCCAGTGTTCCCGTGCTGCCATGTTAATGTTTGTATTCCTCCATTCGAGAAGCGTGTGTTTGAACAGAAGAGTAGGCCTGCATTTGGACTTCAATGTTTATAAATCACCGAAAGAAAGACAAACCTCAAGAGATTGTGTCTTTCCCCCTTTTTTTTTTCTTGTTTTTCTAATTTTTTCATAGTCAATGCGCTACAGACGTCATTGCTGCCACGTTTGTTTTAATTCATGCACGGACAGTCAAATAAAATTAAGTTACAGTATTTGATTTTATTCCTTACACTATTTAACTCCAGTTTTATAAATCTTTACATGTACAGTGGTCGGAATGTAAAGAATAAATAAAATACAGATTTAGTCAGGAACACGTTTAACTTCTTGGTGAGAAAAGGACTTTATACATTTCATTTGTTTTCCTATTAGTGTCAGCGCCAAACAGGAAAGAGGATTATACAAATTCCCAACTGAAATGTGCTTGCACACAATACTTGCACATCGCTTTTGTGAAATAGTCCCCTGGTTGCTAGACATTAAGCTGTGTTTCGCGTGCAGTCATTACATAGCTGGACACACATAACAGTTGCCACTAATGGTGAGAACATGGACCTCCATGTTGGTCGCCAATGCGTTTCTTTTCTTTTTCTGTATCAGTTTGCACAATATGTTACATGTTTGTTTTTTCTTGTTCACTTCACAAATAGAGACTCGTCAAGAGGACCACACTCATTATCTTTGATTTGACTTTATTGTTTCTTGATTTTGCCACTGGTGTTTATGCGCAACGACACTTTATTTAGTGGTTTGATTGTAGGCGTAAGAATGAGTGTGTCAGTGGAACGTTCTGTAAAATGGTTTCAGATAAGCCGCAGGGTTTCCTTTATGTACATTTCACTCTAGATTGTTGGCGCTGCTGCTTCAGAATTTTAAATTACTCAATCATGAGGTTGCGACGGCTCTGCAGAGTGCTTTTAATTTGAAAGTTAAGATACAGGAAGTAGAGACCTGTGGCGACATCCGGCCGAGGAGAGTGAGGGAGAGAGGCTTATGCAGATTTAACTAATGTCACTGAGTCTATGAACTAACTCTGACATGATATAAAGGTCAGGAAAAGAGCGCTATCACCGATGATTTAGTTGCGCATTACTATTGCCTTCTTCACGCTTCAAATTTGAGCTTGTTTTTAGCTTGTCTGTAAAATTTGCAGTTTTTAGCCTCTGTAAACTCTCTGGAGTTTAAAATTGTTTCTTGTTTCTTGTTTCTTGTTTCAATTACACACTAACTAGAGATTATGCCGTAAAAGCTACTTTCATTAAATATGCTCATTATAACCAGTTGCTTAATGTTTAATGGAACACTGTAAATTTGCAGTTTGGTTGTAAACATACATTCATTCTGTAATCATGTAAATTGCAGCAAACCACAGTAATAATTAAGTCATAAGGTTAAAAAAAAAGGCAGGCAACACAATGAACATTTCTCTCAGTTATAAACACACTTTGTGCTTTGTACTCATGTACTTAATGCCAGTATCAACCACCCCTGTTGTGTGATGATCCTGAACGCACAGAAAAACATGTATAGATGACTCTTATATGCATTTACATTTAAACATACATCCTGTTATGGACACGCACTTAAGTTTTCCTCGTTCTTCTTCCCCTTCTCACTCAGAAAAGGTCAGTGTGTCAACAGGGCTCAGGCCACTAATTGGGAGTAGGAGGAAGGCATCATTAATTATGAATTTATATGTATGTATATAAACGTACACACTGTGTGTTTGTGTGTAGATGTGAAAAATGGAGACAGCAGAGGAGAAACTAGAGAATAGGGAGATATATTGTGTCGTTTATCCTCCTTTGTCCTCCAACCTGTTAAATGTCATCGCTCTCGGTCTTCAGGTCACAGTGTGCTCGTCTCCTGCTGTGTCGCGGCCATACACACTCACACACACACACACACACACGTCCACGGCCAGACATCTAGTTCCTGCCAACAATATGCATGTTATTCTGATTGTACAGTAATCTGTATTTGAGAACCAACATTGTGACTTTGTCTCCTTTTTAACTTGAGTCTTGAGTCATCTGCGTGAGAACGAGTGCAGAAGCAACGAGCAGTGGAATTCGGAAAATCAGGAGAGATTGCATTCGCAGCTAAAAAGACTCTTTGATTAAATGTAGCTCACATTTTGATCTCACCAGTTCCTGCACAGGAACAGCAAACCTCCTGCTTGCACTTTATACTATACGCCTCATGCTGGTGGTCGGAATCAAAGATCAATTCCTGGATGAAAATGAGACACAATCATTTTTTTTTTAATATGCGTAAGGACACTCTACTGTCACGAGGAGCGCTCTTCATCATGCAAACAAGCTTTAAAGTGTTCTTCATGGCATCATCAGGGTTGTTTTGTATATGGCATGAGATGCACAAATTATAAAGTCTAAGCTGCAAATAGTGAGGAGTTTGTGGATTTAACAAGCATAGGGAGGAGTATGTGTGTCGATAAATTAAGGGAAATGTAGGACTTTGTGGAGTGATTTTGTAGCTTGCCTCATATTAGGAACTGAGCATAGTAGGAAGTAAGACAACATATTTGAAGGCAAGACAGTGTCACCGAGATCTAGGTATTACTATCTACAATGTATCTGAAAAGTAGAGCAACTAATATATAACCAGAGAGGAATGTCAAACTGTGTAGTTTTTCAGCAATTTAAGAACAATTTTACTTATTAATTTATGCTCTGGTTCCTTACCTATTTTTCTTTGCTGTCTTTTTTCCAGGTTGGGTCTCGCCAAGGGACCCTCATCATTTCCAAAATTACCAGGGAGCTGCAAAGCACACAGTTCCAAAGGCTCTGTGCCTGACAGCAAGTAATAGGACGGTGCTGTGGGATTTGGAGTTCATGTTTAATTAAGGCAAGAAAGTCTTTCTGAAAATGTAGGGAAGTCTTGCAGTCATTACACTCCCGCAGAGTTTTCATTTTAAAGACTTTACCTCATTTAATAATTTTTTTTTACTTTATGCCCTATCACCAGGGTGCAAACAGAGCTGTGGAGCTGAACCTACCAGGACCGGTTGCCCTGAATAATTGCCTTTTGTTTGAAGGTATAAAATTCTCTGCTGTAAAGGCTTTTTCGTGGATTATCAGGGACTTGTGAAGGTCAGCGCTCCTTAGCTCCGTCTTGCCTGGTCTTTGATCCAGTGCCATCTCAACGCTCGTCCTTGTGCTATTTCTTTTTTTTTCTTGATTCTTCCACTTGTGACTTTGAGGTTTTCGTGGGATTAAGTTTTAAACCCCAGGACGCTCTTCTCAAGCATCGTCTCCCAGGAATTTACTCAAACCAAACCCTTAACGAAACTACCCCTTCCGGCAGGATGCAGAGACATAAAGAAGACAGCCAGAAAGGAAGAAGGAATAGAGGGAACTGAAGGGCAGATGGCTTTGCTGCTTGAAAACACCAACAGCTGGATGAATAAAACATTGGGATAGAGTGGGAGTCGTGACATCTGGGTGACGAGTGACTTAGACACTCACCTCATTCCCTCTTTTCAATTCTGTCCACTCTTTCACACTCTAGCGTCCACATCACCCCCACCCTATTTTCTATACACTTGTATCTCTTTCTTTGTGTGAGCACAGAGGTTCAAGCGGTCACTCAAACAGACAGAAACAAGCTTGTGTCTCTGCCTGTTTCTCCTGCACTCGTTCAGTTCTGTTCCACCTTCGTGTCTCCCCATCCTCCCTCCACCTCCACCTCCTCCTCCACCTTCTCCTCCCCTCCCGCTCCATCTCTTCCCCTCCCTCCCCGGCACGGTGTGTGATGGTGCATCCCCTCCTCTCGGTCCTGGAGACATGCCTGTGCAGGAGATGGCGGTGAGTCCTGTGAAGTCCCTGTACTGGGAGCAGTTCCCCCACATGTCGCAGCGCCGAGTCTACTGCACACCCGTCTACCACGAAGGTCTGCTTTATGTGCTGGGGGGCTGCAGCGAGACCGGCATGCCCTTGGACAGCGTCGAGGTCCTGGACGTAGAGAGCCAGACGTGGAGCCAGCTGCCGCCGCTGCCCACTGCTCGGGCAGGGGCCTCGGCTGTGGCACTCGGGGGCCAAGTGATGATCCTTGGGGGAATGAATCAGCAGCAGACTCCGCTGGCCTCTGTGGAAATGTACCACCCTGATGAGGGCAAGTGGGAAACCAAAGCCAGCCTGAGTCAGCCATCTATGGGTGTCACCACTGTGGAGAAAGGTAAGAATACAGTACAAACGCTGCTTTCACACCAAATATGCAGCCGCAATATTTCAGCACAGTTGCCAAATAAACTGCCAACTATAGACTAGTGTTTTGTGATAAATGAAATTAAATGAAGTCATGTCTTACAACTTTTTTATATCACGCTGAAGAATCTTAAGATGCAAATAAATTATCTACACTCTAGCTGCTTCAGTTAACTTCACAACCTCAAAGGACAGACAGCTTGCCAGCTCTGAATCCTCAAGATCCTGATCCAGGGTGCTGAGATAATGAGCTAAAAGCTGTGCTTAAAACTTTCAGTAGTACATTTGAACTCCTCCTGCTGTCACCTACACTTGACAAATCCCAAGATATTCGGTAGCTTACTGTAACTAATTGAAGAAAAGCAATGGAAACGGAAAGGCCAATTCTGCACTTGATTTACATCAGAGGTTTAAAATTTCCAAGATTAAAAATTCTTTATTGTACTGAGTGAGGTCAGAGCATCGGCCGAGGTTTCCAAGTTGAACTTTTGATTTCTGTGTCTCAAACTCAACTCTATCAGGATATAAAAAAATGCACTGTTAAATTTCATTTTGATTTAAAGAGAAAACTATTTTAGGTTTATCACCGTTCCTTCAACAAGCTTAGGATTGGGATAGAGATTTAGAAAATTAATTTTGTTTTTGATTGTTTTATTATGATTTCATTACATCCTGTAGGTAGCTGGTGTCAGATGAGTAGTGCTTTAGGTAGTTGGTTTCATCATGTGTGTTGCCTTCCGCAGTTTGCACGTTTAGTTTCTGAAGACTTGTAAGGCTGCTGTGAGTTCTGGTTTTCCTTGAATGACTTCTTAGTGTGAGGGAGTTCTGTATTACCGTTATGCACTACACTCCAGATATATACAATCTTTGCATGACTGGATCTAAGTCATTGGATTTCTGCCCTGATTTTCTGCTTAGGGACTGTGCATTGACCTCGTCAGTCTGCCCAATAATGTATGTTAACTCATTAAGAAGTAGAAAAGTAAGTAGTGTAAGTATAAGATAGATAAAATATATATAATATGTACTGTATGTAAAAACTGGATGTGCTATGGGAAGTTGCTCAGTCTAGTTAGAGATTATGTGCAATAATCTATATCAAGTGCTGTTTGTGGTGGGGCTACAGGTGGAAGTGGTACAGAGGGACATTTATCGAACACACTGATGGCTTGGAGGTACACACCGTTTCACACTCTGGATGCTTTTGTACTTCATGAAGGATTTTGTGAGGTTGAAGAGCTGAATATGTATGCAGTTTCTTTGCCATTTTCATAAGACTCTAGAACAACACAGCTGCAACAAACCCATGCCTCTGAAGTGGCAAAGTGAAATAATTAGCTGCTCGTTTTGGGAGAGGCTACTTTCAAGCTTTTCAGTGTCTGTAAAGCTGCTGAAGTGTCTACTGAGTGGAAGCTGTTTGCTTGCGATTAAGCTTGAGAGGTGCTGAGATCGATATTCGCTCCCACAGTTGCTCTCACAAGTCATGAAGCTGGTGCTTAACTTGGGCTTATATTCAGTAAATATGGTGCTGAAGCAATCCTGAGATTCCCATTATGTAAATGGTCAATAGGCTGTACTGAAATGTATGTAGGAGTTTGTGTACTAACATATCTTACCATGACAACCCTCTGTGTGTGAGTGCTTCCTGGTGTGCATTTGGAAAATGTTAAACATAACTTGTGAGGAAGAGCGAGTCGTCATGCAGTCTACCTCCACTGAATAAACATACTGGCCTTAATGCTCATTCCCCAGGCATGTGCAAGCTGTCTGAGGCTGTGTGAGTTGGCAGAGAGGAATGGAGAGTCATGAAAAAGAGAGGAGAAGGCAGGAGAAGGAGAAAAGAGAGTGGGATTCAGCAGATTTCATGCCATTAAAGGACAAAAACACATACAGCTTATCTAGCCTAAAGTGATATAAAACAGCACATTAATATAAGATGAAACGCAGAAAAGCACCAAGACGCTGAGCGATTCTTTCCAGCAGTTTCCTGTGTTTACATCGCCGGCTGCATGCTGTTGAGTGCCCACCTGATAAACTAGGGAATCAATATGACCTTTAAACATAACAGACAGACTAAGGGGCAATTTCTGTGATGTGCATTTTTATTACATACATATTACATAAACATGCTTTGAAGTGCAATGCATATCAGTATTTTCCTTCCAGCTGTTTTGAACAAAAAGAGTGCTTTATTTGTATATATGCATATGAATATCAATCGTATCAAACTTCATAGCTTTACCTAAAATTTCGAGGCGCTACATTGTCTGGAAGTTCTAGACAGGGTTGAGACTGACCTCCTTTCAGCAAATTTTCATTATTTATATCCTTGTTTATGTAACTGCACAAGAAATAATAACAAACGGCAGAGAGGAATGGAAGCTCCTTGGCAGCGGTGAGCCCAGTGAAAACATTAACAATGAATGTGGACTTATTATGCTTTTGCTATGTTCTGTCGTGCTGTATATATAATGTCATGACGTTGGAGCCAGTAGAAGAATGGGACAGTGCTCACAGCATGTCTCACAGGCGCTCCTGGAAGCTGGCCAATCACGTCAGAGTAGGGTTTTCAGCTTGGGAAGCCTTAAAGAGACGAGAGATAGAACAGCCTGTTTCAGACAGAGGCTTAACTGAATGGCTGCATGACATGAGATGACATGACATGACACGACACGACACGACATGGCATGGCATGAGATGAGATGAGATGAGATAACATGACATGACATGACATGACATGACATGACATGACATGACATGACATGCAGATGTTCGGAGGGAGGGAGTTCCAGAGGTGTGGTGCTTGGTCCTGGTGATGGGGGTCAGAAGGTTGTCATCTGATGATCTGAGGCGGCAAGTGGGGGAGTGATGTTGGAGGAGGTCTCTAAGGTATGGGGGCGAGGTTATTAAGGGCTTTGTAGGTGATGAGCAAGATCTTGAAGTGGATTTGGTGCTGTACTGGGAGCCAGTGAAGGTGTTGGAGGATGGGTGTGATGTGCTCTTTGGAGCAGGAGTGGGTGAGTAACCACGCAGCAGTTCTGGACATATTGAAGGTTTTGGAGGTCAGAGGAGGGGTGGCCGTAGAGAATGCTGTTGCACTAGTTAAGTCTTGAGGTTATGAAGGTGTGAATGAGAGGGTGGGACGGAGATGTGCGAGATGGAAGAAGAACGTGATGTGATGAGGTGATGTTCTTCGGAGGAGAATGTGGGACACAGAATGAAGCCAAGATGGGGCTAATGATGATAATTTCTGATTTATTGCAGTTGAGTTTGAGGAAGTTTCTGTTCATCCAGGCTTTTAACTCGGTGAGGCAGTTTGTGAGGGTGGAGAGAACGACAGGAGTGATGGTTTTTGTTGAGATATAAAGCTGGATATTGTCAGTGTAAGATGATAACATAACATAACGTAATGTAATGTGACGTGACGTGGCGTGACGTGACATGAATTACAGTTTTGGAAATATATATAAGACCATTATTGATGATTTTCTGTAGAGATTTCATTTAATCAGCTCTTCAACATGAGACATTAAACTGAGAGACTGCATTACACTAAAATAATATAACATAACACTAGCATAGCATATAGCATAGACTATAACATAGCATAACATTTATTACAACTTAGGAAGCAATTATTAGACCATTATTAGATATTTTCTGTAGAAATTCAAGATAACAGCCCTTCAACATGACCTTTTGATATCCTGTTGTTGGAATATAAATTGTTTCTAGATTGTTTTCCAACATCAGATGTTCTTAATTTCTATGCTACTTCTCAGTGAGAAATTTTTTATTGTCATGAATTTAAAAGGAGCTTATTTTGTTATTCATAAAGAAAAAAATTTCACGTGTCTTTTGCCAGATGTTTGCCTCACATTAGCACACAAGAAAACCCAGATGCCTTTACAAGTCACATTTATGACAAATGTTGGCTTTTAGCTATTCACTTGACCTTTCTGTATAATTAAGAATTTATGGAATTCTATTAGCGGGAAAACCATAACTATCTCCTGCAGTTTTTCTTTTCTTTAATATCCTGACCTTGCTTTGTCTTGTCCAGCATCTACAAAGTGGACTAATATCACAGCCAAGGTTATTTTTATCAACGCCCTCTTTAACATTATATGTTCAGTGTCTCAGGTCTGTAAAAAAATCAATATTTATATTTGTCAAAGAGAACAGTGGTTTTTCACCACCGTGTAGTCTGTGGTGGACTGTAATGAGCAGTGAGGTGGAACTTGATTTCAGTCCACAAACAAGTCCAAATGGCAAAGTTGTGCTGTAGAGCCTTGCAGTCAAAACACTTTCCTAAGTGTATCCTGTCACACTCATTAAAGAAAAAACGCTCATTAGAGAAAAGCTGAACATGAACAGCTTGAACACTTGTGTTTTCATGTTTGCCGAGTGGAGCAGAAGAAACACACCGAGGTGCTGGTTGCTTCTAAGCAGCTCCAGTGTGAAGTGGGAAGTCTCTAAAAAAATGTATTATTAAAAAGGGCAAAGTGTGTTTCACATGACCAATTATTTTTTGCATTCAGTCACTCTCATCTCTTCTCCTTGTACTGGGAAGATAGTGATGCAGTGGAGAATCACCAACACAAGTGAATCCTGTGGAATTCATTAAACATTCTAGTTTTAATCTAAACATGTGAGATTACATTCACTCCAGTACATATTTGTCTTCTATCAGTGTCATTATTTCATTTATTGGAAAGCTCTGCTCTGCTGTTTGTTCTCTCCAAACTCCTCCTCTGGAAGATGGACTAACAGTGCAATTGATTTTTGGGTGTATGTAATATTATTTTCTAATGCTTTTTTACACTTGTGTGTCCAATGACCCATGTTTGTGTTTGTGTTTGTGTGTGCACCTGTTTGTCTTCCTGATTTCTGTACAGTATGCTGGTGGATAGATATTGACCAACAGCGGCTATTGGTGTAAATATGTAAGAGAGGAACTTGCTTGAATTAAATACTGCACTTGACATATTTAAGCCTGTGCATGTAATATACAATTCGCTTCACTATTAAAGCATCCAAGTGTGAGAAAGCTTTTTTTCTACATTTCTGCCTACAGTCACATCTGAGAAAGTTCACCTGCAGCTGAAACTTGTGAAACTCCTGTAGTTTGCATCTGCCCTTAAGGGATACAGGAGTGAAATGAGATTGGATGTGAGGCTGAGGCTGAGGGAGGTGCAGAGCTGTGAAAGAGTTCGGTCACTGCATAATGTGACAGACAGTGGCCTTTGAACCCCGTTGCTTCATTTAAATAATCACACTTGGGCCATTCAGTGTGTGACATGCAACAGAACATATAACTACATCTAGTGAATGTGTAATAGGACGGTGTGGTATGACTAAAACACATCTCTGGAAATAGCTCATTTCATATCCACATAATGATACATTACATTTTCTGTAAATTTGATGTGTAGTTTATGTAAAATGAACCTATGGAAGGGCCTATTATATTATATTCTCAACAAAAATACTAGGCCTGCTCATATTTGATTATTTTTCTCGTTTTATTTCGAACCTTTATGCAACTTACAATAGAGGTAGAACATTCAAAACAATTATAATGATAAAATCTTTTCTTTTTTAAATCAAAAATATGAAAGAGTAGGACAACAAAACCTTGACACATTGTGTAAGTGTTTTAGCTGACATTCTAAACAAAATAAGCCCTAAAGACGATAGAAAGAAAATTACATGAATTATATAATTATCATGTCGTTGTTATTACACCCGACTCTTCCTCGTGTGTTTATGCCCCATGTGGAAAAACACAAGGCATCATCCAAATGACAAAACATATAGCCGTAAAGATTGTGATTTGTGATCCAATAAAGTAAATGATGGAGCATATATGAAACATCACACCATATAAATATATATATATATAGTATCTTCATATTACACAACCCTAATTGGACGTAAAGTTTTTATTTTAAGGCCCTTTTTTGAAGTTATCTTGGTTTTGTTCCTCTGTGATAGAAAAGTCCTTGCTCAGTTACTAATTTAAAGCACTTTGTCACTGTTTAATGTGAGGAATGACTTGGACATGTCATTTCTGTCCCTGCTGCCCCGATCACAGCCAGATAAATAAAAGTTATTATTGCAAGGTTAGAGAGCTAGATTCTAACCAAGCGCGTCACGTTTACAAGGCATGTGAATCAGACCACTGATCCAGCAGAACTCCCACACTCTCGGTGCCTACAGTGTTTACATCCTCCTACTGGTGCTGTCAAACTGTCAGGATTCATATGTTTGCACGACTGCGTGTATGAACACAAAGAAGAGTTAGGCGTAATGTTTACTGTGACGTGAGCCTGGGATTATTTTTGTGTCACGTATAATCTGCTCTGTGATAGAACAAAAACAAGTAGGAAACCACTAAAAGCATCCAGTAAAGATAGTTATGGTTAATATGATTTTAGATTATAGTTTGTTTTTTCAGTCACGAGAATCTGTGTTTCCTGTCATTTCATTTGTGCAAATGTTATCGAAACATGCATGTTTTAAGATTTTTTTGGAGAGTGAAAGAATATTTAGGTGGAGATACTACTATTAGTAGCCTATCCCAACATGAATGTGTACATTTTTGATACTGTGTTCAAATGTATTTGACCTTACGTGAATAAATATATGCACTGGCACAGAACGCTGGCCTCATGCAAATCAAGCCTGGGTCACGGCAGGCAGCAGATGTTTATGAATTAATTTTACTTTCTGTGAATTTTGAGAGGAATTAAGCTTGTTTCTTCATATTGGCGTGAGGGTGGTGTGACATTTGACACTGGCCAATGACACGGAAAGAAAGCTGAGATTATGCAGTTTTGAAAATAACAAGCTCTTTTCCCAGTTCAGAATGAGGCCGAGGCGGTACCATCCTGCGAGCAACAGATTTTTTTGAGTCCTAATACTTATATGGTTGAAGAAAATGATAATTACCTTGTTAAAAAAAGTATGGTAAAACTGTTTCTTTAGCAAACAAACTGATTGTCTTCTTATTTCCCTGCCTGTAGAATAGACCAGTGGTTCCTAAACTTCTTCAGCTCGAGACTCAAAAAAATCTATTTTTATGTCTCCTCAAAAATACTAAAATACATCTTGAATCGCCATAATGACTGTGTCTGACAGTCTCTTTTTTTTATGTTACCTCTTTTACATCATTTTCCCATTTTGGTTCCCAACCCTAAATTTGGGAAAAGCAGGTTTAGACAGACAGCACCATTTATGGGAGATCTTATAGAAAATACGGATAAATGTGGTAAAACATTATTTTGGCATCCTATAAAAAGTTTCAAAGTTCCCTTTCTACACCTGTAAAGTAATATTTCTATTGAGTAAAAAAAGAGAGCTGTCTTCTTCTTCTTTGGTTGTTTGGGAGCAGCATAACTGGTGCATGATGCTGATTACAGTATCGCATCACCACATGAGTGTAATGTTACAGATGACAGAAGAGTGCGGTGCATGTTAGAAAATATTTTTCCACAAAGATACCAATCAGCGGCCACCTTGTAAATCACTATGCAGGAAAAAACCCTGTTCACGGAGGGAGATAAGTTGGTCAGTCAGTGGCTACATAAAGAAAGTGCCAAACAGGTACATGTAAGGGCCAATATTTTTTTTAACGACTCAAAATGTGAAGGTTTGGGGGCGGCGAGCATGTCCTGACTTCTGACTTCGAATGCCGGGAGAGTTTATGTGAAAAACTAGCTTTAATGTTTTCACATATTTTACACACGAGGACCTTTTGACTTGTCAGGAAGAATACCAGTTGTATCACATTTATTGTGGTTCTAAAGGCTGGTTCTGTTTGAGAAACTAACTCAGATGGTTTCGTCAGGGTTATATAAGTCAGCCTCAAGAGCCTCTGATTTGCAAAGTCAGTTCTAAATTGTCAAGAGATTTTTGGCGTGTTTGAGATACATGTAAGTCAGATCTGCACAGATCTTAGATCACTGGCGACTGATGCACGATTCATTTCTCTCTGACTTGATTCCAACTTGCTCTGACATCACAAGGATGGTGGCAACATTAACTTTGTGAGATCAAGGTGGCTGCAGTTTTTGCTGCCGGACCAGTTGATGTTGCTCTCCAGAGAATGAGCCTGCAAAAGCTGAGTGCATCATGGGAAATGGCTGGTTGGCGCAGGATCGAACTGTTGATTGGCTGAGAGTTTTGACCAGAAATGTCATATATTGCATAAAGTCGTATTTATACGTGGTGCAGTTCAACTCGAATGGGCCTACTGGCATTTTCCTGTCAGACATAGTGTTATGAATGATGTTATTAAGGTGCATTATGGGAATTGTAGGATCAAGTGGTTTTGAAGCTGTGCTAGTGTCTAAATGTCAGGACAACTGACTCGCTGCTGCATCACTTGTGACCTTTCTTTTTTAAGCTGTCTCCTGTGAGACCTGCAACTCTAGGAGGGTGCAATGCTTACTCTAATTGATGGTGTAACCTTTTAACTAAAGGTTTAAAGTCCCCATGAAATCAAATGGAATGTTTACATGCCTTTATCTTGTGTTATCCATCACCTATATGTGACAAAAAAGTCATTTTGTTGGTAATCTTAATGGTTTTACGATTCTTTTTGATGATTCATCCTGCACTTGGGGATGTATACTAATTCCACATTCAATGAAATGCTTGTCCCCTGCAGAGGATCAATGTTGTATATAAGCAACTTACCAGTTATGGATCATAGGTCATTATGGGTTGTTGCTAACTGACCTCCCTAGGTTGTTGTTTTCAGAGAAAACACTTAAATATGTTAAAGCAAATAGCACTCTGCTAGCTGTTTCATGGGGACTTTAAGTTGACTAATCTTTCCCATAGCTTAACTGTGCTGTAACCATTATGTAGTTTAATCTTTCGTTTACTCCGGTGGTGTTATTAGTGCTGGAGTTTCCCAGAAAATTCCCATAAACCCCTGCTGATTCCTTATTCAAAATTATTTTTGCACATGCCAAAACGAGTTAATGCAACAAGTATTTACCAGTGTGTGCAGTGAGGATGTTCAGGGATGCTGGGAAATGCTTTCAGCCAAAATCCACACATTCTCTACTGATGCCTTCTGAAGTCTGGATGACCCAGGGTTTGTGTATTTGTGTGTTTGTGTGTCTTTGAGATGGTGGTCTGGTGATTGACAAGTCCTGAAACTCTCCTCTTGTTTCCTCTCTTTTCCTCTCATTTCTTCTCATTTCCTCTCCTCTCCTCTCCTCTCCTCTCCTCTCCTCTCCTCTCCTCTCCTCTCC
>JAPQRN010000025.1:17595667-17615521 GCA_037367275.1 Coranthus polyacanthus | reverse complement strand
CCTCTCCTCTCCTCTTCCTCTCCTCTCCTCTCCTCTCCTCTCATGCCCGTCTCCTGACTTCCTCTGTATTTCAGAGTCGACTGATCAAGCGAGCATTGCTGTTGCTTGGCAACAAGTGTGTGACTGCCGTGTTTGTTTTTAGACTAATCAGAAGGAGAAAGTAGATTAGTTGTAAATGTCGGTTGTCAGCCAGAACTACAGATATAGCATGTGTATAAATGCATATGCTCAGTTTATCCATTGTTTGGTATTTGTAGGTCAATAGCAGGCAGATGATGCATTTGAGAGAGAGTGTATTTCTGTGTGTATATGCATAGATTTAGAAGTATTTTTTGGCTCTACTCAACATTGTGGATTTTTTATCTCTTTTATCCCAAAGTTGTTTCTTTCTGTCCTTTCATCCTTTATTGTTAATCCCAAGCAGTGCTTTACATGAGAGAAGTCCCCATCCCTCAAAAAAAGCATTGGCCCGATTTTTCACTTTATTTTTTGGGGTATTTCTTTTTAAGTTTTCTCCTCTTTCACCCCTCTTAGTTTATTTATGGATCAGCTAACACCTCTAACTGTGAAACCTTGTCCTCCTGGCACAGTTTGCAAAGAAACATGAATCATAGTGCTTGATAAAATGCACAAATCACCGACCGTGCCATTAGAATATATAGCCTAAAGTCCTCTTCTTACTTTAGTGCTGCCACATTTTAATTGCTGCCGTGGCACGACTCAAAAATGCCATATCCTACCGCATTGAGTATAATTTCCTGTGATTAACGACCACTGCCCTCTCCTCAGTTGCCTATCACTGTCTGTCAGCTGGCCTGCACACCGCCTGACTGAAAAATAGCAGCTCCATGGGGCTGTCAGACTCCCTAAAGATATAAAGTGTGTTTCTACAAGGAAGAAGATAAAGGCATGCTGTCACCGCTTCAAAGCAGAGGAGGAGAGAGAGGGGAAAAAAAAGGTGTGAAGTCAGTTACAAACAATATCCCAAGAAAGACTCCACTCTTTCCTCTGAAAATGGTAAAAAGGTTTGAAGCCGTACGTCTGCAACATTTCTTAAGTTTGCCTTATTCATGTGGTACAGAACTTCTCACAAAAGAGCAGCATTGCCTCAGATTCTTAGAGTTTAATTAAATATGTACCTTCTTTCTTTTTGCTTCAAAACTTCCTGTAGCAACTTCCACGTCTTTGCTGGGGCTTGCTTTTCTTGAACAACCTGGAGCTTGAGCTTGCATTATGCAGGATGTGAGTCTGCTTCATTCTCCTACATCCAGACAGGACTTAATTTTTTTCTGTAATATAATAATAGGTGGACTATTTCTGTGGAGCAGGGTTATTTTAGTTAAAGGAAACTAAGACTGAAACTGAAGCCAGCAGTGGCAACGTAATTTTGTTAACTGAAATTGCAATTCAATTCAGTTCAACTTTATTGTCATTATACAGGGCACGGAGCAACGAAAAAGTGTTATGTGAACTCAGTAAAATCAACAGTTAAAGTTTCGCTTTTGATTTAGCTCTGGGAGACAATTATCGAGCTCTGCTGGATCGAGCGATATCAATAATTCATGGTACAAGAATATTTATTCATATAGTGCAAATTACTTTGCACTATATGGGGTAGGGATGGGCAACATTTCAGCCATAGTGACATTAGATACATTAAACGCAAGGCCACACACTGGAACATGAAACAAACACACGGGACTGAATTATGTTAAACTCTATTTATCTGGTAGATGTGACAGGTTGCTTTATAATCTGAGGTTACAATGACAAACGTGGTGAGATAAAACAATTCACTTCAATGCATTCATCAACTGATTTTGCCACTTGTCTGATATGTAATGTGAATATAAATATGGGCAAACTTTCAAAAATCCACCATAAGGGAACGGGTTGCACTGTTTTGCGTTTTGCTTGTGTGACAGCACGTCGGCGACTTTCGTTGATGGTTCCTGGATGGTCGACTGCTTTATGATTATATTCTGCTTGGTAAACAAATTGGAAGACGGTATGAGAGGTTTTTCTTTTCTGTCCCACAATGACATGTTTGTGGAATAGTTTGCACGCCGAGTCAAAAAATGTCTCTTGATTCTGTATTCCTTGATCACTGCAATACTCTATTAGCATATCAAACACACTGCCTTTGAACCGACGCTCGTGACAAAACATGACGCTTTTATTGATTTTGTTGAATGCAGAACAGATTGAGCTGGTCCGCAGATGGTACTTGAGCCTTACTTGGCCCATGTGTTATATGGAGCCTTAAATAAACAATGGATTTGTAAATCATATTTACCGTCATGCATTTTTTCATCCCACTCTACCTTTTTCAATCCCTGAAAAACTAAAACCAGCACTAAAACTGAAGCGAAAAAAAACAACCTAAAACAAATGTAGTCAGTTGCTCTAAATAAAAAGAAAACAAGTTATGCACTCATAAAACAAAAAAAAAAAACTGAACTGCAATCAAAGACCAAACTGAAAATTAAGTAAATTAAAAAAAAAAAACTAATGGAAAGCTCAGATAACAACTCTGCTGGAGAGTGAACGTTTGTTGTTGGAAGAGAAAAATAAGTAGAAATACCTGAGCTGAGACATAGTTGATTTGACGTGGTGGTTTGAAGTGGTGTAAACATCTTCAGGTATTACAATGCCCGTTAAAGTAGCAAATCAGCTTGAAGAAGGGAGGGAAAGGCAAATATTTTTTCAGAGTTTTGAATGTATACAGCTTTTTTTTATATCGACTCTGATGCAGGCTAAGGTTTTATTTCTATATCTCTGTGTCAGCAAAATAAATAAGTGCAAGAGGACACGGTGGGACCGACAGATTCCTGAGCTGTTACTGTGAGTCTTTATCACAAGCTTCTTTGAACCAAACAGTTGTATTTGCAAGGAAAATGCGGGAAGATACTCCGCTGGGTTGACAACGATTTACATATTCTACATTATTATATAGTATTCATATATACAGGACTCCAATTATGATTTGCTTCTAAAACTGCCTCAGTGATGACCTGCTGTACATCTGCGCTTGTATATCATTTATTGCAGCATAAAAGGGAGGATCCTATAATGAGCCAACTAATGTATTACATATAGAATGATCATGAATAAAACATGCACTTCTTTAACTCTGCATCAATATATATGTTCGAATGGACAAAAATAAGCACATTTTGAAATGACAAGCACCCGCTCAGTTTGAATGTGAGGTGATGAAACCATTAGTCCCTGTCGAGGATGTTCTTGCTCCCTGATCTGATTTGCTGCTCCTCTGCCTGCGTTACTGTTACATGACGGACCCACAGACCAAAGAGACAGGTTGCAAAGAAGGGAAACACACACACACACAAATGTATTATGTGTGTATGTATAGTTTTTCTGTGTTTTTGTTTTTATGTGTGCACGGGACAATATACCCAAAAATGTCATCGTGATAAAAAACTTTCTCATCAGTCGATATTGATTCTATTGATAGATGTCAAGTCGATATTTCTGTCAAGTTTTAAAACAGATTTTTAGTTGAAAATAAATAAATGATGTAAGCGTAAACGTCTCGAAAGACATACCAAGACAATAACACGCCTATAGTCTCTGCTTTCATGATTCAGTGCTTATTTTGTTCTTTTTTGTTGTTTAAATTTCGATGTAATGTTAGAATATACGTGAGTAAAATTAAGTAAAACAACAAAACTTTAAAACATTTAGCATCACTTTACATTGTGAACAAAATATACCTAAAAGACAAAAGAAAATCAGCTGTAGCGTACGTGTATTTGTTTTTTGTGTATCTGGGTATGCAGTTTGTACTTTAGCCACAGTTTTCGGTTGTGTATTCTGTTTTTCTCCACTTGAGCTACTGTGAGTGTTTGTATGGAGTGAACACAAAGAGGCTGCATCAGGCTACCTTGAGATGCTTGTTGAATCTCTGAGCAGCTTGTTTACATGGTGTATCTCAGCATTCAAACTATAAGTGCTCTGGTTTTAAGCTGTGATTGTGTGTGATACGCCTTATGTAACATTTAAAATGGCCTTTTTTGTAGGCTTATGTTCATAAAAGCAGAACAGCCTGAGATAATGACATCAAAGTGACGGTTGCCTGTCGAGACTTGGTTCTCATACGACTGACTCTTCTGCTCTGTTATGCTCGACAGCGTTTTTCCCTTCAGTGTTGTGAAAAATAAGGCTTGTGCTTAGAACAAAGTTTTAAACTTTTTGCTTTTCATGCACCTTCGTAAAGCCTGAAACCCACGGTGCTGAGCACAGTGGTTTCTATTCTAGGTATCAGTCTCTGGTGACAGACGCCTTTGATATCGTGGCCTGCTTGAGTTGAAGCTGAGATGTTCTGCTGGAGGGGATGAGCTGGAGTTTTTGTATGTCAATATCTCAACGAATATCGCTTAACACAAGAGCTCAGATCAGACCAACTGCATTTACTATTGAGAGGTACTTATTTATTTTTTCTTTAGTTATTTCATGTCCATGAAATAGAAGAAGAAAATGCACCACAAAGGAAAAGTTTCATTCATGCTTTCTTTTTCCAGTGTTTCGATGAGACCTATCACTCTTCTATCGCGTTGTAGAGAGGCGAAGTCCTTCTGGTGTGCCTCATCGGACCTAACTTCAGAAAAAACATGGATTTCAGTCAATGGCGAGAGACAAATACATTCTAATCGTGCCACCATTTACACATTTGATGTTTGTCTATTTAAAATAGAATTTTTGGATGTCAAGAAAGTCGCAGTTTGTGGTAAAGATAGTCAAGTAACATCTAGTTTTGTGTGAAACGGCTCAGTGAACTGCATCTCTCGTCTCATGTCACCAACACCAAAACGGCCGTTACCATGGCATATTTCCCCTCGTTCTTTGAGAGCAAGGTGAAAAAGTGTCAGAATTGTTATAACAATCACAAGTAGGCGTTAAGTTGAAAAAGGTTGGGAACCCCAGGCCTAAACCTGTGAAGTTTTGGGAGTTGGGATGTGAACTACACTCTCAGGTAGTGTTGGATTTTGTATTCTGCTATCTGCTCCAAGCACCTCCTGCCCATTGAGGAAAGTAGCCACCATACTGGATAGACTGTGACACTTACTTTTTCCTCCACTAATATTATCAGTAAAAGAGCTGCTATTGATCTGTATCCACCTGCATGTGCTGCAAAGCTGCAACGTGAACAACCAGATCCTTCTACTGTCACAAGGCGTGCCGGGATCTAAGCTAAAAAAGTAAAAAACTGCACGTCATGACAAAATAACTCCTGGAAGTGCCTTGAACATCTCAGGCTGATGATATGTAATGACATGAGAGTATCTGACAGAGAGGATGTGCTTAAAGTTGTGTGCCTTTAAACTGAAAACACTCCTTTAAATCTTTGATCCTATTTTCTCTGCCACTCTCACCCGTAACAGCTATAAGTCTAGACTCGAGTCGCTTTGGACAAACACTAAGGTGCTGACACGTAGAAATTGCAGCCAGGATGAGTGAATCTGGGAGCCTTGCCTGGTGTCTGATGTGTCTCCATTTGCCATAGACTCCAGTGACGGTGCCTCATCCTCTCAGCAAAAGCTCTTTACCAGGGGAAGCCTGGAGCCCCACTGAGGCTTTCATTAGAAGCTCAGAGAGAGGATGATTACAGAGGAAAACCTACACAAACAAGAGCTGGCTGCCTGACAGAGCAAAATCTGGCAGCATTGCAGCAATGACGTTAACGTGTTTTCTTTTTGTGTGTTTCTCATCAGGGATGGGCAGCTCCTCTCTGTTCGAGAGGAAAGGAGGCAAACAAGTTGTGTAGGAACAACAAAGTTAAAGGAATATATGAGAGCGTTGAGATGCAAAACAGCAAAATCCATGTAGGCCTTTCAAATCCAAAATACTGAATCATTAAGTTTTGTTATTCGCGCCCAGGACGTGGCAACAAAGCCGAATGTTTTCAGTCCAGACTCTCACACTTGACGATATGGTTGCTATTTTTCCTGCAGAAATCCCTCTGTACTTGGTCAAAAATACAATTTGAGTGACCAACAGCAAGTCCCCTCGGGAAAATTTAAAAAGACTAAGAATAGACCGACATTAGAAATTCAGTTGACTGCAGTGAACAGACATTTTGAGCATTTGTATTCTATGGGGCTTAGCTGCAAACACTTCTTCCGCCATTCTTTTACAATCACACTGGGGACATTAGGACAGGATTTTGCAGCCAATAAATGTCTACAACAGTTTATCACAAGATACACATTTGGCGAAGTCTGCGACATTATTTATATAACTACTTTTTTTTCTTTTACTTAATGACAATTGCCAGCACGTGTTTTGAGGTTCAATTCATTGCTGTATTATTTATGTTGGACGCAAAGGTGTTTTATATTCCCGCGAGGGATGAGGGATAGACCGCGAATAGCAGAACACTTAAATAAAATTCAGCTCATTCATCCACAATAAATGGCGTCCATCCTCATCTCTAGTGTTTGATTACACATGAGGAGAGACAGCTCCAGCACCTGTGTGCTCACATAGTGACAGAATTTATGCTGCAATATATCTCTTAAATGAGAGAGATTAAACACAACACTGGGCTGTTATGGAGAGGTCCAGCATTAAAACAGAAATAAAAAAAAAATAAAAAAAACACTTTTAAAAATGAATGAGAAGCAGAAAAAGAGAGAGAACTGAGGGAGCATCTTCGTTATTACTAAAGACAGTCCATCCTGACAGGCCGATTTTGCTAGAGGCAGAGATTTTCTCCTGTGGATCACTATGACAGACGCCGAGCCGACAGAAACACACTGTACCATTACATTTCCCCTTTCTCTATCTCTATCCCTCGGCCTTTCTCTACCTCTGCGTTTAACCTTCTCACTCTCACTCCCTCACCGCCTTAGCGTGCATTAAAAAACAAATTTTGCAGAGACCATGCCTTTTAATATATGGGCTACTAGAGGGCAGCATAAATCAACCTGCTATTATGACTTACTGCATGTCGTAGTTTTAAATGTCTCTATTTCTTGGCATGTTTACATGTTTATGTTGCAGATTTTATGCGAAAAACTATACTCAACATACGCACCACACTTTCCTTGCAAGCTCTTGCCGGCAATTGGCCTCAATGGCACTCTCCTCTCCAGTGTTTACTGCTATCAGCAGACTAATAGAGTAATACCGCGTGCCTAATAGAACATTACATTAGCATATCCTGTTTCATTTCATTTGGTTGGGTTCAGTGGCTGTTTTTTGTCCCGACAGGCACTCTGACAGACAGATACACAGCTGGAGAGCTTTTACTGTGCTCAACATGAAATCTCCTCTCCCGTCCTGTCATATGGTGTCAGGTTTTATTTGTGGCTATTACCCTGTGGTCATTCCTCATAGTGTGGCTACAATGCGAACCATTAACAGCCCCGTCAATGTGTGCTGATGCAGAGCCAGGGGTGTTGCAGCAGTGGGTAAGAAATGTGAAAGTTCAAGTTTAAAGTCAGTTATGGCTTCTGTTTGTCAGCGTTTGAAATCCTTTCTACGCACAGTGTTTGAAGAGTCAATCCAGTCACTCTTACATCTTACACTAAAGGCAGATTGTCTGTCTTGAATGATAAATAGACACAGGCAACAGAAATGTATCTCTGACGTAGCTCACAAGTAAAAATGCACAGTGGCGGCATGTTTCAGTTGAATCCAAACTTGTGTTTTTTGTTATTTGGAGCAGTATATTAAATGTAAGCATTGCGACTTACAGGATTTACACCAGTTCAATACAACGCATCGCAAGTGGAAACACAACAGAAGTGGTTTTGTTTAAATCTAGCATTAATGAATTGAAGACAGAAATAAAGTGCCACTATCTAAATCTACTAACTAAAAAAAACAGGAAAACCTTGAGACTGTTCAAAAGCATTTCTGAATTCTTGATCAGCCTTAACGGTAGGCAAGGTTTTCTGCAGTTTGAAATGTTTTATTTTTTTTTTAATTTTATGGTTATTAGAGAAAAGATCTTCACACTCAAACACACAGTCACACCTGGGACTCAGACAGCTCTTCTGGTGGCCGCAAAGCATGTAGCGTTCCCCAGGGGCGACGTGACCTTAGCTGCTGACGTAAGAGAGTTTGAATTTAGAAACAACAGGGGAATAAATCAGCAGAATGAGCGGATGCAGAGGAAGTGAGAACAGGCAATGAGAAAGCTGTTTTAGTTAGAGTAAAATATAAAGTTTTATGAAAACCATGGATTCAGAGGTGGGGAAAAAGCAGTTATTCAAACCCATCTGAACATAAAACAGTACAATGGCATTTATTTGTATGTATTATATATATGAAATTGTGTAGGTAGGCATACAGTTTTACGTTTCACATATCCATGTTAGTTACGATTAAGCTAGTTAGCTAATAAGCTAACCATGACTCCTGTGGTGCTGCTTTATAAACGTGTTTATATTTCTTCTGACTTCCCCCAAATTTTCAGCCGAGTAATAAAGCCCTGGTTCTTCAACGGTTCAAAATGAAAGATTTGCACATGCTTGTGTGCTCAGGTGAAATTCGTCTTTAAGTCTGTTTTCTGCCCATCGTTTGTTCACGTTATCTAACTCTTATCACTAAGCTAACAACCGTCTCAGTTGTCTAAATCCATCCCGACGTCAGCTTTGCATATCAGCACATACAAAACAGAAGCCGTGGGTGGAGATGAGAGGAAGTTGGACAAACACGACTTTTCAAATCATATTAAGATTCAACCCAAGACTTGATAACAACTTTCATCAACACGCGCTGAGCCAGTGACAGCCACTCAATACTTGGCCCCACAGTTGTTGGGATGTAAATAGATATTGATTTGTTTCCTTGTGTGAGCACTTTTAAATATTATGATGCGCGGCAGCAGGGCCATAGGTTAAATACTTGCAATGCGTCCTCCTTTAACAAGATAAATGCTATTGTATTACTTTACTGTTTACAGCTTTTTCTCAGATCAGAGGAAAGACTCTACAATAGTTTCCGTTCTCACTGGGCTTTTATTTCTGCATTGTCATGATGTCAGGTGACTGATTTGTTCCGTCACTGTTACCGGCTACCAGATGTCTACTTGTATATTTGTCGAGTTTTTTCATTGTTAGTGTTGTTTTGTGTTTTAGGGGCAGTCCTGATGTGCCGCACGGGACTTGACTTTGGAAAAATACATTAGTGGAAGTACTAGGTCCAAATCAATGGCTGGGATTTCATCTCTTTATTGGGCCAAGTTTATTTTCACAAATGAGTCTTACTGCATAATTAAAAAAGTAAATGCTTTAAAAATGTGTGCACTGTGCGACTGCATCATACGTTAAGACAAACTATCTATTCCAGTTTGATTATCCAGGACTTTCTTCTTTCTTTCCTTCCCCTCTCTTAAATCAATTACTCTTTTTTTCTGTTGCAATTTGAGTCTTTCTGTCTTAGACATCATTTTACTGTCTTTTCTCTCTTTTCCATTTTTCTACTGATTATACATTCTCACATTTTTGATTGTTCATAACCATCTCTTCTCCTGCCTCCAGCCATGGCTCTGTCTCAACTCGCACTTCATGCATAATAATGGTGAGGAAGATAATGGAGTATTAGTGTTGTCTTGATGGCATTGCCTGAATATGTATGAGAGTCTCATTATTGCCGAGGGCAGGTTGTGCGACTGATAATGATGATTAGATTGAGAATGATGAACGCTCATCTGAGGTTAAACCTTAATTTAATATGTCCAACCTGAATCAAGGTCTATACATTAGATGAGGTCAGGGCAACAATAACAACGGGACAGTGTTGTTTCTTTGTCCAGTCTGCGACGACACGGGAGCTGCTTTGGGAACAGAATAGGTAAAGCTGTTTTAATTCAAGAAATAACTGCAGGGGAGACAAAGAGAAAAGTGTGCTCTAGCCATACAGAATTAATATTGGTCCCGGTGGAGGTTGTTTACTCTCAAAAAGCATTGCCTCATCCTTGTAATGGACAACCCACAACAAAAAACAATCTACCCGCATAAGATAAGATGAAACTTTATCGACCCATTTGGGGAAACTGAAGCATTGCACTGCTGTTTGTGGAAACTATAAAATGATGAAATGGAATAAAACAAAATACAAGCAGCAGCACTGAGGTTGCACAAACCTGGGGATACTCATACTGAAAGATATTGAATCTAGGAATATGTAAAATAGTGTATGGGCCAAAGAATTTATTTTTTCCTTTTTCTAAAATTTAGAGCTAGGACGTTCATTGAAATTCAGGACTGTGGGGCCTTTGGGTGAAGCATACCCTCTCCCGAGTGACCGTTTAGTTCCCAAACTGTGGGCATTAGGCTGCTCTGAAACCCTCCACTTTAAACAAGATTTAAATGTGCTACAGGGTTTTATTCCAAATCAGCAACAAGAATACTGATGTCAAGTTTGGCCCAGAGTGTTTTTTCTAATTCATCCCAAAAGTGTTGAACGGGGCTCCTCCCTTTTTGCGAACACCTGTTTTTCCTTTTTTTCCCATTTTGTAAGCGTTAGGGTGCATTACTGTCACCTGTTTTGTTTGATTGTAGACCACAGTTATTATCCCCTTGACTAAAAAGCCCAGAATGAAATAAAAACAACAAAAACTGTCTCTAATAAGGAACTGCATTTTCTGCAGCCGTGGTATGGTAGTAGAGGGTGTGTTGTATGTGAGTGTGTGTGTGGATACACTGAACCTTTAATCTTACAAATTACCCCTTTAATTCATCATGTATATCCCGATCCTTCGCATAATCCTGACACAGCTCTGTCAGGCTGTTGGAGTCAGAGTTATTTCCTGTTAGCATGAGCTACTCATCATGTTTTTTAGTGAATGTATAACTCTTTGCTGCTTGACAACCTAAAGTCACCAGGAGGTTCATTTTTACTCATTAGGAATTTATTTCCTCTGATGCTGCAAAACAAATAAACAAGCCAACTAGACTAGATTAGACTGGGATAATGTAACACTGTGAAAATGTCTATGTCTAGTCCACACATACAGAGTATTTACACGACGGATTTTGATTGCATTATACATATGGATTATTGAAAAGTCTTTCTAATCTTTTTCTCATTATTTAATCTTTCTGCTTACACTTCAGTCATGTCTGAACCTTTCTCAAATACTCTCCGTCCTTTGTTTCTTCACCTCCCTTAATCACCCTTATCTCACCTCCATTACCTGCCTGCTGGCTTCGCTCATGCCCATTTTTTTTGCCTGACACTGTCCTCATTGTGTCTCTCTTTAACACTCTGACCTTTGCCGTTTCCACAAAATCTTCCCAGGTTAGTCAAGACACATTCTGATTAACAGTAATGGCTCTAACTTCATCTTGACTTCACCTTTGTCTCTCCCCGCTCTCTCCTTTACCGACCACTTTCCTCAGCAGCGCATATGAAATCGCACGGCCTTATTAGTGATGTGATTCCATTACTGGCTTTTCTGACTAATTGCTCATCCAAATCTCTGGACAAAATGAGTCATAAGCATTTCCATTTTGTTTTCATTGCAGTTTACATAAAACGATGCAGAGTACTCTGCTGCGCAAGAGTATTTGAAATGCTTCATTTATTGTCATATTGCAATACATTCATCTTGTATGATGCTATTTCATGCTGTTTTAACCTGCTTACCTTCACCCAGCCTACAGCTTACTCTGCCTTCTAACACCCCCATTATATTTTTCAGCCTATCTGGTTTCTTATCTGCTCTGCTGTGGGGTCTTACAGTAGGATGGGATCTCTGTTAAAAGGAAAAAGGTTTCATTAGTGGTTCGGCTAATGTATTGCCTGGGTCACCACATCTTTTCTTTCTCTTTCTCAAATCACCCATTAAATGGCCAAGGATCCGCCGATGATGGAAGATATACATATATTCTACCTTTATCCCTCCTTTTGCTAAAGCCATCTCAACTCTTTGTACAATCCCCACTCTCATTTCCCTGCTTCCAGTCCAGTCCCCCTTTTATATAGTGCCTCCATCCTTCCAGGAGAGAGAACAGCTGTAACAGGCAGTAAAAATCTAAAAAAAAAACTTCCAGGTAGCCTTTTTTCAAACTCCTTGACTCTCGGATAACATTAGGTAGGTTTCCATGCAAATGCAATGCAAATTTTAACCGAATTTTCAGAAAATCTGCAAAAGAAAAAATGCTAATATATGCCCATTTCCATCAACTAATGCATGGATAATAAGAGCTGGGTCTTCATCATCATCGTCATGGTTTAAAACTTTGCCACTGAGATAGTGTTTAATACAGTACCATACTGTCTAGGCCATATAGCCTTCCACACATTTGTTTCTGCAGCTCTTCATACATGGTGGAGATCTATTGCTGTTTCCATCTAAAATGTAATTTACGTTTGTTTCTTCTATTAATCCAGTAAATGTTGCAGCCTCCTTATTGATCCACACATGCACACACAAACACATTATTCACTTAATCGCTTAAAGTTTCCATTACACTTATTCACATTTACTTTTTATTGATGCATCAACTTTTGCACCTCTCCCAAGTATGGGTGTAAGAATATATTGATAAACTTGAATATCATGATATTAGGTTTTGTGACGCTGTACCAATATGGAAAAAAAACAAACACTGTAGAGTTTTTGTAATTCACGTTTTACATGCAAAGATTCACAGCAGATAGTTAATTGTGTGTTGTGTTTAAACTCTCGATCACTAGTTAGTCTGAAATCTATCTTCAGACAACAAAAACTGAGACAGGAAGTAGTGATGGCACGAACATTAGCATAACTAACCTGGTAACGTTACGCAGGTTTCTATGTTCTCCCGCGGCTCATTTTGTCTTCTTTAATGAACCAGTGATTCTTTTTTAAACATTAATTCATATTAATGTTAATATTACCATTTAGTTTATGCATTTAATTTGTTTGATTAGCCGATTATTTCCTGTTCTGATGAAGCTGCTTGTTTGAGCCTCTAAACCGAAAGCCATCCACATTAGAACAAAAAAAAAAAAAAAAATACACACAGCAGCACCTAGGGTTATTTTACTGGAACAGTGTTTTGTTGTGTTTGTACATCTTGACCAGCAACAAGTGCACCAGAATTTCAGTATCTACGCCACCAATGGAAATGAGTCAAGGCTGAACCGGAGCTGCGATCAATATGTTTGGAGTGATAATTTCAGCGCTCACACTTTCCTCTCCAGCTCTGACCGCTTGAAGCATGTTCCACAAAGATGATATGAGTCTATGTGTCTATGTGTGTGCGAGTGTGTGTGTGTGTTTGTGTGTGTGTGTCTGCGCTACAGCCTACATTGATAAAACAGCTCATGGTTTATGGTCCCATAAGAAACTAATCAGATGAATAATGGAGTAGCCCTGGTGGATCAGTTTGTTGGGAAAATTAAAGAGGATTCATGCATTGCATTATGGTTATGAACAGTACCTGCGAACGTCTGCATCTGAGTTCTTAGAATATTACAGCATCTTATATAATCTTCTCTAATATTTTGCAATCCATGAAGCCCTTTTTGATGTAGCAGTGCAACTCTCTTAACAGCCTCCACAAATAAATGACTTATGAAAGTGAGTAACACATACACCCACTGAGATACAGACGTAGACGCAGACCCACATACACTATTTTTAGCAGTATACTGAGATGTTCAGAGCACTATGATATTTGTTAGTTTCTGCTAAATTCAGTTTTGATATCACGGCATCTCATTTCACAGCTGTCATGAACTGCCTTTCCAAATGGTTTAAAACAGGATGAATGTTATGAATTGAGGCAAACCAACATAATAATTTCAGCCAAAAGTTTTGTCTGGGTGATATTTTATCATTTTGTATTATGTGAAAGTGTCATTAGCCACAAATGAAGTGCCTTAAAAACCAAACAAAGATTTAAGAGGATATGCACAACCTTGGAAAATAAACTTTATGGTGACGCGTGTATTATGATGTGTATGTTGTTGAGAAAATCGAAGCTCTGAATGTCCTCAGTGGGGTTTGTTTCTGCCAAGATGCCATAGATTAGTTGTTAGGAAGTTGAACCGGCACCAAAATAACTGTGTTGGGTAGCTGTTACAGAACTGAGGTATACAGTAGATGAATGTTTCAAAGTATTTCTGAGACACAAAAGTCAGAGACCAGTTCTTGAGCTGAAACCTTATGCAGCTGCTGCCAGTTGGCTTTCCTTCAGTGAGCCTGTAAAACCTCCTTTAAGTCCTTGTCTGTCATGTTGTCAGACTCTCTCTCCAGCGGTGGCAGTAAAGGTAGTTTTTGAAGTTGGAGCAGACTTTACTAGGTCAAAGTGCTAAGTCTTTTAAACAACTAAAGTAACCTTTAATTCCAGCATTTGAAAACATGACATCTGCCTTGAGAAATATAATAACCTCTGAGACATAATTGTGGTAATGTTGGTGCAGGTCTGGTAAACAAATGCTCAGAGTCAGGAGGCAGGGCAGGTGTTGTAAAAAACAGTCAGTTCTAGGTCAAAAGGTAGTCAGACCAGGCAAAATAATCCAGAGGGTTAAAGCAGATGGTCATCAGAACTGGTTCAGGGAGACAGAACAGTGTAAAGGCTCAACTGCTGAGACTATATACTGCAGACGATCATGCAGAGCGTGACTGATAAATGTCCTCTGACATGAGGCTGACTGCGAATGAGGAGCAGCTGGGTGGGCAGATGACTGGGGCAGGTGATGACAGTAGAGGTTACTATGTGCAGCGTGGATGCTGTGTCCCAATTTAGGGGCATCTGTAGACCAAACACATAAATACTGTGCAGACACGGCACGTCCTGTTCCACACTGCTCCAAATGCAGCCTTGTTTGTCCCAAATTCTGACGGTATCCAACAGTCCATGCTGGACATAATGAGTTGACAAAGGATGCATTAGTTGTGGCCTTTGGATTGGGTTCATTTGGGGAGGGGGCTCAGGTTTCCCCACGGAAGAGTCAAAAGGAGAGGATAAAGTAGTATTTTCTATGACAAAAAACCCAGCTAAAAACAGACAAAACAGTTCTGTATCTTTAGGTGCATTTACAGCCAGCTTTTTTTTTTACATTTTCAATTTGCACATTAAGACACCTGAGTGGAAATGCTAAAAATTGAAAAAAAAAACCCTCAAAATATCACCAAAAAATATTGGGGGAGGTGAAAAAGTTGGTGTATTGATAAAAGGTAAATGCGAATATCATGCAAGGAAAACACATTTAGTGAATAGTTATGTGTGTCTGCATGTGTGGATGTGTGGAGTTCGAAACAATGTTATATGATCCAGACCAGCAGTTTGGGATCAAAAGCTAAAGCCAGTGTCAGGTTTTTGTCAAAATACATACTACATCTAATTGGGTAACTTCAAGGGATCTTATGTATTTCACTTTCTGTCAATACTGGGAAAATAAATAAAATGTTCCCCCCCAAAAAACCTAAAACATAGGTTTTAGGTTTTTTTTTAGGGTTTCCTCCTGGTGCTCCGGTTTCCCCTGCCATCAAACCATGTATGCTAGGTTAATTCTCCCGTCAGTGGCCTTGACCAAAGTACTGGCTTAGATCTGGAGTTGGTTCCCAGGCGCCTTCAGCCTACTGTTCTGTGTGTATGTGGATGGGTTAAATGCAGAGGTTGAATTTCCCTACAGGATAATAAATAGTGGACTTTAACTTTGACTTTAAGTTTAACCTGGTTGCCTGTGTGTTACCTCTCGGTGACACACACAACTACAGGAGGAAGCATACGCTTTGGTTGCATTCCCTCTCGAACATACCCACAGAGTTATGCATTGGTGTGTGTATTAATGTTTAGAACATAACCGCTGTGAAACAATCAGGCAATAACATTTAATTTCTCCATTCCTTACTTTTTTCCAACGCCCTTTGCTCTCCTCATTAATTCTAAAGCCCACTTGACAAGGCTCTCTCCCTCTTTTGTTGAGAGAAGTTTGAATGGTCTTCTCACAAACAACAGGCAAGAAATGTTGCATATTTTACCTTTAAGACTGACAGCTGAACACATTTTACCTTGCCACTTAGTATGCTGAGCTCATGCTACAGTTGGTGCCTTCAGAGCAGCCACTCTCGTAGTGTGATCTTCTCATGTTCATATTTAGATCAGGGCTTCAATCTGCTTTTAATCTGAATTTATTCCCCAGGTTTTCTGGTGTTAGCTGCTTTTTGTGTTCAGAAACCGGAGGGGAACGTTTAAACATACACTCGGCTTTTCTTCACAGATGGGATACATTTCCTTTTACTGTGTTTATCCATGGTATTAGGATCACTGAATACTTCCGATGGCACGTTAAAGGTTGGACCAGTGTATCACATGACTGCCTTTGTTCTGCTTATGCTCGACTTTCTTTATTTGAATGGTAGCCTACTGCATTTTAAAGACAGTGTTTATGTACAGTTAAATAGGCTCTCTATACACAGTGCTTAACAAATGTATTAGACCACCACCCAGTGTAAGGTTTATCATTATTGTTATACATGAATTTTCAAATTCACTGTCCTGAACAGAAAAAAATAGTTTTAGTGATTGAATGTTATGCTTGATTAATTTGTGACTTCTCAGAGAAGCCCAGTGAGCCGGATCAAGTTTGGATATAAAAAGGTGAATTCAGCATGAAATTCCTCATTCCTCTTCAAAATGGTAAAACGTGGAGAGCTCACTGAAAATGAAGGAGTCTGACAGGAGGTCTAGTAAATGTGTTAAGCGCTATAAATGCCCAGATTCACTCATCCTTGCAGTTTGCAGAACAAAATCTAACAATTTGCCACCCAGTTGGTACTCAGTGAAGTGCTGAAGGGAGATTTGTCTGTTTATAACATCTGCTTCTGCATTTCAGCCTTGAAGGTCACAGTTTATGATTTACTGCCAGAATAAATTGAGACGTTCATTTAGCTTTTTCATGTTATCATTAAAACCATGGAGCTAATTTTCTGCCAAAATGTAACTAACAAATAAAACGTGACACATTTGTAATACATGTTTTCTTAGGTGTTTAGCTCTAAAGCTGTACTGCATCGTGCAACGGAGCCATTCATATCTGATCATGCTGTCTGACATGTATAAAAAATGCAGAGCAGGCCCTGTTGATTCTGATTTTGGATTAAGATCGAGAAGAGGAAAAAATCTAATTGACTCTGAAAGAGGGTTTATTGTTGGTGAACAGATGGCAGGAGCTTCAGTCACAAAGACTGTTTAACTGGGGAGTGTGTCATCTTCCCCTATTGTCTAGAACAATGGGCATTTCATTCTCACCTAAAATAGTTTGTTATTATAGTTACACTACTTTGAATGATTATAATATTAGTAGTCATTATGCAGCCTCTAAAAAGAAGTCAAGGATAAAAGTATCAATCCAATCTAAGGAAGTGCACACATCAAACTGATACAGGTGACAGGTTTTCCTCACAACAGGTATAGGTTCTCTGAGTTTCAGCCTTCTATCACTAAATTGGTCCATTATAGCAAGGGAAACACATCCTAACAGCAAACCGTCTCTGTCAGATGTTGTCCCGCTTATTTTCTATAAGAAAGTTCACGCATCCATTAAACCGATGCAGGCAACCTCTGGCCTCCGAAGGAAAAACAAAACAGTTTAACAGTATTTCAAGTGCACACCCGCAGATGGGAAAATACTGCATAAACATTAGGGCTGATTTAATATTATTACAGTACTTGTGTGCTGATTCGATATGTATTGTTATTCTTAAAATGATGATTGCTGTAATCTGGCACAAAATAAATGAAATGTAATTAAAATGAAGTGCTACATTTAACATTGATTCAACTATTTGCGACCTCCGTGTGTCTGTACCGACTGCAGATTAAGCTAGAGAGGTGACAGCGGAAGAAGCGGCCGAAGACGTTGCTGCTTAGTAAATTTCCCCCCCGTACTGCCTCCCCGACTGCAGGATTTCGTTGTAAATCTAAATCACTTTGATCTGAGTAAAATATAACCGACAGTCTGCGGCTTGGTCTGTCCGACTCTGTGCAGCTTATGGTCCTCAGGGGCGTGTTGGCGACATCGGATAAACTTTTACACTCATTCCACCATGTTTCTCGACGATTCTGTGCTGTGTTCAATCATGTTTGTAGTTCTGTAGCTGTAGCCGTGTGATCATTATATTTCAGTGTCTTGAACCGTCAGTGAAGTGAGGCCGTGGTTTTAAGACAACTCTCACAGGAAAATCCAGAACGTGAAATGAAGCGCTGCTACAGAGGAACTGACGGTGACTTTGTTAAAGTGTCCTCTGCGGCATAATTGATCACATCTATAAACAAAGGTTGAAATGTTGCAATTGAATTTGAATAATATTGATTCTGGGATGAGGAAATTGATTTCAGAATCATAAAATTGTAATGTGAAAGAAATAAAAAAAAGAATGAAATGCATTTGTTTGGTAATCGTGTTGTGTATTAGCAAACCGTTTTTTTTGCTGTTTTGTTGCATCACTGGGCATTTGAAAAACATGTTTTATTTGCTTGTTAGAATTTGTCATTAAGTTAGCTCCATAGAAACATGACACTTTAATGATGTGCTAACAAGGGCTGCAGAAAGAGTTTGACTTCATCCTTGTGCTCCTGAAGCCACTTTGAAAGTGTTCTGCATGAGGATGTTATCGATCATCCTGCCAGCAGTTACATAGAGTAACAACTTGTTTTGGAGACAGAGCCAGCTGATCTTTTCAACCCGCTCGTCGCCGCTATTCTTCAACTGCATCCTTAAATCCTCCTCCTTCTTTTGTAGAGAATCTCATAATGTGGGATTCAATGCTGCCATACATTCATCAGCAGCAGCTCGCAAAGTATCAGGTGTTGCCTTACTTCTCTTGTCTGTGCTCATCTGAATTGCAGATTTTCCTGAAAGGGAAGCTGGAGACCAAAAAAAAAAAAAAAAAAAAAAGGGAAGCTGCAAAGTGAGGAGAGAGAGAAAGAGAGACGATGAGGGGCAGGACAGAGCAACCAGCTGATTGGCGAAAATCTGAAATACTGACAGAGACGCACAAACAAACAGGGAGAATCTAGGGCTGAAACCACCCACACAGTTCACCTAGAAAACACAGGAGGCACACTGAGTATAAGCTGCTTAATGTTGAAATAGAAGGACGAGGAAACACAGAGGATAGATGCAGAGAAAGGTTGGGAAATTGAGCTGATTCCTAGTCCTCGTCAGGACAGTAACACCAAAAGAATTCCCATGCTGTCTCCTTCCCCCTTCCCTCCACGACTCCACTCTAATCCCACCAAAAACTAATAACTTTGAATATTTAGTACAATTAGGTGCAGTGCATAAGCTGTTCCACAAGTAAGTCCTTTATTCCCGCTCTTAAATGCAGACCGCCTCGACGTCTAGCACAGCCGAAAGCAGCGTACGCGCGGGTACACGTGCACGCACATCTCGGTGTGCTGGATGGGAGTGGCACAGCTGCATTGCCTTTGTCCCTGGGGAGATAAGTTGGGGATTTCTCAGCTACTCTGTCATAGGACAGGATGTGAGGAGGCGAAGAGGCACAAAAAGAGAGAGAGAGAAAAGGAGGAAAAGTGACAGACTGGAGGAAGAAAGGAGAAGTGTAAGCTGTGGGAAGTGACTGACGGAAGGAAGGCGGATGTCAGTAGCGTATGGAGTGGAGATAGGTGGTGGAGGACGAGAGGGAGCGGGGGAAGAATGAGGCGGAAAGGAAGGGACAAGCTGCAGAGAAAATATGCTTGAGCCAGCAGACATGCAGTCACAGTCTGTTACATTTTGCTGCATCACCAGTCAGATCCGGTGGTCCTGTGTTTATTGAAAGAGTTTTTAAATATCTGTCACTTTGTCTAAAAGTCAATATATGTCAGCTTGTTTTAAGAACATTTTTAAAGGGACTGACCTGACTTCAACCCAAACCTT
>JAPQRN010000025.1:17577595-17595567 GCA_037367275.1 Coranthus polyacanthus | reverse complement strand
ACCGCTGTCTCTTGGTGCCATATAGATATATATATATATATATATATATATATATATATAATTAATATAATCAGAGATACTAAGATAAGACTGGATGTTTGCAGCACAGTCGGAGAAAGAAAAAGATTGAAAATGTTTATTCATCTGCTGGTGAACACCTGCCTGCTGCAACAAACTGTTTACAGGATGAATAAAACAATTGCTCTGCTCACAGTGTGGGCACGCAGCTAGGTGTGCTGAACCAGAACATGTGTGCTTTTCTTAGTTTGTGCCTGCTGGACATGATGGCTACACTCAGTTTGAAAAAGATTTATATTTAAAGAGTTGACAGTTCATACGTGTACAAAGGCACCTGATTGCAGCTGAAGTCTATGTGGCAACGGTCTCTCTGTGAAATTCATTATTGATTGCAGCCCATTCTTTGGCTGCATGTGTGGATGGACTGTGTATGTGTGTCTGACTAGTCAAACTCCAGCTGGGTAGGTGTAGGCGTCTGTCAGCACCAGATAGAGTGAGAGAAAGAGGAAGAGAGATCTCAGCTCTAATGAGGGTTGTGATGTAAGATGTCCTATAGGACTCAATATGGCACTTTGACTCCCTTCCTTTACTGCACCATGTGCTAACAGATAGGAGAGCAGAGGGGAGACTGGTGAGAGAGACAAGAGGGTCCGGCGGCTGGCACAAATTCTCAATTATCCACACTTATACCAAACCAAAACTTTTATTTGATGCTAAAGTAGGAAAGATTTAAACAAGGTTTTTGCGCATAACTTTTTTTTTTTGCCAAGATTCTAACTTGTTTAATTTTATCAAAAACAAGCCGCTCAGTGGCCTGGCATCACCATTAGTCTGGGACCTCTCAGTTTGGATGCAGACCAAAATGCCTCTGGATGCAATTGAATAGACCTACACCCAATCAGAGCAATAGCATGTTGAGGCAGCTGGTAAATTAAACACACCAAATCCTTTCAGAAATATGGCATCTTTCTTGTCAATTAAGGCTTGAAGTGCAGTTGTTTATTCTTTCTTCATGGAAAATACTAGGGCTACCAGTCTGAAAATGTTGTCAGTCAAATCGGATTTGGCTGTTCAATATAAAGATTCACTCCTTTTTTATTTTTTTTATTTCTGGCAATCATGAAATCCACTGGCATGACTTTCGGTGATGATTTCGACCACATTAAATCCAACAGAATCATGGGAACATATTTTTGAGCGTTTAAAAATCATAACACTGCTCAGCCATGAACAGTTCTACTACTGACTGAAGCCAGCTGTCCCCAACTAAGAGAGCGGAACATGTGTGGTCTGAAAAAAATATAAGGAAATAAGTGAGGAGGACTATTCAGAACATAAGGGTCATAAGTTACACATATAGACAGAGCTTATTATTGTCACTCAACTCCACTGTACTGGGGCAGGGCCACTTGTTACAGAAACAGCAGCTCATGTTGCGTATCTAATTGATGCACTTTTATTGCAGAAGCTTAAATACATATAGGACTCAGGATGCAAACTCCACTCTCTGGTAAAGTCCTGGATTTTGTGTTTCCAACATCCATCACAGCCACCTTCTGCTCACTGAGGAAAGACACCCAACTCAGCAAAAGGAGACAGCAGCATCCGGATATGTTAATGTTAATAATTAATTTTAATCTTCTATCGCTTCCCAATGACTGTTACATCTCTGACTCCTCTCGATGGCTGCTCTACAGGGTTCCCAGGTTTCTTACAAAAGTTGGTAGAACAGCTTTCTCCTATTTTGCATTCTGGTTATGAAATAATTTTCAAAACACTCACACTTAATGATTTTGTCTCCCTGGGAAAATTCAGACCTCTGATAAAAAGCCATGTAATGGTAGAGTGTGATTGTTATTCTTAAGATGGACCCTCTTTATCAAGCAAAAGAACTTCAGGTTTAATGTCAGGATTTGGTGCTTCATTTTTATATTTGTGTCACTGTAACTGAAAATCGACTTGATGTTTTTTTTCCCACATTTTGTTGCCTTTGGTTCTCAGATATTGATATCTCTTTTAGGTAGTATTTAAAAAGATGCCCACAGATATATAGGTAAAAAAAAAAACATATAAAACAAAATTATTCTTTAACCTCTGATTTCTCTAGAGGGAGAAAAAAAGAGCCTGTTTGAGCAACACAGCAACTCTGTCAAGGACAGCAAACGATATCATCTGTTGTTCATGAAGGATTAAGCCAATATGTTTGAGTGCTTACTGTCAGTCTTACTTTGGATTAAACGGTTGTACACAGCTGTGATGAGCAGAGCGGTGGATGGCAAAAGTGTTTAACAAGCTGCAGAGCTTATTTACCCTAGTTACATAGTTGTTATCGTGAGTTACAGTGATTATATAATTTCAGCTTCGGCCACTCTTTTGGTTTATGTGTAATTACAACATTTGATTTTTTAATGTTACTGGTGTGGAGGTAGACACAAGACAGATAAAGCACACGTTAGAGGTTACTGTACTATTTCTTTTTACCACCGATGTGGTAAAAAAAGACGAGGTGCAGCTGATTGTGCGGTAGCCAACAGTAGAAGTCTGCGCTTCTGTATCGTGTCACAGTAGCCGTCTTTGGGTCAATTGAAGGTTACCAAACAACAAACGGCTTCTTCCATGGCCCACTGAATCCATAGTGAAAATAACTGCTGCCATTCACTACTCCTGCTATTCATTCTATACACCTACTCAAGTGTATTACACAACAAAGCCTATGGTTTTCAGTATGTGAGTGCTTGCAGTGCTTCATGAAAGCTATCAGAGGACAGAGAAGTTTAGTCTTAATACTGTATGAAGGCTGGAATCAATAGTTAAAATCCAACACAGGCACAAATCACATTAGATGAAGTAGTAGCTCTGTGCCATTCTCCCACTGGACCTTTGTACGAGCTTACAGAAGTCTTCTTCTTGTGCAGAGAAAAAAGTGTGAAGGAGAAAAAAGTGTGAAAGCCTAAAAAAAAAGGCCAGTGTTTACAGTTCTACTGTACGGCAGGTTCTGGTATTGAGTTATCCATCAGGATAATATCTGTGGGTCACTGTGATGCCTGAGCAGTTTTATCTTTCACACTTTGCCTCCCCTCTTTAACTGCATGTTTGACTGGTCTCTTTCTTGATCCAAAGGACTTTTCGCTCTTGAACACCACCTGACCTACAAAAGGGTGAGATTGAAGGATCTGGGGCTCTATAGTGTCCGTCTTTGGCATAAAGCTTCTCCGTTATTCTCCTTTGCTTTCAATTTATTGATACAGATTATAGTGTGAAGCATACTGCAGACTTGGATGAAACTGTATTTTCATTGTGGGCTTGTCATGTAAGCCTTTGACATAATACACAGCTATCTTATTTGCATTTAATATAAAAAAATGGACAGCCCATATCAGTTTTCTGTCCTTTCCCACTTGTGTTAATATGTGATTTGTGAACTTGCTTCAGTTTTAAACTACAGTGTAAACCACTTATAGTGATCATGGTTACAGCAATCAACCGCTGATATCAATCCAAACGCCTGGGACAGAAGACATACACATAAATATATATAAATACAAATATTTACTTTTCTGTTAACTTTATGCACATGCACCTTATGAAAAAGAAGAGATATTTATTGCAGAATTTCGATACATATGGAATGAATTATATTCTGTTTTGTTTGATAGTAAAAATTAAACATGGCAAATATGACATGACTTAAATACATGAAGCCCATCACTGAAATATTCAACCAAGGTACAAAATCAAAATAAACCATGGAAAATTGACAAAAAAAGGTCATCATTAAAAAAGTAAATTGGGTAAAAAAAAAAGTCATAATAATGATCTGCTTCACCTGGACCGGTGTTTTCGCTACATTTTCTTGTTTATTACGCTTAAATGTGAGCGTGTGTGTACAGGTAGGTAGGTGAGCGTACCGTAGTCCACTGGTACAAAAATAAACATCCACCGAGTACAGTGAGTCCACTATACCTGCAATAAAATCCTCTGTTTTATGCAGACTTTGATTTGCCTCATACTGCCGGTGAAACATTCTTCCCATTATGCTGTATAGCACGAGAGCACACGTAAGATAAATTTCTAAATTTGCTCTTGTCTCTCAGTTCTCCCTCAGAATCTGTGTTTATCCGGATACTCTGACAGGCAGGTTGACATATTTCTGTTAAAAAAAAAAGTGCATATGAAATATTTTGGCTGGTGAATAATACAGTTTATGAGGTATTTTTCTATTTTCCCAGTTGGCAGCTCTTGACAGCTGACTGAAAAGTCAGTATCAGACATTGCCTTACAGGTATACAGTATGAAGCACAGTTAGAATTATATACTAGCTTTGTGAACCAAACCAAATGAAGTATTAGTGACAGGAGCTGCCCACTCAACAACCTCAATCATATAACACCCACATATCTTTCTCTTGGCAGCCAAGCTAGGCTTTATTATTGGATTTAAGTGCCATGTAATCATCCCTCACTTTGAAATTAGCTTTATGGCTGATTTCTTTGTCACATCTCACCTCCGTGGAGCTGCTTGTCAGTTGTTCCTGAAATCTGAAACGTTTACAGCCTGTGCAATGACAGCCAAATGAGGCTTGTCTTATTCTTCCATATGTGATATCATTGTCTCCTTACTCACCCTTTCTGCTAACATGCTGGATCTGAGACTATAAATTATCCCTCAGCTCAACCTACCCAGAGGCCAGTATGCAGTATGTTCTTGTTTTATGGAGTATATCCATGCTGATTTGCAATGAAACAATGCTCAGAACAGAATCAATTTTGCAGCTGTGAAGGTTAAATATGGCATGAGCACTGGTTTACGTCACCAATAAAGATGAGCTATGCTGACACATGCATACTTAGAGAAAATGCTCCTCTGTCTATTGGTTTAGATGTACTTTCTGTCGGGGCAATTTCAGATAATCAGATATATATATATATATATATATATATATGTTGAGCTCATTCATATGAAATATGATGTCTAAGGGTGTGCCGATATATATTGATTCTTTTACCTAAACACAAGATAATTTGCCAATACCAAATGCAACTTATAGACAGAAATCAGAGGAAAAGTGCCAGAATTTGAAAATACACACCTTTCTGCAGATCTCTCCTGAAAAGTTTAAAGATAAAGATTGAAGACTGATTACTACAGAATAGTGAAGCCAAAATATCACAGTTATGGGAGCTGCTGTAGCATTTGACAGAATCCTGATCGGTAATTAAAGCTGTCAGTCACATATTTAACCCCCCCTTAACGCTATGAAAATGTGTATGTGTATGTTGCCAAAATCTTACAATTTGGGGTACATTTTCTACAGCTTGTAAACCGTTCCAAACAAAACATCCAGAGTAGGTGCAGAAGTCTTGTTTCCTGTCAGACCTCCTGAATTACAATATGCTGAAAGGTAATTATTTTGAATTTTTGCCCAGATACCAAAAACCAATCGAATGTTGCAGTTATGTGGCTGTAAATTGTAATACTGCAGACACACAAACACCATTAGTATTTTAAGTCTTGTGTACATTTGAATGATTTTATTCTCAACAGTTTGAGGTTGTACTATCATGATGCATAAACAAATGTACGGAGTACATTACATTCACATTTTATGTCATTTTATTATAAATATATGTCACTAATCTAATGACATTCCCTTCAGGAAGACTTCGGTCTAGTAGAAAAAGAAAAGTGGGCTTTAAAAAAGAAGCTAAAGTAATGGGTGGAATTAATCATTGTCTGAGACAACTGTCCCAGTGTGTGGAATCAAGATGCCCACTTGGCTGACAGCCACTTTCTGGAGACAACTACCACAGACTCAACAGTTAAAGGCACAGTGCAAGGTTTTTGGTGATAGTATGACAATCTTATAGTGCTCTTATTTAAAGTACTTGATGTTTTCTTTTTATTGCTTTTATTCTTTTATTTGTCTTTATTTATTATGACATTTTGTTTTTCTTTTTTTTTCTTTTATCTTCTTTTTAACCATTTGCTTTTGCATTTGTACATCTTTTATCTTCTTGTTTTATCTTTATCTTAACTAAAACTTAATTTTGTCTTGCTTTTGTTTGGCCTTATGCTTTGACTTTCTGTTATATACCCTCTGAGTATCCTGCTTTTGCTTTGTCTGCCAAATCATGTTGTGAACTCTATTTTTAAAGGTCTCGTACTGTGAAAATGCACTTTTATTAGGTTTTTAGATTTCTGGTGTAAAATAAAAGCTGTGAAAATATGAACTTGCTCAGTACCGTCAGTCCTCTAGCACATCCACCACAAGATGTCCTCCAAACAAAACAAGCCAATTAGAAAATCCTTTGCTTGTGATGTAGTAAGCAAGAACAATATCCATAACCAATCATATTCAAGGTTTTTTTTTTTTTAAATGTGTTAGCCCCCATCAGTTTCTAACAAGAGAGGAGTGGCCGTGTCGGGAAAACTAACTATGAAAAGTACATTAGTTCATCAGTGAATCAAAACTACTGCACAGCCTCCGAAGGAAAGAAATGTTTCAGACCAGTGGATGGATTTTTCTTCTGGAGACTGCTAAGGGATCTGAGGTTAGCCGCAGAACATTCGCTGATGAGAAGCACGCATGGAAGTGTGGAAAAATCAACTATATTTTTTTGTCAACACAATTACAGAAGTCTTTAATATACACATATAAATATTAAAGACAGAACTTTAAGTGTTAAGATATGGGACCATTAAGATTGACACTTGGGTATACAACTGCATTATATGTCACGGATCCCAAGTGTCACAGTCAATATCACAACAATGCCATGGCTTAGAAGGCTCAACTTTTAACATTGTGGCCCTTTCAAACTCAGGATGGAACATAATTAATATGAAGGTGACTCAAGAAGTTTTAATTTTGGAATCTCGTCACTGTGTTCAAACGTCCCGTGTTGTGAACATGCGCTTTCACTGGGTTTTTAGGTTTATATAAACTGAAAATATGAACTTGCTCAGTACTGCCAGTCCTCTAGTGCCCCCACCACAAGTTGGCCTCCAGACAAAACAAACCAATTAGAAAATCACTTGCTTGTGATGTAGTAAGAATCATATCCACAACCAATCATATTCTAGGTATTTTTTGTGAATGTGTTAGCCCCCTCCCCATCAGTTACTAGTAACAGAGCAGTGATCTTGTTGGGAAAACTAGCTATGAAAAATGTATTATTCCTGCCTCAGTTGTTGCTAACGTTTGCAAAGGGATCTGTGGTTAGCCAATCAGAATGTTTGCTGATGAAAAGTGGGAGGTGACATTTTCCTCCCAGTGTAATATGAATCGTTTGTGGCAGAGACACAGAGAAGTACTCATAAAAGTGAGGAAAAATCTAATCTAATACTCTTTTTTTTGTCAACACCATTACAGAAGTTTTTAATATACACATATACATGGTATAGGTAGAACTTTAAGTGTTAAGATGTGGGACCTTTAAAGGCACAGTATGAATAAATGTTGATATAAGTTATCATAACAGACATAACTAGCCCTGAGGGCACCTCTCTGTCAAGCATTGCTTTTATCTGTCTGGTATATGTTTGGATATTGCTCTTGAATATTAATGATGAGACATTAAGCTGATAATTGTGACAACAAATGAATTAACTAAGAAAATGATTGAGAACTTGATGGAGTCCGGCAGTAACTTTTGCCTTCTTCTCTTTCTAACAAATGACTCAGACCTCCCGTGAGCAAATAAAGCTACCACCCAATGAATTCTTAACAGCATGCTGTGCTACACTAATGGCCTATTGTCAAGAAACACATCACCATAATGGAGAATAATTTGTTATCTGCCAACTCACTACCTGAAATAGTGTCTGCCTGTATTTTGTGTAATGCATGAGAGAAACTGTGTACCTTGTTGTCGTGTCTACTTTTAATGTGTGTGTGCATGTATAATACTGCAATTCGATTATTGCAGATGAACATTGTGCAGGGTCTAATGGGGTGTCTGCTACATGAGACCTAAAGGCGTTGTACTGTAACACAGTCATTACAGCGGGACAATATCATGTCAGGAAAACAGCAGCTGCCTTGGTCTGCAACCTGCTTTGCTTTAGGGAGGACTGCACTGGCTGCAGGCTCTACTCTGTGCAGGAGAAATGAGATATGCACCTAGGTGTCTGTCCAACCATTTATCATTTTAATAAGGCTGAGGTTGTTCTGGTGCCCCGAGTTGCTTTTCACTTCAATGCTCTGCCATCTCCAGGGGCCAGATCAGTTTGAGCAAATGATTGTAAGACGCTCTACAGCCGGGCATTGTGAAAAATAAGTTGTTCTGTTAGTTAATCTTTTCTGACCTGTTATTTTTATCTCGCATTACCATTTTTTTCATGCAGTATCATCTCACTGACTGTAGTTCAGAATGGCTTCATGTCTCGTTGACTCAAAGTTTGCCTTAGAAGGAGAGTAACAGCAGCACCTACCATCACTCACAGTTACCAGAGAGACGAAATGCAGACTCACTCAGTGTTTGAAGTGTTTTCAGGGCTGTACTGTTAAGTGTGTGACATCTATTGTTCTGTGCAGCGGTGTCGTGCTGTGAAAAACTACGGGGCTGTTGTGTCTGCAGTGGGAGACAAGTTTTTCAGATGGAGAAATCCAATTGTGTTCAGTTTATATTATTTAACAAAAAGTTGTTTGAATGTTTGAGACTTGTATGTTGAACTTTTTACCCTGGAATTGGTCAGACACTTGACTATATACTGCAGTTAAATGTTTAAACCTCTTTATTACCCTAAATCCTCTGAGGTAATCTAAATTATCTTATGCTACCCTGACTTTTAGAGTCTACTTGTAAATTTTGACCTGTTCCAAAGCGGGATGCCATTTGCTCCTTCCCATTAATTTTCCATGTAATATATGCATTGTGGCTGGAGTATGGCAGGGAGCTCTTCACACTGACTGCTTCACATTTGCATAAAGTAAAGGTCCAGTGTAATTTATGCAAAGCAGGGGCCACCGCAAATGACGTAGGACTTGAGAAACTCTTGAACTCTAGAAACTGGATCTGGATTTTTATTAGTGTATAATCATGTAAAAACAAGACTTGCTGTGTTTTCATTACCTTATAATGAGCCTTTTATATCTGCAGAAGGAGCAGGTCGCCTCCATGGAGTCTGCCATGTTTCTGCAATGAGCCCAGAATGGACTACATTGTCTTCTTTTTTCATTTTTTAGTGGCTGGCATCCAGCGTTAATCTGCATTACTGTCACATGCATCTTAATTTCAAACACTGACTGTTTGCAGTTTGTCACTACTTGAGTACTATGTTTGAGTGTGACCCAGTGTTATCATCCTCTGACCCCAAAAGTCCAAAATGGACAAACCAAACACTGGCTCTAACGAGGCCTTTTTGCCTTTTTTTGCGGATTAGGGTTACCACCAGTAAAGCTTGCCCAGTTGCCTGGGGTAAGTAAGATGCCATGTTAGACAAATAAATCTAGAGACTCACTTGTCCAATATGGCAAGGAGTAAAAACGTATTATGCACATTGTTTTTATCTGGAGCAGATGATGGAAGTAGATGAGGAATGAGCTATCTGGCTTTCTTCTCATCTTGTACTAATCAGGTTCTTGTGAGAAAATGGTGGTGGGTAAAGACACTTAGGAACTGAAGCATTTCAGTTATCCTGTTAAAATTAGCATAGTTGGGTGGTGTTAGAGAACACGGGTGAAACTGCTACTATGTATTGTACAGTTTGCTGTAAGTTTGAGAGCAAGGCTGATACAATTTTCAAAGGCAAGACTAAATTAACTTTAGTTATTGTTATGTGATAACTGCAATTAAAACATTTTGCAAAGGGGCAAGTAAAAACTGACTTTGAGCAGTTAGATATCTGCTTTCAGACTGGCAAAAGTGGAAAAAAAAAACAAAGCATTGACGTTGAACCCTGAAGATGGGGAGGGAGAGTGGGGTATTCATTTGGTTGCAATAGATGTCTCATATATAACACATTAAACCTATAAGGTTTAAAACTTTGTTACAGAATAGTAGACAGATAGAGCTATGTTACTTCTGGAAAATCCTCAGTGCAACATTAGCTAACGATCCCATCAAAACTTGCAATACCACCAAGCTTACCAGGGATTGCACACTGTGAAGCACACCACAAGAGTGTGCAATGCTGTCAGACACTGCAGAGTATGGGACAAATTATGAACATGCAGGAGAACCCAGACAAAAGTAGACAAGGATACTGAGTGTGTATCTTGTGTTTAAATTCTCCAAAACATCAGCTGGTTATATTTGAGATTTTGGTGTGATTTATGTGGTCGTACATTTCAGCCAGTTAGTCTTTCCTGTTTGGTTTGCAGAATGAGAATGGGAGCTGACTTTGTTGGATAGCGCACTGAAGATGCTGTCTGGCATAGTTAGAGATGAGAACAGCATGAGTGATTACAGTTAAATGTGGAATTTCCATTGCTCTGAAGAGACTTAAAGGGGACCAGAGGCTGCAGTGAAGCCTTTCTGAACATAGCCAAGAACAGGTAGGGATGAGGGTATGAGGAGGGTAGAGGCAGAGCAGCACCTATTTAATGGCTCTTATCCAGAGACACTTGAGCAAGGCACTGCGATTGAGGCTGAAACCAAAATGCTGCTGCGTGTAACTACACTATATGAGCAAAAGTGTGAGGCCAACCCTGATCATGCACTTTGTGTAGCATTGGTGTGCAGCTGTTTTTTTTTAGGTTTAATATGTTTAATTATAGGGAAGTCTGAGTGCTGCAGCATGTAATGACAACAGTGTGCCCCCAACAGCTTGGTTAAAAAAAAAAAAAAACATCCTGAGAAAGATCATTAAAGAAATGGTTTTCTCAGTGTGGTGAAAAACTGAACAGGTCTGAACAGCTCCCTGACCTCAGCCCCATCCAACACCTTTGGGATGAACATGGATGCAGACTGGGGGGCCAGGCCACATCACACGGGTTTTGTGGCTGAACGGGAGCAAATCCTTGTATCCAGGTTCCAAAATCTTCTTAAAAGCAAGAGCCAGAAATGATGGGACTGAAACAGCAGCAACAGCATTCCTGAGGTTTGGAACAACATGTTCAGCGATTATATATGGGATAGTTTTTTTTTGGTCATATAGTGTATTTCAATGTCCATTAGGCAGTGGTGGAAAGTAACTAAGTACTTTATTAAGTACTGTAATTGAGTACAATTTTAGTACAAATGCTATATTGCACTTTACTTGAGTATTTCCATTTTATGCAACTTTACACTTCTACTGCACTACATCTCAGAGGCAAATATTGTGCTTTTTTCTCCACTACATTTGTGTGACAGCTTTAATTACCTGTCATGATGAAGATTTTGCACAATGGATAATATAGTATAATTTTAATATAGTATAATTTTACATACAAATACAGCATTGTTAAAGAACCTTTTGGGTCTTCTGTAATCTTACAAAAGGCAGTGTGCAGTCAGGCTCACATTTCAGATGTCCGAGTTGTTAACAGCTCCACCAAAAAGGGGATTTTTCCATCAAAACATCTTACATGGTTCCATTTCAATAAATGTTCAAATCATCTGATATCTCACCAAAAATCAAAGAAAAAGTCCAAGAACTGAAAACAGATTTATTTATCAGAACTTTGTTTCTTCTTCTTTCCTCTGCCCTCAGATGTATCTGGTGTCCTTGTATATAAAACTGAATATAAACTGCTCCACCTCCATCAGTAACACTTATTCTTCACTATTAATAATCTAATGATGTCTTATATAACAATCTATCAGTCACAAGGACTAAACCAGTGGTTTTACTTCAGTACTTTAACAACATTTCGACTGATTGTGGGTGTCGAAGGCCGATATAATAACTATAGTCTGGAGCAGGAAAAAGCAGATAACTCATTAATCAGCTGATCTCATCCCCATCCCAAAAAATATTGATACTGAAAATGCGTAATGAATGTCTGAAATGAACTGCCTTTCACTTTATTAGAAACTGTATAACTGTTGAACTGAACATCAAACTAACCAAAAAAAATGTAGGAGAGAGTGACTTTTCCCTGTTTCTGTGTTTAGAAGAATATTATCCATTGGCTACACTTCTGGCTCCAACTTCTGCTGATACCGATAGTTTGTTAAATGTCCTATTGGCACCAAATAATTGGCCTGACTGATTAACTATTTCTATCTCTATTACATTTTACTGCTAATATGTTTGGACTTTTACTTAAGTAGGATTTTTACATTGCTGCATTGCATTTTTACTTAAATAAATGGTCTAAATCCTTCTTCAACTACTTCCATAAGAGTATCTTTGTCCTGAAAGTAAAATAATAATGCGCACTTAGATGACAAAACTGTTGCAAGAATTGTGATAGTGCCAGAAGACCATAGCGTATTTTCTTTGTGTTTATCGACCATTTTTAATGACTATTGTTTAGTCAACACACTTGTGTCAGAGAGTGTGTAGTTGTGTTATTGTATTTGATATTTGTCTCCATCCGGTTCATTGTGTTTCCCAGGAGAACACTGAAACCAGCTCAGTAATCCTCAGAGAAGAATTTCTACACACAGACGCTGTTTGTTTTGGAGACATAGAACAGGGCTGTCTCTGCCAGTGTTGACACCCGCCGAATGATGGGTAATGATGTTATTTTGTCACTGTGTTTGAACTATGCGATGCAAATCCTGCTGCCGCAGCTCACCATGTCGCCACCCTGTCATCAACCAACTTGGCTTGCGCAATGCACAATCACTGCTGTCACATCTGCAGAATGGGACAGATCAGAGAAATTAGAGAATGTCAGAGGCCGCATCAGAGACGGAGAGGCAGGCGCTGTCTGATTATGTGTCAACAGAAACAAGACAGGAAGAGGAAGACGAACACAGGGGTAGACTGACGGAGAGTGTGTGTGAGAGTTTGAGTGTGTGCCACCGTCGTAGCCTCTGGCTCTACTTCGCCAAGCTGTCGCTTCAGGTTTATGTCCGCTACCTTGTGTTTGACAAACAAGGACAAGCCTGCGCAAGCATCACAGCTGGCTTGTCTCTGTATCTCATCATCTTCATCATCACACATGTACACACTTTCTGTACCTCCCTGACATGTAGACATGCACGCGTCCACGCATTTCATCTGCCTCTCACCCATGCACACACAAATTAGCATGCTGAACTTCAATCATGCACACCTCTCAAGCACTTACTGTCAAATCCTCTTCACATGAGCATCCTATTAGTGCAGTATTTGTTTTCATCGACTGTGCGGTAAATTAGCCACCATCATCACTATATTTAAATGCATCAATTATGCAACATATTATTGCTACAATTAGTGACAGACTTTTTTGTTTAGTGACCTTTAGTTGATTTCATTTTTGACCTTGACCTCTGAGCTCTGGCATCTAATCAGTTCATCCTTGAGTCCAAGTGAATATTTGCGTCAATTTTTTAGAAATTCCCCAAAAGCGCTCCTGAGATATTGCATTCATTACAATGGACAGACATGATGTCACAGCGACATTGACCTTTGACCTTTGGCCACCAAAGTTTTTTCCTTGCGTCCAAGTGAATGTTTGTGAATCCTGTCAAGCCGTTCCTGAGATATCGCGTTTTAAATGTAATAGGGGGAGGACAGAGGGATGGATGAACCTTCTGATAGAGATGCACTGTGGATGCATGTAAACAATGTTTTATTCAATAAACAGAGGTTCGACACAGCAGACATTAAAGCCTTCTATTAGCCCTAAAATCTTATTAATGGAGGAACATTTTAAAGTTGGACTGCCAATACACTTATAGGGTTCAAATAAAACGAATGAGACCAGAATGACTCCTGGATAAAAAAAATGACCGACTTAGTATTTTTAGAGAGAAGTTCAATGTAAGTCTATGGAATTCAGGGCTTTTTGGAGCCAACATCTAGTGGCCGTCAGCGGTGTTACACTTTAAGATACTTCCACATTGGCTTCATTTTGGAGCCATGGTCCTTGCCCCTTGGTTAAAGGTAGCTAAAAGTAGCTGCAAATTATTAAGCATTTAACATTTAACTCAAAAGAGATGCTAAGATAAAATCAAAGTTTTGGCAGCTAATTTACAAAGTACTACACTAACATAGTCTCATTCTTTATGTTGCTAGACAAAACTTGTCTCCACAGGCAGAATCTGTTATGCTCTGCTTTGTTCAAGCCTCACAAATTAAGGCAGCAGCTAACAAACAGAGGCACTCATTACAGTTGCTCCCAATCATTTCAACTGTGTCTTTACAGGAAATCTGATTAGTGCAGCATGCAGAGGGAAGCAGCAACTAGAGATTATAGGGGATGGAAAGACACCTTGGAGAAAAAGCAGTTGCACTGATGGAAATCCCCAAAATGGAACTAAGCTTTAAGGAGATATATTAACAGCCGTCTCCTTCAGAGAATTGCAGTGTTGAGGCAGGTAACTGCAGATGTCCCACTTGTGAGACAGCTGCCGCGATATGTGTTTTATTCATATTGAAATGAAGACGTGAAGTAGCAGCATGTACAGCAAAATGTTCCATTTGAGAAAAACACTTCTTAGTGAGATCGATGTAAAAACAAGGCTTAATTACTACTGACGGAGCACTAGTCATTTTTTTACTGCAAGATAATGATTAAAAAACGTCCTTTGCTGTTGGCGAGTGAGCAGCCTCACCACAGTTATCAGATGCTTATTGCCTTGCTGAAAGGCATATTAGTGGCATATCTGTTGTGGTTATTCATTTATGCTTCCAGCTCAAGGGAAACAACAGCTCGCTTAAAATCCATGGCAGAGTTCTCCAGAGCCGGGGCAAAATCTAAATAGGTGTAGAAGAGTTAATGTCCGGGCACAGTGGGTGAAACCAGGACACGCATCTGCCAACTGAATGTTGAAGATGGGTTTATCTGCAGAGAGGACAGGCTGCCAAATATCAATAACAACCAATTTTTTCCTCAACAACAACCACTTTATCACTTGTCCACTCAGATCAATGGTTGCTGATGATACTTCATTGTAAATTGCAATAGGGAGTGAAATCTACAATGAAAAGTGTCTTTCAAGCATTATACAAGCAAAGTCTTCACACGGTTTTACCTAGAACTTTTCAGTGTAGTGTGTTTGACACTATAAAAAGAGACATTAAATTAGGCCTGGGTGATAATTATTGCTTGTGACATATATTTATATTGTGATAATCATATTCATCATGGTATGTTTTTCTTTTGTCTTTAGAGGTAATGTTGTTGACACTGTCAGCTGCACTTATGACGCTTTTGTCTTGTAACATAGTTTCATCAGTTTTGTTTGATCATTTTAACAAATATCAATTTTGAATAAATAAGTAAATAAATATTCTGAATAAGTAAAAGTTTCATTTTTAAAGTCCTGCTCCTTCCGTGGTTTTTCATAATCCAGATGTGCGTCACGCCTATGCACATCTCAGGTGCCGACACACCTGCCGTCACTCCTCTGACCAGCCTCCTCGATCCTCGATCCTCGCCCCTCACGATGCATTTTAGGAACTGACACATCCTTAAGGGTGGCGCGCTGAGATCGACTTCTGGGTCACAAGCAGGAGGACTGAAGAGTGAGGAGAGGAGGAGGAGGAGGCACAAAATAGAGGAATGAAAAGAGTGTGACATAAGCACATGATGAAGCTGAGGATGAATAGCAGTAGTTTCGCATTTGTGTTGGGACTCCATAGGCCATTTGTACAACTATAGCCTCTTTCATTACATTTTGTTCCTGACATCTGGATGTCGGACTTTAAAATATCAAATGTTGATTAAGTGAAAAGATGGAGGAAGTTGGGTTGTGCATGTTATAAAGAGTCATAGTTCAAATCGGGAGGAGGAGCTTTAGATCCAAAGGTTAAGCTTTTTTTTTTTTTTAACTGTAATCTTTCTGTAACTGTAACCATTTGTTTATTATTGTAACCATGAAGCTCTTTAAATAAATTCATATTCTTTAAACCGTAACCTTAACTTAAACTTAATCATAACAATAATTATGACAATATTTCCCTGCTGGCACTTTATGATTTCTGCTCAGTCACACTCTGAACTACAAACTGACATTTTACTGGGCCTCAAATTAAAAGCAAATTTCCTGCGTGCCTGATTTCTTTAAATCATAGTTTGAAGTGTAAAGGACATGGGCTCACTGCTGCCAGGCCCCCACATAACAAGACAAAATAAAACACTTAATGAGCCACAGTGCCACAAGCAGACACCATAATTATGATTTTAAATCCCTCCTTAGTGGCATTGCGACTATTTAGAGTTCAGCAGGTGCAACACTGTCACATGAGTAATTTATTTCAAAAAGACTATTAAATGTCAGCAGATGCAAACGTAATGGGTAAGGCAGCAAGAAACGTTTTTTGGATTGTGAGTTGGGTAAAGCAGAAGGAATGACAGTAAGGGAATGGAATGGAAAGGTCAGGAAGTGGCAGTCATTACTTTGTGGTTGTGGGTAGTTGATTAGTCTACAGGGGCATCCTGAGAAGACAGAACTTCTGACTCAAAAGTTTTTTTCGTTGGAAAGTCTTACCCCTCTGAAAGTCAAACACAGCTTGTGCCCTTTAATAAAAAACACTTGACGATGAATTGTACTAATTGCCCTCTCAGCCTCCAATATAAGTTAAGATCATTTAATGGTTTTCACCTACCAACAATGAAAATTCAGGAAGACATTATGGGAGGACACATGAACAGAAATGTGGTAACATGTAGTAACAGAGACAAGCCATTGTGAACGTTGTGAGAACATTGTTTGTACTGCGAAAGAGTCCACAAACCTATCTCTAAATGTACAAAGAAGGTGGAAAGATAAAACTTCGAAAATAGGAGTAGTGCACAAAAAAAAGAAATGAAAAAAGAAATCATTTTTAATTAATAATTTTCCAAAAAGAAGTTTCAGAGCATGTTACACTAGATAGAGTAACAATCAAGATACAATAAAAAATACATCAAAAGAGTAAATGTGATGCAACTTTGAAACTGTTTAAATGTAAAATAGATCTGCATTTCTGATGCAGCTGAGAGCTGGTCATCATCAAGTATGTACATATTATCAGCAAAATATACTTAAAAAATTATTACAAATAGAAGTAGTCACTGTGCAGTAAAATGGTTTGTTGCATTAATGCGTATGTTACATGTTATTGCTGTATTATTGCTGTACATGTACCGCTGGTAGTTTAATCTACAACAATGCATCATATTATAGAAGATGATGTTGGAGGCATCACTGTCATGCATTTTCCAGCTAATCCAAGAGGGTAAAAGTAAAGGTTAAAAGTACCAGGACTGAAAATGAGCACAGAAGCAAATCAAATCCAAAATAATAACAGAATCTAATCTACTTATAAGTACAATAGATGCTGTTATGATTTTTGCTTCGCCGTTTAGTGCCTTCCAGGAACATATGTGTCCAAATATGGACATTTAATTTAGTTTGTCTCTGTCATTTTCTCTCCACTGATGTAATCACTTACATAAATAACATTTAACTGTTATTAACTTTAAACGAGAAATGACAGGCATTTAATTAGGGATTATTTTCAGTTCATGTCCTCTAAAGGTGCTTTATTAAACTGATGATATGATAGCAAATTATACCGACGTTTAATAAACCATAGTGGCTACATGTTGTGGGATGGATTTTGTCAGAGGGTTCAACAGAGGGAAGCGTCATGTGATGCAGTAAGTTATGATTTTACTTACTTATATAGTTGTTAGGAGTGGAAAGTGAAGTGTAACATAGTCTATAGCATACTTCCACTTCACCTTTTTGTTGGTAATCCTAATTTAAATCTCGGAATATATTGATTTAATTCTGACTTTAAAGGTCCCGTACTATGAAAACACACCTTTATTGGGTTTTCAGGTTCATATAAACTCTGTGGTGTAAAATAAAAGCTGTGAAAATATGAACTTGCTCAGTCCTGTCAGTCCTCTAGCACCTCCACCACAAGATGTCCTCCAG
>JAPQRN010000025.1:17559440-17577495 GCA_037367275.1 Coranthus polyacanthus | reverse complement strand
TCATGTCCTCTCTTCTTGTTTCCTCTCCTTGTTTCCTCTCTTTTCTTCTTGTTTCCTGTCATTTCTTCTTGTTTCCTTTCATTTTCTCTCCTCTCATGTCCTCTCTTCTTGTGTCCTCTCCTTGTTTCCTCTCTTTTCTTCTTGTTTCCTCTCCTCTTGTTTCCTCTCTTTTCTTCTTGTTTCCTCTCCTCTTGTTTCCTCTCTTTTCTTCTTGTTTCCTCTCCTCTTGTTTCCTCTCTTTTCTTCTTGTTTCCTCTCATTTTCTTGTTTCCTGTCCTCTCCTCTTGTTTCCTCTCTTCTCTTTTATCTCTCCGTCTCCCTCTTTTTTTCTTCCTCTGCAGTATTTCAGCAGGATCCCCATGTTGTGCATACTCAGCACTTTTCCCCTTTCCTTTGTATATTCTAATTACACTGCAGTGGTTGGGAATGTTTGCATGTGTCCTTGGAGAGAGGCATTTGGGGGTCATGTGGAAGTTTCTCAGACATTTCCTGGGCATGAATATTGTAGGTTGTTTGGATGACAGCAGGAGCAGAGAGATAGGACGCTTGAGCAGAAATATTGCAAAGGGGACTGACGCATCATTTCCTACGGCTGTTTGATGAGGTGTTTGCATTATTTTCCTAGAGTCACCTTATATTCGCCTCACAACAACCTTAGAATGACAGGCCTGTTGTTCACATCCTTCAGCAATGGACTGGATGGAAAACTCAGAGTAACTATGACCCATTTTTTTGGGCCGGCAATTGTTTGAATAAAATGCATAACAAACGCTATAATATGTGAATTTTCCTAATTGGAATAGAAGAACTACACTGACAAGATCGCACTCTCTGGCTGAAGTCACTCTCAGTCATGTGCTTGATGTTGAAACAAAAATACAAGAAACATTTTATAACACCAAAGCCGTGTCAAATGCAGAGGAGGGGCCTCTCCTGTATCCTCTTCCTCTACCTGCAGGTCTCTGTGGATCCAAATCATGCAAACTGAGCCATGGCCCTTTTATCTTTCTACCCTGAGGTTCTGATTTCTGTGTGAACAATTTTCAGTTGTATTTTTTTCACACAGAGAACTGTGTGATAATTGTATTTGAGTTGTGATGACTTGAGTTAATGATATTGAGTGCCAGTGCTTTGTACATGTGCACAGGGTGAAGAGCGTGAAAAATCAAGGGTTTGTGTTTAGAGTTTTGAACCAAAAGTGCAACAAACCTGATCCGTGTGTGAAACAGGGGAGTAGTGTTTAGAGTTTCGGGAAATGTGTCTGTCTTTTGGCGAATGATGTTATTGTCTGGAATGTTGAGTTAATAGAACCAGGAATAGCGTTTAAGCAATTGAGAAAAACTGTGTATTGGGCGGCAAAGTGCGTTTGATCATGGACGAGTCAGTAAAAAAAAAGTCAATTCATATGTATTTTTTTACAAGTCTGGGTCCTGGGGTGATGTGAAATTTCTCCTTTGGGTCTCGAGCTGAATTTGTTTTGTCTGTCTGTTGTATGTCTCTGCAGAAGGGAAGGTGTATGCTCTCGGGGGAATGGGAGCGGACACCACACCTCAGGCTCTCGTGAGAGTTTATGACGCAGAGAAAGACCAATGGCAGCCGATGACCTCAATGCCCACGCCGCGGTACGGGGCCACACCCTTCGTGAGAGGAAACAAAATCTACATGATGGGTAAGAAATAAGGTCTTTGAGCCTGTCTTCTATCTTATTATCATCCATTAGTGTCATGCACTGACCCACAGTTTATTAGAGCTTATAGTGTGCTATAGCCTACTATTGACTGATAATTTACAGACCTTCTTTTGACATCTTTATCTGGTAAATGGCAAACTGAGACAGGTAAATGTGTTTCACCAGTCGAAGGAGGCATGTTGTGCATTATCCTACACGGAGAAAGACAGAGTTAAAGTTAAAAGCTGCTCTGAAAGAAAGAAAAGTGAAACAAGCTTGTTTTTCTTCTTGTATGTCATTGCCATCTGGTCATTTTAGGTAAATCCGTAATCAGAGACATTGTGTCTCTTTGGGCAGCTGTTATTGATACCTCTGCTGAGAGACAAATTGGTATCAAATAAGGCAACCGAAAAAAAAAGAAAAGGAGATAGATTGATTTCATTACATGCTACAAGCAACATGAACCACATTCAGGTTAAAGTAGCTTTGCTCTTTTCCATTTCAGTGTTTTAAAATCACTCTTTGGTCATGGGCAAGAAAGCAAAACGTGCTGTAACTTGAGTGGAAAATGTATTTATGAATAATAACACACACTATGAATACTGAAATACAATGAATTCAGAACACAATGTTGGGAAGTGCATTCGTCATTTTAAAAACCCACGAGAAGAATTCAAAAGCTGATTCTAAAAACTAAAACATGAATGTCTAAAATGTGAACTATAGGTTCAAACTGCTCTTTTTAATTAATCACCTCACTGATGAAACACTACAGATAGGAGGGTTTCATGCTATTGATGTGCTACACAGTTGGTAAGAGAGAGACAGAGAATTTTTGCAATTTACTAACAAAGGCAGTGAAGAAGAAGAAGAGTGGTAGCAAGAAAACATTCAGTGTAAATAATAGAAAATTTGAATGTTATATAAGGAAAGAAATCTGTTCAACATATTTATTAGGATATACACATTGTGTTTTGATGTGAAATTATAAACATATAAACATGCAATTTTGCATTATTTTACAACAAAAGTAGCTTTAAGTCGATTCAACATCTTAAACACAGAGTTAAAACCCTCCTTATCTAATGAAGGAATAACCAGGATTTAGCTGCTAGCAATATTAAAATATCACTGTTCAGCGTAGATTTTAGAAAGCTACACCCTGTACACTTTAGATTTATTACCTTACCTTCTTACCAGTGACATTTTAGGGATTGTTGTTGACTATTGCAACCGTGAAAGAAAATCTCATGGACTGTCACATTACATGAAAAAAACTGAAAGTATTTTCTCCTGTTTTTTCCAACCAGATGCACAGTGTTTTAGCGAAGACCTCTGAAAACACTGTGCACCTTAGTTTAAATGTGTCCATGTCCAGGAGACTTATCTGGAAAAACACAGAAACTCTCCTCTTGTCCTCTTAATAAAACACAAATTATTTCTCTGTGATGCTATAGAGCTATGATTCAAGTGCAACGACAAAGTGGACTGACCAGCCACATGGACCAAATCACATCGCATTATACACACAATTATGAGCGACATGCCGGCTGATTAATAATATTCATGCTGTTTTATAATTGAAAATGCAAGTCATTCTCTCTCTCTCTCTCTCTCTCTCTCTCTCTCTCTTCTTCTGCGTCTCTCGTTCAGCCGTGTAATGTGTAAGGTCTGTTTTCTTGCTCTATTTGAAAAGTTTACCGTACCTTGGAAATGCATGCTGTTTCTTCAGCTGCTGCACCACTCGGGGTGTGTTTGGATCAGTGGATGCTTGAACCCCCTTTGATTCAAATTCCATGTATTCCCAGTCAACAGCAGTCAGGGTTGTCAGAGTTGGTAATCAGCGCACAGAGCCGCTGAAAAGAGGCTGTCAGCAAATCAAGGATGATCAAAAAATCTTCAGTGAAACATGAAAATATGCGTAAAACACATCAGTGGGGCACACACACACACACACACAAGTTTTATCATTGCTTGAGCACTTTGCTGCATGCTCTTTTGGTCAAGTTACACCATCTCTCTGCACATAAGGAATGTTAATCACAAAAAGGACAAACTCTCTCTCATCTATTCCTGCAGCACCACTACAGCAATGCATCAATTCTATACTGGTCCGGTGTGTAAGATTTAGGGAGATGTATTTGCAGAAATTGAATATCACGTTCATGGTTGTTCTCATTCGTGTATACTCGCTTTCTTTATCTTAGCACAAGTCCTTTACGTCTACAGAGGACGTGGGTCTTGTTCCATGTTGCACTGCCATGTTTCTACAGTAGCCCAGACTGGACAAAACAAACACTAGCCTGAGAGCGGGCCTGTCACTGAGGAGGTTGAGCAGTGGTGGAATATAACTAAGCACTTTTACTTGAGTACTGTACAGATTTTAGGTACCTGTACTTAAGTTGAGTATCTCCATTTTATGCAGCTTTGTACTTCTACTCCTCTCAGAGGCAAACATTGTCCTTTTAACTCCATTATTCACTGCATTTTTCTGACAGCTTTAGTTCCTTTTCAGATCACAGTTTGTCATCCCTGCCCTGTCCAGTGAAAACCACCTATCTCCAAATGTGTCGGTTCTGAACGTTTGTGATAAACTGAAGGATGAAGTGTTTCCTTTATGGGGTGAGAAAATTCTCCTCCTTCTTAAGCTAAATAAACTATTTATTATGAATCCAAAAACATGATGGTCAACACTGGCAGGGACAGACTTACATACTTTTACTGAAGTACAGTTTTGAATGCAGAACTTTTACTTGTGTAGTGTAGTTTCACAGTGTGGTATTAGTACTGTTTGTTTCTCACTGAATACTCACTGTAGGTGAGGCGAGGGGTATTCAGGTGGTTTCAATCTAGACACCACTCTATCCTACATATTAGACTTTTAAGTATCAGCACCTGTTAGGACACAATCATTTACTAGGATTTCGGTTTCTTGGGCATTTTTGGAAAAAAACCCAAAACATATTTAATATTCCGCTGTCTTGCAGGAGCTGGTTTTTGCATTTTAATGCAGCTTGTTAACAGTGTTATGGTAATTAAAGCTTCAGTAGGCAATATTTTTTTGCCATCAGTGGGCAAAAATTCAGTAATGATCTTTATTGTAATTTAAGTTTTCTGAAGGAAACTAGACTTCTGCAACATCTGTTTGCTTTTTTTCCGGCTTTAGAAAAATCTGTCCTGTGACAGAAGATTTTGGCCAATCATAGGTCTTGTTAGAGTTTGGGGAGGGGATACAAAAACACAGCTTGACAGCTGTAATGACCAGTCACTGTGATCATGTGAACATGTCATCAGACACGTCTCTACTGCTCGACTCTGTGGTGCATTACATAACCAACGTGGCAGCTCCCCTAACTGTGATATTTGGATTTCACTTTTCTGCATGAAACCATCTGTATATTCAGTCTATGCTTCTGACAGAGAGGAGAGAGCTGCCGGAGGAGGGGATGTATTTCCAAATTCTGGTGTTTTCTTTTCCTGATTTCCGCCTACTGAGCTTTAAGCGTGCTACATTAAATCAGATATAGTTTTATTTTTTTGCTCATTATGTTCAGGATGTTGTGAAGTAACTAAGTCCTGGGCACAGTGCTGCAGTCTGTTGTGTTACATAGATTACACATGCGATCATAAAAATAGACATCGGAAAGCACACATGTTCTGTACTGTTTACTCCACTAAATGTTTACTTTACATCACTAAAATCTTATTTTAGGCTGTTTAAACTGTTTTGCACAAGCTTGAATCGATGTTTTTGCAGAGCTCTAGTTTCTATTTACCTCTCAAAAGTGTTTTTTTTTTTTTTTTTTTAAACTTCAGCCCTATTTTCTCTGGTGTGTTGTGTATTGAGAAATCAATCATATTACAGCTAATTGAAGTAAACAGATACATCTGCCTGTATTCTATGTTTTTCTTTTCAACAAATCCCATTAAAAGCCAAAAATATCAACAAATTGATCCTAACAAGTTTTGTCGATGATAATAAAAGCTGATAGAGCTCATTTCTTTGTGCCACTGAGCTCCACAGAAGAACAAAATCTATTAAAAACGCACCCAAAGATTATAAAAAAAAACATGGGCACTGTAGCTATTTTCAAGTAAATGTACACACATCTACTGTCCTGCTAAACTAGAGCTCAGCTGATAAAATCCTCAAATTTGTGTGTCTTCACAAGGAACTATCAGGCTAAAATATCCAGTGTACAACAAGCTCGTTCTCAACGTTTCTTCTATAATCAACAGGTCTTTAGCTCGGAATTTGGTTCTTTCTTTCTTCCCCGCTTCTCCGGATCCAGTCCTTCCCACTCAGTTCCACTCTTTGTCTCACTATCGCTATCGATCTCAGTGCCACCCTGCCCACTCTAGTTGACCCTCTTCCACTTTATTCTCTCACTCCTCCGCACTCTCTTCTCTTTCCTGTATTACTTTTGCACATTTTCTCTCTGTGCCATTGTCTCGTTTTCTTCTTTTCCACCTCATTCTGCTTCTCTCATCTATTTTTTTTTCTCTATCCTTCTCTTGGTACTAGTCGCTCTCATCCATCCGTTTCTCTTTTTTTCCCCCTCCCTCTTGTATTATTCTTTAATCCTTATCCTTCTTTTCTTACCCTGAACTACGCTCTCACATTGTCCAGCACTGCCCTCAGCCTCAACCTCGCCTCCATTTTTCCATCACTCACATCTTCACTGCTCGCTGTTCTCGCGCTCCGCTTTGCTTTCCCCTTGTATTTGTATTTTACAAGGTTAAGTTATGACTCTTTTGGAAGTAAACAACTTGTAGGTGTCCTAGTGGAGCGCCCCGCTGCTGTGCTCCGCGTTCAGTCCGAAATAAAATGCGGTCCCTTGTGCTGGTCTGCTCGCTTGCTAGACATCAACATAAATGCCACGGAAACTTTGTGACAGCAGCAGGGGATTTAAAAGCAATGAAAATGAATGAGAAAAGAAATACAAAAGAAGAAAAAAAAAAAGGCATGGAGAAAATGTGTATTTCCAGACACATTTATCCTTTGCTGTATTCATGTCCTGTAGCACTACAGATGCAGACGCCACATGTTGTTTATGACACTCTAGAGGGTTATATTACAAGATATGTAAACATTGTAGACGCAGACAAAGCCCTAATGAAGGTCCATTCCCAGTTCTCCACACCTAGTTTTGGAGTACGCGCTGCTGAGTAGTGGCTCTTCCAAACGGAGCTTCAAGGGGTCAAGGTTGAAATCTTCACCTAGCAAATGGGACATCACTTGCAATGTTACAACACGGTAATGCCGTAGTACTATACATTTTATATCAATGTCTGTTGTTTGCTACCATAATCAACTATAATAGTGACCAACCTGGCCAAAGTTTCAGGTCAGTACGAGAGAGATTAATCTACTGACAACAGCTTGGAGGTATGTTTACACATTGGTTATTTCAGTGTAGTCATGGCATGTCTGCACTGATGTCAAATGAGTGGGAAGTACAAAAAAATTGCTGCCAGATTATTTTTCTAGCTTCATGCACGAGACATGGAAATAACTGTACTGTCACTAACAAATTGTTGTCTACAGCAAAGTTCTATTTACATTGTGGAAAGCAATGTTTTCTGAAACGCTTTGTCATAACAATCCCTTTACATATTCTTTTCATCAATAGATATATAATAGATAGATATTCTGATGGATTTTAAATGTTTCCATGGTTATTTGTGAGGGTATTTACATTTTATATCTGCTTCTTTCCCTGGTCACTGGTAGCCATGACTCCCTCAAATTGTAAAGCATTATGGGAAAATGTTTCCTCTAACACTCCATTCAGAGTCTGCATCTAAAAGTGCACCATTTGCAGGGACATTCGGAGAGCTAGATGTCCACTATCTCTCAATCCCCAAAAGAAATTGGACACCCTATCCTCTTCAGTGACAGGCAAAATGGACACGTAGCGCCAAGGGGTGGGGTGGGGATTGGGCCACAGAGTAGTAATTGCATATGCCTTTTCTAGGTGGCCGTCAGGGAAAGATGCCGGTGACAGCGTTGGAGTCTTTTGACCTGGAGATGAAGAGCTGGACACGCTACCCCTGTATACCAAGCCGGAGGGCCTTTTCCTGTTGTGCCACAAATGATCGAAGCCTCTTTAGTCTGGGGGGCCTTCAGCAACCGGGGCCGCACAACTTCTACTCCAGACCTCACTTTGTTAGCACCATGGAGGAGTATGATATTGACCAAGGTAAGACATTACCTCACTGCAATGGAACAATTAAAACCTATTTATTGCCTAAATCCAAAAACACATGTGCTCTCTGCTGGCAAAGGCCTGGATTTTGTAAATCTGCCATCCACCCCAACCACCTCCTGTTTTTTTAAGGAAATGCCAAAACCATGAAATGTTTAATAATGCTGTCATTTCTCAGAGACTCGGATCATATGACACCCATGAGGAGCCATGAGCAAATCTAGAAATATTGATATGAAACATTTTTTTGGCTCAGAAATGTTGACATCTGTGGTTTGCAGAAATGCATCAGGGAAACATTTTATTCTCACAAATTGTCTCTGCTTTGGTGCTGCAGTGATTGTGCATTGTTTTTAAAGGACAAAGTCGTTTTTTGTCTTGTGGTCGTAGCACCTAACTTTCAAATGTAACAGGGTTGACATTTGAGAGCTGGCGTTGCAGAGAGATGCAGGAGATATTAAGTTTCATGATGACTACTGACCAGAGCGCGTCATAATCACTTACCCAATTAGCACAGACACAAGTTGTTTTCCTGTTTCCAACAAATCTGCCAAGCACTAGGGGTTGTGCCAGCATTTCTGGTTTAGAGACTTCAGTTTATTCAGTGCCGCCCTGCAGCACTTTTGATGGAGTCAGAGCATGATAATCTAACCTAAATATATGAAGATTATGCATTAGTGGAGTCAGATCGTATCAAAACTGATGATGCTGATAGAGGAAGTCGTTTCTGCTCTGCGGTTCTGACCAGTGAACTGACTGACTTTGTTCTGATGAGTCATGGCTCATTTGAATTTTTTTCTGCATGAAACATACCTGAATGCATAAATACATGTTCAATGTGTGCACAGACTTTTTCCCTGATTCAGGTCATTTTCTGCAAATCTCTCACAGATCTTGAGTAAAAATCCAGTTCACATTTTTAACTTTAAGGTTGCGCTTTGTCTGAACTGTTAAGGATTAGTATCCAAAACAGAATGACTCATTAGCTTGAGAACGAATGATTTGGACTTTGATAAGCTTTAATTATCCCACATTATTATTTTGTACTTTTGTGCTACCATCACAGCATCTACTCCAAACTTCCTTTTTTTTTTTTGCCTCACAGAGATCTGAGTGTGTCTAATATCATATATTAGGCTGTAATTATGTCTGTTAATAGACATCTGATATTCCAGATGGAGTTTCAGCTCCATGGTTACAGAGTATAATCTTTTTTGGTCAGATGATGGGGAACTGTATCTCTCTTTCTGCTATGGTTTTGAAGCAATTTTTAAACTTTATTTCATTGATACAGTGGGCCATTGACTAAAACAGTACTCGGTGTTAAAGCTCCCTTAATGACTATTTTGTATGAACATAAATGACTAATACGTGTAATGCTCATACTGAGAAACCAACATTTTAATGTTTTGGTTCAGTCTCACCATTCTTATGAACCTTATTTACAGAGGCAAACTGTGTTCAGTAAAACAGCTCTGATAAATCTGCCGCAAGCTAATGTGCAGTACCTGCCCAGCACCGATCAGCAGGCAGTTAACATGTGATATTGCTGGTAACCATTAAGTATTTGCAGCTAAAAAGCCAGATTTTCCTGAAAGGTTGGTGGAAACTAAGCATGAGCTAAAAGGAAAAGTGGATATTTAATTTAATTTATAAGATGGCCAGAAACACCACTCTGAATGAGTGCCAAATCGCCTCTGTGTTTTCTGGATGTGCAAATAGGCAACTGTTTGATAACATTTTAGCCGCAGAGTGGGAGAATTTTAGACATTCATATTTCAAGTCCCACTCGTTTTTCCCTGTTGAAAATGACTCACACTACTCTGAGAACAGACCACTGTGGCTCGGTTGGACATGAACCTCTGGAGATATTTCCCAAAAAGGAAAAGATGATTTCTCAGAAACCGAGGAGAAATAAATAAAACTGAGAAATTGAGGGTGGAAACAGCTGCACTGGACAAATAAGATGACACCATGAGACTGAATTTAATATGGTCACTCAGCTCTCCCGTAGAAACTACTGCTAGAGAGGTGCCTTTCTCAGCCTTCTGAATTCACAGGATATTGAGTATTAAAGGTAGTCACAAATGAACATAATGAAGGTACAAAGGGGGTGAACTGACTTACTGTGAATGACAGAACAATCTGCACCAGCAGCTGGAGAAACTGCAGGCACACTGCAGGTATGTTGATTAGATTATCACAGGGGTGGCTTTGGTTTAGCAAAAAAAAAAAAAAAGTCACTCATCCCTCTCCCTGTCTCTTTATTATCTATCTTTTTCTGTAACATTAAGGGAGCCAGCATCTGTACGTCAGCGAAGATACTTGGCTTCACTTTGGAGCCGCAGTCTTTGACCCTCTACTTGAACTCATGAATACAGAAAAAGGAATGCTTCCTGTTGCTGATTGACGGTCCGAGCCACCTCTACATACAAAGAGATGGATAGATGGTGATCCACAATTTAGTTCAGCTTGTGTGACTAACCTAATATGTACTTATTTCAATTAGTCAAGCGAGAAAGAAAATTAACATGCTAGAAGGTTCAAATGTCCCTGACCTATCATGTCTTTCAGAAAATGCATCACTTGACATTTGTAGAATGTTCTTTTATGCATAATAATATATTTAGGATATTTAACATCCATAGCTGGCATGGCATTCATAGAGACTCACACATCAGAAAGTGGCAAATGACTCTGTCCTCCGGCTGTGTGAAGCCAGGTGAAGGAGGGTGACTAGATGTTCCACAAATGAACTCTGGATGATTTAGCTGCTCATTGTTGAATGAATAGATTAAACCACATGGGGATATTAATGGATGGATACTGTATGTATCCAGTTCTGTGAGCTGGTCTCTACTTGTAGAATGTCGTGTATTTGTGGAGAAATTTACAGACCGATGCTCATGTGTGGGTGCAAATGAGGTTGCTCACTCATAAACCACCCTCCCCCTTCCACACTCCCACCCAGTACAGTGCTGCATGTGTGGTATTTAAGGGCATTTAAGTGAGACTAACCTCCATCCATCCATATTAACAATGCATCCTTTCACAGCCTCCTGTGCCTGCCGGCTTGTGATGTAACATGTGATTAATCCTTTTTCTGTCTGTGAATGCAGGTTTAATGTGTTCGGCTTTGAAGAATAATGGCCTTTTTCCTCAACTATCAGGCTTCGTTCTCATCTTGTCATTGAGAGGGGGACCAGACTTGAAAGCTGTCAAAGTGAATATAGCAACGCCTGTTTGTGCCTTAAGTGTGTGAATGCAGCATTGCTGACACGTTAACAATAATATACTGTATATGGATGCACTGATTCTGGGCCATTACCGATACAAATGTTTAAAATAAGAATTTGGCCATTAGCTGATGCCAGTACCAATGCGGTTTATTTTTGTTTATTTGTTGTATATATAATTCCATCGTTATTTATTCCCGCTTTTATGCCAGGGAAACAAAGTAAAAGACAGACATGTTTTAAAGTCTTTCAGACTCTCATCACACTATCTTTGAAAGAGCACAAATTCAATTATACAGATTGATGCAACAGCCTTTAATAAAACACAACACATAAACATTGGCCACTGCCATCTTTGAATGTCATCTTATTTGCCAATTCGACTGATATATTGGTGCATCCGTAATACCTTAAAAGCAAGTTAAAGGAGAATTTGCTGATTTTACAAATGAAGGTTGAGTATTCAGCATAAGAAAACACAACAGTTGTTTTATCGGCTTAGTAGGGTTGGGCCGGTGTGAAATGTTCAAACTACAAATATTGAGCCAAATAATAGACCGAACCGGTTTACCTAAGTTTACCACTAGGTGTCACAGTTGACTCAGCAGATGATCCCGAGTGGAACGTAATGAGACCTCCAGAGCCCATGAATGAGTGACTCCAGTCCACTTGGTGGCAGTAGTGCACCGCTAAGCTGGTTTCCCAACCGACAATAAACACTAAAGAAGAAGAAAAAGCCGGGTTGTAAGTGACTAGTATTTTTAAAGCAAATACTTTTGGACAATTGGAGAAAGTTGGAAACATTTGCAGTTACAGCAACCCTTAATTTGAACACATTCAAATTATTTACGTACATCTTACGCAAAGCATTTTTGTTACATTAACATGTTAACTTAATTTGGCTAAACCTAATTCATTTGCATGTTTCCAACTGAAGCAACTTATTTAACTTGGTTCGACAATTCTCTTTTTTCTGTGCAACTCTACCGGTTAGGAAATGATATGTGGAATTTGTTTCATCATGTCATCTGTAAAATCCAGCAGGTGTAAAGTTTGACAGATGTAAAAATCCATCTCCAGTGCAGTGCAGTGTAGCCCTTTAAAGCTGAACTAAACACAGGGGAAATATTTCTTACATGTTAAGCTTGAACACATCTGGTTTTTTGCTAACAGTTTTTAGTAAAGTACTGGGCAAACACAATGACAGTAAGTGCAGTCTCATTAATATGAGAGCATTAATAAAAGTTTGGATAAAGGAGAACATGTTGCCAACCTTTGAGATGCTGAAAGGATGTATTACAAATGTTACTGACACGACTTTGTAAATCACATCTATACTGATGTTCTCGAGGTAAAGTCCCATCTGTCTACATGCATGTGGACTTTAGTGTATGTGAAGCACCCACTTCAAACAAGTAGTACTTCATATACGTTGTACGTGTAGGAGGCGAGTCTTTCACATTTCGTTTTTCATGAGTATGTCTTGAGTTGACTCTTCTGCGACTTTTCGTATATATGTGCTTTCATTTCAGCTGCATCAACCAGCTGTTTTTTGTCTTTTTGAATGTGCATGTCTATTTTTTTTTCCTGCGTCTTTGTTGCTTGGGATTCTGTGTTTCTCTGCCATCACTTTCACTTTCACTTTCATCCTTTGAATGAGTCTTCCGTTGCACTGGGTGGGGGTGGGGTGATTGGCAGCGCTTCTTTGATTGACAGCAGAGATTATAGTTTGCAGGAGTAGAGACATAAGTGAGAGTGCCATCAAAATAACAGTAACAGCCACAGCAGCATATTCCTGTTCACTGTCAACCGGCGAACAGCTCAATACCCCCTGTTACTACTGCCATGGACGCAAACCCTGGGAGAAACTGATACAAAGTATAGAGTTGTGATATTGAAAACACAGAGATGTAAATCCTGTAACAATATGTAAGTAGATTTGCATTTAGATTGATAAAATTCAAAGTGAATCAAAGTGCTCAAAGTGATGTTTTAAGCAATTTTATCCATAGGTGACTTATACATATGAATGTGAAAATGAGCTGTTGTGTGATTACAGTCTTAAATAGAGGTAATTTCCTTCTGTCTTCACTAATACTGAGCAGTTTCAAAACCTGATCGGTTTTATACAGTCCCTGAAATGTTCTAATTTACGCCATTTGCATTTAAATGTCCCCAACGTCAGCATTTAGCACTGGTGGAAAAAAGAACGGCCTGCAGGGTTAATGTAGGTAATGTAGGTATTCAACATGATTTATTAGCTCTGTGAAGGATACAGTAGAGTATCTGTGACTAAAAGCAACAAAAACATTTCATCCAGGGCAGAACATCCTCAAATGCAAGATTAAGTGTCTGGCTCTGGGTTTTTGGGTCAAAACGCATGTAAACAAAATATTTGGGTTAGAGTAACTGTAGAACATTGTGTTTGTATAATACTCCTTAATTATTTTGTATTTTTACAACAAGCCCTGTATTAAGTCCCTCATCTCTGACCATAGACCTTCCTCTATGCATAACATTTATTTTATAGCTGTATGTTGATTCAGTCTGACAAATGAACTTGGAAACTCAGGGAATCTTCCTTCTAATAAATGGTTTTATTAGTCCATGATAGTGTCATCCCATTAGTGCATTAATGACATTTTATTTTTTTTTATTGTTTGTTATTTGTTTCTTTTGTGTTTTCTTTGTTAGGGTGTCTATGTAAGCAAGTAGGGGGAGATGCTGTAGGCTCACATAAGTGTAAGTACATGATAATTTAGTTATAATAACTGGGTTGGTTTACTCAAATAGAAAAAAAAAACAGCGTTTATACTGGCTTAGGCATTTGAAAAACAAATTTTAGCATCATAAGCATATATTTAATATATATGCATATATATTCAATATCTCTGGGTATAGATGTATATAAGAAGTGGTCGGAGCTACCATCACGTCACCCATTGGTTTGTGATCTGCCGTTTTGAACCCAGGAGATTTTGTTTTGGCTGTTGCCACCTTGGCTCTTTGAGCTAATGCTAAATGCTAGCTGACTGACTTCATCAATCATCTGCTTATCAAAGTAATCTGATGGTCTTGTTAGTGGAAATATTAACCCCAACTGCAGTTGAGCTGTCTGTCAGGAAAAAAAAAAAATTTTGTTCAATAAACAGAAGCTCTGAAAGTCCAGTTTGGCATTTGAGCGAGCTGTCAAACGTACACGTCAGTCAAAGCCCGACGTTAGCGCCATGGAGGGATCATTTAAAGATGGACCACCAGAACACTTATTAGTGCTGGAAAAACGGGAGCCAGGCCTTTTTAGAGCCAGCATTTAGTGGCTGTCAGCAGTATTACACTTTAAGATATTTCTGCATTGGCTTCATTTTGGAGACACAGTCATTACCCCATGTTTTATGGGTATTCTTTTTAATCCTTAAAATTTTAAGAAATGTTCAGATGTAATGTGATTTTCTTTCGTTGGTCAAATTGTTTGGCAAAAACAGAATCTATATGCCTAACCTGATATAGTAGGTTATTTAAAAAACAGGATCTACATATGTATGACTGATATTTTGGTTATCTAACGTAGCCATTCAGGATTTATACAGTGTTTCAGTATGTTGTTTTTTTTTCTCCGTCTCTGTGCTCTTGATTTGCATTACATCTGAAATACTTCTAGCTTCAATAGGTTGACTGGGTAACATGTCGTATTAATGTCATACCTCTACACTGTGCACAAGTACAGATTTAAAGGTACAAAGGAAAAAGCAGCAGTTTCGAGAATAAGGGACAAATTGAGAATGTTTGTTAACTAAGAACTGCTTTCAAAATCTATCCTATACTTCCCTACTGTACTAAGCAAAAATTGTGTGTTTGGAAGGAACTTATCGATAACTTATAATGTACAACTACCGAGTACCTTTTCTGTTATTATAGTATAGTGTGAGTCCAAACCTGTAAAAGGAATACTGTAGTTTTCTGCATCACCTATCACTGTTACACCTGTTGGTATGTTTGAGCATTCTGAGTTCCTTCCCACGCTTGAGATTGTAGTTTGTTACTGTGAGTTATAAACATCACATAAAATCAGACAAGATACTCATTTAGAAATGCTTACAGTATGAATCATTCTAAAATTCCCAGATCCCCTCATTATGTTGCATTTTGATCTCTTGCACTTGAAATGTTCATTAAAAAAAGGTATGTTGTAAATTCTGTCTTAATTGTTGTGTTCTTTTCTGTCCTAATTCTGTCCTAAACTCCACAGTTTGATTGCGAAGAATGGAAGCCAAACTAATTGACCTTCAGCTCAGCGTGATGCCTGGTCTTAAATTTCACCAGTGTGAACATCTGTTTAACCAGACCTGATAATTAAAAGCAAAACAGTGGCACAGCAGAAAAATACAAATTATTTAAAAGTGAGGTGTATTTAATGTAGTTATCAGTTGTCGTACAGAATCTTGAGAAAAATCATATTCCCTGTCCTTGCTCATTGTTATGGGTTATTGTATTATTCTCACATTGAGGCTCTGTTCAGGGCATTGATAATAAAATTGTCATTTGCAACTGTCAAAAGATGACATTTTACAGAAACAAGTACAAAGAAGAGCTAGTTTTTTATTCCCAAGTAGATTCTTAACCAGCAAACATCATATTGTAAAATTGACATTATTTGAACATTTTGTGCTCAGTTCGCGCTGAGACCTCTTTTTATAATTACAAGTGCTGCTTTCTCAATATAGAGAAACAAAAAAGTCATAGAGGAATGATAATGCAGAGTTTTCAGTGTAAGCGGGTGTCAGTGTTTCAGTGACAGCTCTGGCACCGAATTTCTCTGTATTCTCCAAATGCCCTTTATATGAAACAGTAGTGGAGTGGGACTGAAGTGAGCCGGTTCAATACCTTTTCTTCCACTCTACAGTGTCTTCTGTCTGTTTCTTGTTTCCTTTTCCCTTCTTCGCGATGTAATCATTACCAGAGAGTGATCCGCACCTCCCTTTGGTTTAAAAATACCCCGTCCGTGTCTCTCTTGTCTGAAACAGGTCATTGGGTTGATTTGATTTTCTCTCTGTCTGTTTTCTTAGTTTAAAAGTCATAGACAGCTGTCTGGCTGAAACTTTTTGCAAAGTTAATATGGATTTAGAGTCCACACAGGGAATAAAACCTTAACCCCATCCGACTGCAAACATGTTTCCTAAAGATAGTGTGCCAATCAAACTCACATGAGTCCTAAGTTGGCTCGATTTTGAAGTGGAAATGTTATGTTATCATCTTTAAAACTCCTGTTTCTCGAGTCCCTTCCTTTCTGCATTGGTCGGGGCTGATTCAAATTAAGATGCAGAGTTTAGATTTTCAGTTTTCACCAGATACACATAAAACAAACACCTACCTTCTCCCATTTCTGAAGCAGAAACAGGGACAGATTACTGAAATTTAATGACTGATGTTTTTATCTAAATTGTGTTTAAATTATGGAGCTGGAAATATCATAGCTTCAGGACGTGGAGGAAAAATGACAATAAGAAAAACAAATCTCACTGGAAAGGAAACAAAGAAACCGACACAGAGATTATATGCAAAAAGAAAACTATGACCAGTGTTTTTTGGACTCATAAATCTCAGTTTAATCATGAATTATGTGATAGCCCACACTATTACCAGACTTGCCAGAATAACTGAGACCAAAAGATGAGTCATATCTCTTATGTGTGCCATTGGATGGATTTTAAAGATCACTTCTTCTTTGAATAGTCCTTTGTGGTCCCTTCATGTTTTTCTCTCTCATCCATTCACACAGTCCTCCTCCTGCTCACACTTTTACCTCTCCATCCAACTCCCTTGGCCTCTCGCTTTTTAAAAATCGCCTCTGTCCATGTCTCTGCTGTGGCCTCACATATCTCACGTTCTGTTCTTGTGGTGCACACCTACTGAAGAGTCAGCCAGAATCTACAGAAAGCAGGGAAAAGACTCATCCTCTGGCACTGGGGTAACGAGAAGGGTGAATCTTATTTCCTTTATATTTGGGAAGAAACAAATATAATGAAGAAATATTATATTATAATTTACTTTAAAACTCTTCCACCAGCATCATTATAGTTAATGACAAATTGAGCGTAGCGTTAGATCAGGCAAGTCAGGAGGTCAAACTCAGCTCACAATTCTAGTAATCATTAGTAGGAGCTGATTTCACTGCCAGCTCACATTAACTGATGGCTCAGCGGATTCCCTTCTGTGCATCCAATTGGAAAATCTCAGGTAGCCATATTTATGCTGCTTAGCCTTGCTCCATTAGCCTGCTCCTCCTTTCCATGCCACGTCTGACTTAATCAATGTCATTGTTGAAGGTTGTTGTCATTGAGTTGACTCGGTTCTGTTCCCTAGAGGGGTCTCGCTGCTGCTCTCCCTGCTTTATGAACGATGACAGTGGTCCTGATCAAACTAACTAACAAGTCAGCTTCATTCCCCCCAATATTAAAGCTGCAGGAGCCATATATCAGGGGAAAAAAAACGCCAGGATGAAAATACACACTGTAACTCTGCAGCTCCCTCCTCTCTGTCCAAATCGAAAGACTAAACATAAAGATAGATGACCTGGCACCATTTCAAGCCACTATGGAAAAGTGAAGCGAACCTACCATATTTATGGGAGCTGCCATGTTGCTTCTGTGTTGCTTCTGTTCTGCAGCATAGCAGTAGAAGCTGCCATGTTGCGTCACCTCTGACCCCTCCCATCTCTCAGAAAGCATCTGTGATTGAGCCAAAACCTTCCGTCATGGGACAGATTTTCTACAACCTGTAAACAGAGCCCAGGGGAGGTGCAGACGTCTCCTTTAGTCTCAGACCAATTGAATTACAATATGCTAAAAGGACATTTTTTTTTAGATTTTTCATGCACTGAAGCTTTAATGCTTCATGATGTACAAGATTAAAATGGCTTTGCACCATATGGGACCTGTGGTTTT
>JAPQRN010000025.1:17541392-17559340 GCA_037367275.1 Coranthus polyacanthus | reverse complement strand
TTTTTCAGTTTCTGCAAATCAAGGCTTTCCTCATAATACCTGGGGAAAAAATGAACTAAAATAACTACTCTTGCCGTCAAAAACCTAACTAAAGCTAAACTGAAATTAAAATCAACAAACTGAAAATAAAACCTAAGTTAATTTTTTTTTCGTTATAATTTCACTGACTCTGCTCCCTGTGTCAACAGTGATTACAGACAATTACACAGTAATCAGCTCAGTTGACATTAGTGTCTTTTTTTTATTAGGAGTGCCTGTTGATTGGGAGAGAAAATTTCTTTTCAAAATGGCAGCTCTCTCTTATTCTGTTTACATCACCTCTCTATCTGTCTCTGTCTGTTTCCATCACGTCCTCCCTCTCACAACGGACGCAGATAATGAGTTTCATTCCCAAAAGTGGCCTTCCAGAGCTTGTTCAGGGGATTGGATCTGTGAAATGCAGCAGGTCATCATAGTAATTTCCCTCCAACATCTGCATGTGACACCGCAGACAGATCACTATGCATTTGCACATGCGCACCACTTTGCTTTATGCTTTTTTTGTTCATGCATTTTTAACTAATGGGCGTCAAAAACATCTGGAATTATACGTTAAGTATTAAGCTGTTTCACTGCAGAGTAGCTGTTACTCTTTTGTCCAAGTATGTGTTTAAAAGGCCGGTTTACAATTGAGACTATTATTGGCTTGGACATGCTGGCGTAAGAAACATATAAATAGACCCAAGCGAGCGCTGGTGATACAGTGTGTGTTTGTGATTATGTGTGAATTTGTGTTAACAGGCTGATAGCAGGGGTGGCATGGTGTTTTGAAGAGACAGGAAGTTCAGGAAGAAGCAACTGTGCTATTACGAAAATGATGACAGAAAAAAAAGCGATTGTGATTGCAGAGGAGATTTCCTGCTGTGGTCCAATGTGTCTAAACATCTCGGGCGGAGATGAGTGAGGCTGGAATGAGAGAGGAAGAGGAAAACGGAGACATTATGTAGTGCCATATGTTAGTACACAAGGCACAATGAAACTTAAGTTTGTCTTACCACGTGTCATTTACAGAACACACCTTCTGTGTGAACAGCGGGACATATTTTAAAATTTGGTTTAACAGGGCTAAAGTACTTATGTGCCTTCTACGTACAAGCATAAGGAGACACATGTTAATATCTCCTCCAATGACACTTTCCCATTTATTTCCAATGGGAAGACAGTGACTGTGTTTACATGCACATCAGTATCCCGGTTATGATCCTATTTGGGATATCTGAGAAATCTGGTTACTTATAATCCTGTATACATGATAAACACTAGTATCGCAGTTACTCGTTACTGCTGCTGTTTGCGCAGGCACCTGTGATGTTTACAACACACGTGGTAATTTAATCATTCATTTCAATCAGACATTTCAGTAACTACTGCCTAACTTTAAAGTTACTGTGGCTATAGAAAATGAGACTGTCATTGGACTGTCATCTACTGCCAGCAATGGGAGATGAGAATGACAGGTGAACATGTCCTCCGGCTGTTATTCTATCACTGTCACCATGAAGGACAAGGAAAGAATGGTTTTCATTTTAATTCTCATAGTAATGTTTCTGTAGTGTTTTTCATGTGACCTGACTTGTTGCGGTTGTGGAAACCAACGTCCAGTAGGTTGTTTTACTACGGACTTGAAACGGTGAGCTTTCCTGCTTTTTTTTCCATCCTATCTGCCAAGCATATTTAACATTTTCATTACCAAAAGACAACACTCAGTTTCTTCATTTCTCCAGAAGTGAGATGCTTTCGTTGCCGCCGCCATGCTTGTATTTCTGTCAGGTCATTTCGTGCCTGTGCAGTAAGGTAAGATGTATACATGTAACAGTATCCTCTAGCTGGAGTACTCCAAAAGCATACGCGTTTCTCAAAACTGGGATAAGGTCTTATCCGGCTTACTGAAATCAGGATGTGATGTTTACATGCGCAAACACAAAGACGGGTTCCTTCAAAAACCCCACAATAACCAGAATACTGATGTGCATGTGAACACAGTGATTGTGAAAATGATCGAACCTCCACCTCCTTTAACGTGACATTACTTGGTCATACTTTAACATAGAAACATGGTTGACACGTTAAATGGGTCACAACAGTTCAGGCTTTGTTGCGCTCCATCGGTATCTCAGTATGCAGTATTCTTCCATTCCAGATATTTTTCTGGATTTGCTCAGATTTAGAGTGAAGAAGCTCTTGGAAAATATGAAACGTTTCTTTTAAAACTAGTGTTTACAGCCAATACACGATATTTACCACAGATGTAGCCGTATTTGTCCTCTTTCATATAATGTAACTCCCAAAGTCCAGCGAGTTACAGAATTTGAACTATGAGCCTCAAAGAAAAAGTTGCATTTTCCTCATCACTGTCTCTCCCACAGTTTCCACTTTATGTGCATAAAATTTATATCAACATGCTCAGCCAAGCCACCACTCCCTCACGGTGAAAAGATTTTGGTGATTTGAGGTACGGCCTGTGCATGAGAAGCCCCTGTTCGAGGGCTACTCTAAGTCAAATTTCAGTCACTGTCAGACTTTCAAAGACGTACTATGCTACTGGAGCAGCAGACACATTCAGAATTTCTGCAGAAATGTTCTAGTTCAGTATTGGTTTGGTTTTCAGTAGACATGCATTGCAGGAGTGATAAAAGTGTTGGCAGAATAAGCTGGCAGGGTGCTGGGGTCTGTGAAGAATAAAGTGAAAGTGTTACCTGAGCTTAATTTTTCAACCTTTTTAATATTTTGCAATTCATTGGTAGGTTCAGTTTCATTTTATGTTGCTTTTATGTTGTTTGCTTTTATGTTGGTTATTGAATGTGGGGTTTTGAGGACGCCCCTGGCAGTAATGCAATCCCGAATCGAGCTATATATGAGATGCTTTCTTGGGATGAATAAATTTACTACTAAGCGAGCTTTTGAAGGAGATATGGGATGGGAGCCATGTGTTGTGAAGCAGAGAGGTGAAATGATGAGGTTATGGCACAGTCTTGTTCATTTGCCAGAGGAAAGACCGGCCAAAAAGATCTTTAACTGGGATTGTTCACGCAATTATCCTAGGTGGTGAGAGGTTGCTGCAATATTTTCTCTTTCAGGTTTGATGCTATTTCCAGGAATAATTTTCAGTGTAATATGAATACGGTAGGAACAATGGAAAGAGGAAATCTGTATGAAACCAAACTGCACCCAGATGAAAGATTATTACAGAGAAAGCCATGATTTTTTTTCTGTTATCCTACCATTTTTACAGTGACTTTATTTGTTTGAAACGATATATGTTGACATGGCTTTTAATGTGCAGACTTTTGTGTTGGCAGTATTTGTAGAAGACACCTGGCAGCTCAGACAGAGAACACTGAATCCAATATAACAAGATATTTCATTTATGCATGTTATGAAATGTATGTATTTGGAATTTGTGGAACTGTATGTTATGATTGATCATCCGGGTCCATATGAACTGGGAGCCAGAAAGGTGCAGGACAGTCAAAAAAATAAGTTAAAAAAATCAGTTTGTCTGGTTCTCGTGGTGTTTATGGCAACGCGCTGCATAACGTGACTTGCTTTTAACTAACTAGGTAACTAACTTTTAACTTGTAAACTAGTAAAGCACAAAAAAAAAGATGATTGGTGAAATAAGGTCAGCAGACTCAATCATATAATCTCTCTCAACTGTTTGACTTCTTTTTTTTGGATGCTTTGGAGCAGAAGATGTTACCACCACTTAATGTTAAATTGGTACAGTGAACGTTTTAGCCAGGAGTTGCTTCTTTCTTTTTTTCTTTTTTTTTTTTTTTAATTTATATTCCCAGAATATTTGCAGCTGTGTTTCTGTCGCCACATAAGTCTTACATTTCCTCTACCTTTAGCCCTGTTTTCAGTCTCCACAATCTCATGCTTCTTATCCTCGTGTTTTACTGTGTTCTCCAGGTAGATGCTCTCTGTATCCGTCTGCTGTTTGGTGCTGAGCAGAAAGTGGGATTGTAGAGCTTTTCAGCCGCTGTGGCTAAAAACAAAGCCGTAAAAGCTGTAAAAAGCGAAATAAAAAAGTCATGTTGGGGACTATAAAACCAAAATAGTAACCTGGAAGCTGCTCTAAAGATGTGGGGAGCTGCAGAATCAGGTGATGTTTTATCAGTACAAGTGACTTCTTTCACATGCTTTACAGTTACTCATGTCATCTACAGTATTTCTGCCTAAATGCATAGTGACAGCTACAGTTTTGCCCCTATTTTCTGATGTCCTCCCTTTTAATATATTTTAATACTTCAGGTATAGCTTGAGTTGCTCTTTCTAAGAGAGATTCTGAAAGAGAAACTGAGTGAAGTAAATTTCTACAAAAGTTTAATAGGCATAGCGTTCAATTTGAGTCAAAAGTCATGAAACAAATCTCTACTAATGATTTTTTACATCATTGCACTCGGTGGAGTGGAGTAATAATTGCAGATATGTTAAATAGATTGCCGTCTGATGGTGCACACATTTATATCATCTACTGCTGCCTGGGGTTTATAGTTTTTCCACTGTGTTGACTCTTCTCATTTATACCAGGTGTGAATGCACATTTCCAACATACTGTGCATTTAATATGATGTATGTTTGCAACAACACCAGAAGAGTTAAAGTAACATATCCAATCAAGAATCAAGCAATAAACAATCTTCATGGTGCAAACTTTAAGATGCCTAATCAGGAGTTGTCGTCTCAATCAGTCATTACTCCACTCAAGCATGGCAACAGAAAATGACACAAGAATCAAGATTGCAAGCTATATTTTGTGCATGTAAAGCTAATTACTGAGATTTTTTGGTGCCTGTTTTTTACTAACATTTCAGGTTTATGTGGTCCTCCAAGCCCTGAAAAGCTTTGCAACACAGGCCATATAAAACACAAGAATCAGGCATTTATCTGTCAGTGGCGTACAGCACTGACTGTGCTTTTGACTCTACCTGCTCAATTAAGCAGAGACAGAAATGTCACTCTAGTTATCAGGCTTTTTATTATTTGCCTTAATTCACAACTCATATTAAAGCAACAGTGTCCGTACATGAATAGCGACTTAGTGTATGATTCTCCACTGGAATCGTGTTCATTTCGGGCAAGCGTGGTGCTCCAGTATATATGGAGAAGAAGAGAGTGGTAAAACATCTTACCAGACTCAGGTTTTATCACAAGGTCTGGAGAAAACACTTGAGAACCACACAACTGACTTGAACACAACCTTCTAATCTCTCTATAGGCAGAGCTCCATCTTCTCTTGAAGATGACCTTGTCGAGGTAAAGTGATTTGCCCTTGAATTAACTGCAGTACCTTGCAGTAACTCTTGTACAATATATGCCAGTGTTTACATGACACCATCAATCCTCCTTCAGGCTCCTTTTAGCTTGTAAACAGCTGTCAGGGGAAATGGGTTGACTCCTTGACCTGTTTTTTCGGAGTGCTTCTGTCTCACATAGCTTTCTTTCTCATGTGATATTCCTTTGTTGCATAAACATAAACACAGATACTTGGCCGGGGTGACTTCTTCACTTTAAATGTTCGGGTCATTTAAAAAAAATTCTTACTGAAATTCAACAAGTTGAACAAATTCACCAGCTGGATCCCAGCTGAAGTCTCTAACTTTCTCTGTGCAGTCCACAGACACAGACGTTTAGTTTTGGAAACACGTGTTATTTTTGCTGCTGATCTTATTTTGTATTTTCTCCAATAAATCAAGCAGGGTCTAATAAACTCCATACTTTCACGTAAATGTCATTAGACTTAATATCATCCCTCACATAAAGAAAAATAAATAATTAAAAACCTTAACCAAAAGAAATACACAAAATCTTCAGCTTAATGACATTCAAATGTCCAAGTGTTTTTCACGGTTCAGTACTACAAACAGTTCAGGATGTTTCCCCTATATTGCTGATGTTGGTTTAAAAAAACAACGGCCTACAAACTGTGTAGGATAATTTTATGCTGCTCGTCAGGTTTGACCATAAATATAAACGAGAGACAGAAATCTCCAAAGTCACCATCATCTTATAGGGGACAACTAAACACTGAGACTTCTTTAAACAAACTTCACAGCTGAAGATTTTTCATTAAGAGGATGATTATGAGACTATCAACAATTCTGACAGAACTTAAATGAAGATGGATGTAGAGATACAAACATCTGAGTCAATATGCATTATTTTTAAAATGTAGAATGAATAATCAAATTTTAAAGTAAATTCATTTACAAAAACTCTAAAATGGCTAATTTAGATTCCTGGGTTTGTTTTATAGCTGCTATGTGTGACGTGTGATCATGTGCATGAATTCTTTATTTACACTGAACGCATAAATCTTATACGAAGGGTCACAAAGTTATATTTTATGAAAAAAATGATGAAAATTCTCTGAAACTGTTGGGTTGGTGGTTTTAAACCAACCATCGCTATAAGACAGTTTGTCCGTCAGCCCTTCCCATTACATTTAAGACACGGTATCTCGGGAACAGCTTGACAGAATGTCTTTGACTTTGGTGCAAACATCTAGTTGGACTCAAGGATGAACCAAAAAGATTCACTGTGCGCTTCACCAATGATATGAAATACTTCTTGTCTCCTGAATGGGTGTGGTTAGAAAGGTTGAGAATGTCATAGATTAGTAGATTAATATGGTCTAAATACAGTAATAATATTAATATAATATTACGGTTTTTTACGGGTAAGTAACATTATTTTATCATATTTATCATTTGCTGTTTTTCCCGCTCATTTTTAACCTCCTTCAGACGAGATTTGTGTTGCGAGATCACGCGAGAGTTCATTGCTGAGACAGAGACAGGCCTCAAACAAAGTCAAGTTTCTTCTGATCCGTGTGTCTGATAAATATCATTTTAATGTCAGAATGTTCAGAAGACATGTGGCTTGTGAACTTACAGTTCTTGTTTATGCATAAGTGGATGACTTTTGTTTGGCACTAGTTTTAGATGCAGATTTAATGCATCAATGAAAATGTACAGAGATTTTCACAGTAATGAGGGGATACATTCAGCTGTTGAGACGGTCTGACTCACTGCTATGTTTTAATGGACATCACTGAAGTATCTGTTCTTTGTCTTTTTATGGGCTTTCTTATCAATTTTTGTTGCAGTCTTACATGCACAGTGCAGGTTTACAGCCACAGCTATAGTCACACACTCTCAAAGCTGAGATTTTGTCACCCCCACACAGTTCACCGTGTCTCTCATATCTCACATATGTCTTTACCCGCCCAGGTACTGAGCACACACATGCTGAGAGGCTAATGGACACGGACTCGGACATCTGCTGGCCCCTGTGAGCTGCGTTTCACTTAGTAATTGAACCGCATTCAACTTTATCCACACTCTCAAGAGAGGAGAGGTAGATGAGTGAATAAACTGAACCTGAAGAATTACAGGCAATCAAAACAAGTGCATACCGCATGAGAGTGACACAGAGACTAAAAGAGGTAGTGAGATTCATATCATCTCAGTTTTTTCATTGCACTCAGCAGTGGCCATAAAAACAGCAGCTGTCATCTCCACTCTTGTTATTTTGCTTGTGCTAATGCTGACATTTTCCTGTCATAACTTTGATCATCAAATGGATTTGTTAGGCCTCCTGCTGATTACATCTCTTTCTATTAAAGTATTGTCTGCTGAATAATTACACTGTGCAAATCCACAGTGAAAGTAGCGGCCGCAGAGGTGTTGGGAGATGATGATTCAAACCCTTAGCTCGCTGTCAGACCTTCAGAGCGAAAGACCAATTTTTCTCTCTCTGAATCATATTTGTCATGTTTACACTCTCCCCTGCATTTCACCTCCTCGCTATTCTGTGAACAGATTTCAAGATTTGATGTTTGGATATTAGATATTGGATTTTTTTCCCTTGCTGGTTTAAAAGCTGTTCATATTGTACAGGTCTTTCCTTCCAAACATGTTTTTCTATAACTCTTTTGATCTTCCTTACCTTGCTAAGATGTAGAAACGAGACATAATCCTTGGGAGAAAGTGGATAAAAAAGAAATAAAAGAAAAGAAAACGAAACAAAACAAGTGAATCCATGTTGCGTTAACATGGTATTTCTACAGATCACCTGTCCTCGGTTGTGTAGTCCATCTTACACTACTACTCATCTCTAGTACTTAATATTCTGTACTTTACTGGTGACACAGTTTCCCCATGGGGGTGATTAAGATTTCATCTAAAAGCCCTGATAAAGCAGTGAAAAAGGATGGTGAATGAAATATTCAACCAGGTGGATTCATGGATTCAAAACACGGACTCCTGCTCTCGATGTTCTCCCTTTAGCTGTATATGTTCTTCCAAAAAAAGACACTCAGACAGAGAGAACTTTCTGTCCATTATGAGTCATACACATTGACAATGCTGATCCTCATAGACGTTAGTACCACTCAGACAGTTTTTGCACACAACCCCCTTTCGATATGACTCTCACAGATGGGATGAATCTGTGGTAGTTCTGTTACAAACTCACTTCCTATGATGTAGCACAGTTAAACCTTTATAGCATCAAAGGTTTATCGATTTACTAACATCTTGGCATTTCTGTGTAGTTGTGGTTATCCACAGCACAGGGGAGCTTTTAGTGCGTGGATATTAGTATTCTTTCCACCACCAGAATGACTGATTGATTCTGATCAGGTTTGTGCTCTCCAAGGTGCACTGTCTTTGCCCATCACCTGCTGAAACAGGATTAATAAGAGCCAGGGTCAAGAGGACTATAATCTTTGGGAAGGTTTGTAGATCTCCTGCCAGTTTGAAAGTGACAGGGTGTGTGAGATGGTCATGATGGTGGAACTGATTAAAACCCACCTCAACTTGAAGGCCCACCCACTGCGCGTGAATATTTATAGGATTACCGAGAGGCCGGGGAGACTCATTAGCAGACCTTGTTAAAACCTGCAGCTTGCATCTTTTGCTCTCTCATTGTTTTGCTCCTGTGTGTCCCCCTAACAGCGTGCTGGATAAGACTGAGCTGCTGTAATCAGTTTGTAAAGGCTCATCTCTAAAAATGAGCCGGATAATACTTTTCCTAAGTCTAGATCCACACGGGGCTTGTACAGCTGTCTTTCCTCTCCTCATGCGGAGCTGTCCATGGTTCTGACGCTGCGCAACACGCACTTCCATCGCTGCACCCCGAGGAACTTTTCTAAAACCTGTGGGGTTTATTGTTTGCTCTGCACATCCTCTCAATCCTCATAAGACACGGAGATTAGTGCATCGATCCTCGTAATCGATAGTAGAGTGGTATTAATCAAACCTGCATTGCAGCAAATGCCTCAAGCTGCACATTCATGAGTTTGAGTTTGTGTGTGTGTGTGTGTGTGTGTGTGTGTGTGTGTAGCTCTGCGAGTGGATGTGATTATCTGTCTGTCCGGGGTGCAAATCCAGTTGCAGAGAAGAGGGAATAAATGCTCGCTATCAGTGAGAAAGATAAAATGTGTTGAGGGGAGAGACTTAATGTTTCAGTAGCAGACCAGGCTGAAAACCTTGGGAGAAGAAAGAATGGGCTAATACAAAGACAGTTTTGAAGGCTTTTTATAGCATCATGTAACATGTGATTCAACAGGGAGCATGCATGGCAGGAGAGATAGAGTCTGCTGGGGTTTTTTCTGCTAGATATCTGGCTAACTGCATTACTGTTTGACTGATTTATTTATTTCAATAATAGTCTTTGTTAATTAAAATGCAGCCATGCTTGTAAAGCTAACATACTTTGACTAAACCCCATTCTAACTTGCTGCAATCTCACTGGCCTTCAGCCCAGGGTACGACTGCTTACTTGCCTGCCTGGCAGCGTGTTAGAGCACAACAGCTTGTATGCACGTGGGTGTTTAAGAGCATTTAGTTTGGTTTGCTTGTTGCTGGCTGAATGACTGCTAGGGCTTCAGAAGCTGCCTCCATCTTTTACATCACTGTGATGAAATGTCAGCCAGCAGATGCAGATGCACTCGACCATATGGGAACGACACAGCACCCACCACACATGCTGCAGACCTTGATGTAATTCACTTGAGCGTGTAGTGACAACAAAACACTTTGTGACAGTAATGAACCTTATTTTCCACACCTTGGATATATTAAGGTCATTTCTTCTCATTCTGCGAACAGCGCAGTGATGATTCACATGCTGAGATGATTAGTGTTGTGAATGCCCGAACAGTGACTCCTGTTGTGAAATAGCTGAATGGCCACATATTGCTTTCTAGATAAGATAATGTGAAATTATCTCCTCATAATGTGTGTCATTTTTCAGTTATTCCTGGACTGTAGCCTACTTTTCATAAAGAGGATTTCTGAAATGGTTAGATACGTATACTTATAGCATGTGTCAGGCCAACTACACCTAATGACATTCTGTTCTCACATTCATATTCTTGGCAGCTTTTTTCAAGTGATGGATGTTCTATTTTTAAGATAAACACACCGCCCTTCAAAGAGAGAGAAGAGAAACTATGTGAAATGTGAGCCAAAAAATTGAGAAAAGGGCTTATAGGCTTATGGGCATACTGGATAAAAACTTCATTTAGCACATAGCTACTTTTAAAATTGACATCAACATTGATTTTAACATGATCCTACAAATAATAAATTGAATCATATTAATTAATATAATCAGACTAAATGAAATGTTTCAATGAGTCAGAAGCTGAGAGGTCACTTAGTTCTACTCTGCTAAACTAGGCTCATTTGTTACATCTAATCTAGGTAAACTGTGTAGTTTTTTTCAACTTGTTTTAGCTGCTGCTTTACTTGGTTAAATGGGATAACAAACTATATTCAGCTCATGAATTCACTATGGACTTTTGCTCTCTCACCAGCCATCTTTAACGTGAGCACTTAGTTTCTAGTTGGCTGTTGCCTATGGCAGAGAGTGACAGTAAGTCTATCGATCACAAATGGCCCAGCCACACTATAGTTACTGCAGCCCGGGCAGCACAATACCAAAACTAAAGTGCAGTAAAGGTTTTATATGTGTGTGTTTAGTTACTAAAAGCTGTATAGACTTGCAACGCTAAAGCATAATGTTTTAGAAAGGAAAGAAAAATATCAGACTCCTATCTTAATATCTTTAAAGAAAGTTTTTGAGTTTTGTCCTTAAAGGGCAGATAAACTTTATATAACCTGAGCAGTTCTCACAACTATGTCTGCTGCAATGCAGCAAACATATAGTTGGCCAAAAATGGACTTTTGAGGTTTTGTGGGTGATCACATTACAGTTGTTTGATTTCTACCTGAAATATTCAATGCTCCTTTGGCCATCTATCAGAATGTGATCTCATGGAGGGCATGCTGTCATTATTGCCTCATTTCCTTGCCAACATCTTCCCATTTCTACATCGTGATGACATTTAGAAATGGGGCGAGCGGGAGCATAACTGTCTCCTTTAATTTGGACATGGTGTGTGTGCCAAAGTGTGCATTGAAGGGACAGCGTTGTGAAATTGTGCGCATTAAATGTCTACTACTGTCTATATGTAATAGAATATTCTTATTTGGGATTTTATGCAGCCACATCTGTCGGAAGGCTTGTGTCCTTGACTCTGTGTGTGCTCCAGTTTCCATCTCATATGCCTTTCTAAATGTGTTTGTGTGTGTGTCTGTGTGTGTTTGTGTGTCTGTCTTATTGAGCAGGCTGATGAGTACAGAGCGAAGTGCTGGTGTCTGAGAGGGCAGAACAGGAGAAGGAAGAGGATTGATTCTGAGCTTTAAATAAACACACTTTCCTCTCTTCCAGCTGGGCCCACCAGACACATATCTGCCCCACATGTCACTCATCTCATCTCATCTCCTCATACAATACACTGTGTGTGTGCGCGCTTATATTTCTGTCTGTCTTTGTTCGCAGCCCTTGCAGTCGACCTGGTCTAAAAAGAGTTAGAGGGATGCTGGCCAAAGTAAATTATTGCCTCCTTATCCCCTTTCCCCAAAGTCTGTAGCTGGCTAGGGCAATATAATTAATAATTCATTTGACAAATCGCAGTATTCCCTCCTCAAAGTGGCTCATTTGTCCTCTTACTGATTAAAGCAGCAGTGAGAAAGCTGCATCTGAGCTTCTTTTTTTTCCCCTATGAGAGTCTGGCCTGCTCTGTCTCTTGGTCACTTTCTGCTTGAGTTTTTTGAGAAGCTGTGAGAGAACACACCTCCTCTCTGCAGAGCATGTCCCTCACAAGCATACAGCTCTGGGAAAAAAATAACAGGCCACTCCAAATTTCCAGACTCATACCCCACTGAAAACCTCTGGGATGTGATCAAGAGGAAGATGGATGGTCACAAGTCATCAAACAAAGCCAAGCTGCTTGCATCTCTAATGTAACAGTTCTTTTGTACATTTTGACATTATCTGTGTCATTTCTCATGTTGCCTTCAGGGATGGCAATCCGTCGTCCTAGAGACAGACTAGACCAGTAAATCCACATGACAGTAGCAGCTGAACTATGGCCAAGACGCATAAAAGCTGTGATTGAACACCAGAGTTATTTCACCAAATACTGATTACTGAATTCTTCCTATGGTAAAACATTAGTATTGCATTGTTTCATGAAAACAATGCATCCAAGAGGAATGCAAAGCCTGTACATGGACAGAAGATGACCATTTTGTTCGTTCTTAAGCTAGATGCACTGACATACAATTCCTTCTTGATGTTCGCTGAGTGGATCAAGAAGTTACAGGGCAAATGGCAGATCCCATTTCATGCAGGAAAAAGTGGAACGATATAGATTCCAGATTTACACTTACAACTATTATTTCTTATATTCACTCAACATACACACCGAGTTTCATAACAATTGTTGTATCTCTTGGTGAGTTATATTCACATCCTCACACACAGACAGACAGACAGACAGACCAGTTTGCCTTTGGCACACAAGATAGCAATGAATATGAACCTATTTTCCTCGCCCATTTCAAGGTCTCAAAACATGGCATTCTGTTGTTATTTTTACCAGTTGCCAATTTCAAACACGTACCTATAAATAGTGTTCTCTTGATTCTTTTCCAGAACTGTGTTTATCAGTCAATCACACAAGTGTAGAAGCTGAACTGCAACCAGAGATAGAGACATTGAGACAACAGCACAGTCATGGATATTTCAGCCAGTTTATCTACAGACAGCACCAGGAAGAAGAAGAAAAAAGAAAAAAAACAGCTTTCGTCCTTGTTTGAAAGCGTAACTTCTCACTCTGCTCTTTCCAAATATCTTCAGTGCATTTGCATCTTATCTGGACTTTCAGCAGATTTTCAGCAGAATAGCTGATCTGTTGCAGCTAGCGTATCTATTAGTGAGCTGCTGGTGGCTCTGCCTTCCCCTCCTCTGACTCAGAGATAACCGTGTAGCTGCTGTGCAACTCCGCCATTACTTCCCTACAGCCAGCACTTCAGCAGTGTTATCTCCTCTCCTCTCGTTTCCTCTTGTTTCCCCTCCTCTTCTGTCATTTCCTCGTTTCCTCTCCTCTCGTTTCCTCTCCTCTCGGTTCCTCTCGTTTCCTCTTGTTTCTTCTCGTTTCCTCTCCTCTCCTCTCCTCTCATTTCCGCTCGTTTCCTCTCCTCTCCTCAATTAAGAAAACACCTTTGAAAGTATGTACATTCCTTTGTTTGTTCACTGCTTATTTTTTTTCAATGTATCCTTCTGTGATTGTGCTGACTAGAAAAATTATTTTTCCACCAAAGTGATGTTTTCTTTTAATGCTCTTGGTTAGTGATGCATCGCAAATTCAGCAGCAGTTCAGAAATCGGAAATTTCTGTAAACATGACAGTGTCAGCAATTTGTATGCATGAAAGTTCATAGAACAGACACAAAACCGTACAGACTTTAGCAATTGTGTTGCTAAACCTATGCCATTTTACATTTCTGTCTTGCTTCTGTTATGCTCTGTGTTGGAAAAGTTTTACTCAGTTTTCCCGATGCCCAGAGGCTTGGCTGCAGTTGAAGAGTCACAGTTACAAAACAACTGCTCTGGTGGCCATTTAGTGGCCGGAACCGGTACTTTTAGCAAAGGCAGGCTTTGTATTGACGGGATGAGTTGAGCAGGTATCTAGTTAGTGCTCTTGGATTTGGTCACAGTGTTGTTTGTACTCACTCTCAAAGAATCCCTTCAAACAATAAAGAGATGATGAAAAACAATCCACTCTGCATAATAATAACCTCTCCACCTTCCTGCTTAGAAAAAATGAATATTTTGTTCATTGTTAAACTGCTGGACACCAGATGCTCTCCTAAAACTCCCTCTTCAGTGTTATAGTGTTTCCACATGACAAAGGAAAAGATGTTTACTAGATCATTATTGGCTGAAAAACATCAGTGGTGTCACAAACCTCTCAAAGGTGAAATAGAAGAAATGGAATATAATATTCTTAGTGATATTTTTATTATTGTTTTGTATTGCTGTTTTCGTTACCTTAGAATGGGCCGTTCATATCTACGAAGGCAACAGGGGGGTATTCAGTTGGTTGTAATTTACAACTTCACCACTAGATGTCACTGCATCTTACACACTGAAACTTTGAAGTGGAATTTTAGGTGATGGAAGAATAATGTTACCTTCTTCTGTAGATGAAGATGAGAAAAACATGTGAAATGTGAAACTCTGCACAGACAGCATTCATCTCAGTAAAACTCAACCATCACTATGAACGAACAAGAATAAATTGTATGTGTTTGAGAGGAAGGGGACTTTTACTCAGTGATATAACGGAGTAGCAACTTGGCTCTGAGGTTGTGTGGATTTGTTGAACTCTTGACTCTATCAGGAAATGTTAGACAAGCACCATGTGGAGGGGTGGAGAAAGGGGATCAGGCACTCAATAACCCAAAAATAGAAGTTAAATCTGCTGTTGGGTAGTGAGTTTAAAGCTCAAGAAAGAAACAAGTTGGGAGAGAATAATGATGGCGCATGAGATATGTCCTGAAGCAGGTCTTTTTGCTTGTTTTTAGACTTTTTTATCTTCTTCTCTGGGCCTCCCCTCTGCCTCTTTCTGCCTTTGTAGCATCAACCTTCTTTATTTGAGTGGTAAAAATGCTTCTGCCCTTGTACTCTTTACATTATGCACATTTAAACACTTTGGCAACGAGAGGCTTCAATCGCAGCCAACTGAAACTGATGAGTGATGTTATCGTGACTCTTCTCACTTCTGACAGGTATTTGGATCAAACCCAGCCGAATGTCCAGGATGAGGGAGAAGAGGGCTGACTTTGTGGCAGGATGCCTGGGAGGAAGGGTCATCGCAGCAGGTGGTCTAGGTCAGCATTTTACTTTTATTCTATTGTGATGCATTATTCTAACTGTGTTTTAAAAGATAGTAGGTAAGTACAGTGGAGTCGAGTAACACAACGATAACTCAGTCTTGTTGTTATTGACCTCCACGGTTGGAGCAACTTAATATACAGTACGACATAGAAGGTGAGTCAGAGAGCGCCGGGTCCAGTAGTCCACTCATCTCCCACAATATTAAACCACAAATCACAAATAATTATCTATGTTTTACTCCTTTATGTCAGTCGGCGCCACACGTAGCATCAAATCCACAAAGAATGGATTACGGCTGCTAATATCGCCGTGAATTGCATCACATTTGCACCTGCAACCTGCCCCATTTTAAGGACCTCGTCACAAAAGAATTTGTGCTAATGATATGCGCAAAAATGCCCATAAAGGTCTACACCTGAGTGTGATTTGCACTTGTTTTGCGTCAGAGTTTCTAGTTTTTCCGGCACAATGACAAACGCAGAGAGCAAAAACCCTCAAAGTGTGTGTCTTTAATCAGCAGATATTCACACACACAGAACTCTGCACATTCTCAAACCAACTTTCATGTATTTTGCTTGTTTTGATTCTCTAGTATCTCCATCAGTGCTATGAGGACATTTTTTTATTAAATAGCAAAAAGTCAGAGATACGTCCCAAACAAACCATGGTATGATTTAATAATAATTTAATATCTTCCATTGAACACTAGAGACAGTGAGAGAAAGTATAAAATAAGCCTCCATACAGTAAACGTGACAGTTGTCACTTCACCGCTAACAGCACATCTCAACAGTGATTCATTACGAAGGCCTAACTACACACACACACACTGTACACATGCCTGCACACACTGCCTAATTCATTTTCCATTAACTTTCCATTTTCTCCTTGACTGAGCTGCATTTGTTCAAGTAAATAGTGTGAAACGATTCTGAGCATTGCTACAAATTAATCAGAGGTCAGCTTTTTTTTTACTGAATGACAAGCTTGTTAAGCGGATATTGACTTTATTTCCAGTGCATCCGTGCATCAGCACAAATTACGCAGTAACACACACTTCAGAACAAAAACTAAACTTAGAGAATGAAATCGATTTCCATTTATTCCTGGAAAAATATCTGTTTCGCACACATCAACGAACAAAGTCCATTCTTATGTAAACAAGAATCACTGAATTTGAGACTTTGAAATGAAATAGTAGCAGCCTTTAAAATAGTACTTTTTGTGTTAATTCTTATTTAACGTTGTATTTTGTTATGCCGCAAAGGGATTCTGCTTAATGGCACAAAGAAGGAAGAGCTAAATCTTTTCAAAGTGTTTACGCTCTGCGGTGTCTAAGAGAATTGAACTCAACCACTGGATAGTTTATTTCAGATACACTCAGTTTCATCATCAAAGTTGTGGAGATTTCTTATTAAGCTCCACCTCTTGAAACTGTGCTGTTATTTATGGGCTGGAACAGCAGTCCCCTGATTGTTTTTTCACACATTCCCATGTTGGACCTAATACATTTTAGCAGTTTCCTCATTTCTTTCCACAGCTCAGGCCATAATGCAGTCTGACAGCTTCTAAATGTCTGTGTGCACATGTGTGTGTGAGTGAATGTCTGAGACGGAGCGGAGACGAGGCGAGGGGGGACTGAAAGGACGGAAAATGTCAATCTTGTCATGCTGAGTGAGGCAGGTAGAAATTTAGCAGGTGAGTGAGAGAGGAGAGACAGAATAATAAAATAAATATATGTCTGTGTATTGGGAAAATGGAAAGGGGGTGTGAGTGTCAGCTGTGAGTCCGGCTTGTCATCTAATCCATGGGGATATTTTAAGCTTGTGAATCATAGTTGGTTTATGGTTTCCATCCCTCTGCTTTTTTTGTGAGAGGCAGCAAGGCATTAAGAGGAGAAAATACACCCACAAAGACCGAGGAGCATCTACATCTGATTATACTATATGCATATATTCTTTTTTAAATATTTATTACACGGCTTTGTTGACTTCTCCATTCTGATTGGCCAGCGATGGCATTCAATGGTCTGTTATTTCTGTATAATAGACCATTTCTATGCTAGATGCAATTCCAACCGTAGAATCTCATGGACAGTTTTATCTAGTGGAAGCAATAAAATTATTCAAAACAAATCACTTTTATAGCAATATTTTTGTTGAATTATTTTCTTTACTAAATTACCATGTAATGAAAACTGCTTGCCATTAATGCAAAATAAACCCCTTCAGGGCGATCAAGTCCTGCGTCACTGTACGTTATCGCTTACATAAAGTAAGCATTAGAACAGAGACAGGAAGCATGGATGAAAAGATAGTTTTTGGTAAAAATGTAATTATAATCAGGACTCAGTAACTGAGTGAAAAGGATCAATAAAGGATAAAGAATGGATGGCAAGTCCATTGCTGACTTTCTGTACAATAGACCACCTTCCTCTGATGTCACGCTCAACAATGTGAAGCTTATATGTTGTTATCAACAGGATAATGTTACTGTTATCCTTTTGGTAATGTTAGCTAGGAAATGGTTGAATGCTAGCATTACGTTTTATGGAGGGGAATTCACTAATGACATGTCATTTCTTATTGTCTGGTCCCACTTTCTTTTCAGTTGCTCATCAATTGGGAAGCAGTGACATGGTAATAATTT
>JAPQRN010000025.1:17522204-17537810 GCA_037367275.1 Coranthus polyacanthus | reverse complement strand
GCCTCATTGTCTGTGACTTGAATGTGAAAAGGCTGTACGCTAACTTGCCAGCACTGAAACGGCAGACAGACAAAGTTGGGTAGTTAACATAGATTAGTAAAGCGTTTGGAAACTTTACAAAGCCACAACAGAACAAAGGAAACTGTCAGCAATTCAGTCTACGATGCTTTTAATACTGCATGGCAGTAAAGAAGAAAGAAACAAACCCGCTTTCTTTTTTGCTGACAGTTTCATTTTTTGGAGTCGGCACCCTCTACACTCTTTTATAAACTTCAGGTTGCGCGCGCCAGAGTTTTTTGGTTAACTTTAAAAAGCCAGACGTTTTCTTCAGGAATTGGTGAAGAGCTAAATTAGTCCTAAAAAAACAGTGAATATGAACCTTAACATTTACAAAGTGGCTATAAATATGACTTGAAAGGAAATATAATGTTGAAGAAGTTCCCTCATTGTCAGTAAGCTTAATAGTCGAGAAGAGAATAACAATATTTCTTTAATCCCACATTTTTTGGTCTCGTTTTTGTTGGAAACACTCAAAACCCACAACAAAAACCCTGTCATTTGGATTTGTGATTACAAAGGCATCCTGGGAAATGTAAGAAACAGTAAGTGAATGATACAAAGGTGAGTAAAAACTAGTTAGACATACAGAACGAATACAAAGCAACAATTTCTAACAAAATAATTCCCTAAATGGATTTAATGGACTGTGCTGCGGCTAATTTGCATGCGAGTGTTTGTGGGTGAGTGAATGAATGGAGGAGAATAGTGAATAACAAAAACAAATGGACCAGTAGAGAAGAGAGATAAAGAACAAAAGAACAGCAGACAAGATGAAGAGTGCATCAGAGGTTAAGTGTGACAGAGAGAAGAAAGAAAGAGCATTTTAAAGGCATCGAAGGGGGTGAAGGTGAAGGCAGAAAGAACAGAGTATAGAATACAGTTGTAGGGATGAGTGCAGAATAAAAGAGATGGATAGTGATGAGGAGAGTGAGTGATGGAGTGAGTAGGGGTGAAGATGATAAAAGTGGAATAAAATAGTTTTTGAGAAAGAAGTATCTTTTTTGGAAAGGAAAGCAAAACATGAAGGAAATGGATCAAAAATGCAAGGAGGTAAAGCAGGAGAGGAGGTAAAAGCAAAGACTGATGGGAGACGAGCTGAGAGAAATGGAGGTTGAAAAGAGAGAGGGTGGAGAGGAGCGGCTGGATGAGCGGCCCGTGAATTGACATGACGTCCGTTGGCTGAGAATCAAAGCAACGACGGGAAGCCTTTGAGCAGCGACAGGAGATAGGAGTGCGTTGCTCTGTTGTGCCGGTGCGTAGTCACGTGTATTAACGTTTGGTTCTTCATCAAAAAAGACAAAAGGAGCCCAGGCGTGATTGAGCCCGGGTACCTTTGAAAAGGCCGACCCGCCTCTGTCACTTTGCTCTCACAACAAAATAATGATAATCGTCTTCCTGTAGACAGACAGATGCACGCGAACACACCACGCACTCACTGGTCCATATCATTTGGTGTGCGTGTCCATGGAAACGGCAACAACGTGGCGCTGGCTGATTTATAATGACAGTGAGCGTTGCACCTGAGGTGAAAGAGAGGGGAGGGGCTGTGGAGAGAAATAGAAAAAGAAGAGAGAGATCACAACATGCCTTCGGGGGAAAAAAAGCCTTTGTGGGACTCGTATCTAAAATTAAACTAAGTTCTGAACGAAACCCTTTCTATTAACACTTATTGTAATTTCATTGCAGACCTCCTGTCGTCAGCCTCTCCCAATCCAATAATGTACATTAAATTCATTCATGTGAAATTTGCATATAAATGAATGTGTTTTGCTACTTTGCATCTTTAAATTATGTGAAAATCAGTAATTCAGCTGGAGTTTAATGACAGCTTTTAAATTAAGCTGTTCTAAACATCCAGGAGGCTTTGCTGTACATGTACATGGACTCTAGCATTAATTCTGCAGTCTGTACTCTTCCAAAAATATATACTCCCTCATTTGGTGTTTTGATCATGGTGGTGCAGAACGCCGCTCTAAAGCCCAGTTCAGATCAAAGATTTGCAGCAAGGTGAAACATTTTAGATTATTGCAGGTAAAAGTTGTGAGCTCTGTGTCTCCCGTGACTCAGCTTGTCAAATCACCAGTAGCTGGTTTTAGAATGTAGTGTTATATTCTGTTGTTTGTTTTTCTCAGTGTTCATGGGCTGCAGCTCAAGAAGTGCGCCACTATTATCAGCTGTTCCCCAGGTGAAATCCGGCTTGTTAGAGGCGACACCAGCTCCTCTAAACAACCTCCCCTCTTGTCTTTTTATGTTTTCGCTGTTTCATCGATACCACTGCCGCTATCCTCATTCATATTTGAACCTTCTACAAATTATAACCAGCTACAAAAACCCTGAAAAGCCGAAGTTCAATGTTGCTCACAGTTTTGTCTCGTCCGGCTCATTCTCCCCGCTCATTCTTCAGACAAAATATGGATTCAAAATGATGGAGCTGTCATGTAAAGCCTGCGTGTGCTCCAATATGTATAGGCCACAGTCTTCTGTTGTTTTTGGTAGTCTATGTACAATGTCCAAGTATAAAGCTACACAGAGTGCCTCCTGTGTTTGATTAATAATACATAACATACACATTACTCACGACTCACTATCCTGCCCAGTTTTTTGGCGATGCTACTCCACACAAATGTCCTCCAATTCAATGTTTTTATGTGTCCTCTGTCATATAATACAGGGTGTCTAGGAACGCAGAGACTCAAGAGATCTGCTGTCGTTGTTGTAATGTGATGTCCATTCTGCGTGATGTGATAGCTCATGCTATGACAAAAACAACAGTTGGCAAAAAATACACTGACATCTGAATTAGTCACATGAATAAAGGCATGGTTTACCATAGCTGTTCAGTCGAGTTGATATGTGGTGACTGTGATGGTCATAGCATATGATTCACATCATTTCACACCCATCAAACCGTTCAGTGAGCCCTTGTTCCCTATGGATGGAGCCACTGTCATCCTGGAAGAGACCACTCCCATTAGGATAGAAATGTTTCATCAGAGGGTAAAGGCGATCACTCAGAACTACTACTACTGCTACTGCAGTGAGCCTTCCCTCTAAGGAGACAAGTGGACCCAAACACCACCAGATGCCCTCACTGCAGGGGTCAAGCTGTTCTGTACCGTGTATGGCACACATGTACTCACCCGCTTATCGACACTCTGGTGATGGATGACTCATCTGACCACATCACCTTTTTTCCACATCTCTGTAGACCAGCGCTGATGGTTTTTGCACCATCCTCTAATGTACATTCGTCTTTGTAATGAGGGGTTTATGCACTGCAGCCCTGTAATAATATCCCTCTCTTCGCTGTTGTCAACAGAATGCTCTTGCTGTCAGTCTGATCACGTCCTGCACTGACATTCTCTGACACCTGAAGAAGGACTGATCTTCTGCTTTTTCTTACATAGCGCACTAATGCACGAGCACCGTGGCCATAAAATGTCGACATGTTTCAAGCATGTTTACTGATGTCTTTCCCACAGATCTAAATGCAGATGTCATTGTAGTCACTGCTCTTATTGAAACTACTTGAACAGTCTTTGTGACTGAAGCAGAAATGACAGATATAGCATTTCTGAAGTACTTCATTTTGTATTCATTATTCCTGTTAATAGGAAAATTCACGATGAGAATTAGAAAACACATGAAAAGGTGTTGGTACTGCCTGATATGTGACTTTCAGCATCAAGGAGAGAGAGCGTATTATTACCGATAGAAAATGTGTAGATAATGATGAAAAATATGTTTTGTTTTGCAAAGGCAAGAAAGAAAATCAAGTACATAAGAAATGTATCTGCCATGTCTGACCAGGAAAATAAAAAAAACCCTGCTTTACGAATATCACAACAGGTATATTCGTAAAGCACTTGATTTAGGTTTTATTTATCACTTATTAGTAAGAATCATACATCATTAATAGCCTAATTGTACACATGACACATGTTGACAAAGCTACAGAAATAATGGAAATGCATGGCAATAAATAGCATAGTGTCAGTACTTTAGAGACCCATCAGAATGCAAATGCAAATCTGTTTTCAGGTGAGCTCATATCTCATTAAGAGGGGTCAAACTGTTCACACCCTGGTCACTTATAATTTTTCCATCTTGCCGTCCAAAATCAGAATCATCTGGGACTGCTGAGCCGCAGAGCATGATGTTAATTAATCGGTTGTACCACGCAGTGTGCAAGCATCAGCATTTCTGTTTTTCCACTTATTTATTCAGATTTTTCCATCCTGTGTCAACCGTCTGTATATTTAAAGCCTCGGTAGGCAATATTTTCACTTCCATAATAACCTTTCAGCATATTGTAATTCACGTGGTCTGAGAGGAAACGAGACTTCTGCACCTCCTCTTGGCTCTGTTTGCAGGCTTTAGGAAATCTAGCCCATGACGGGAGACTTTTGCCAATCGCAGCCCTTTTCAGAGAAGGGGGATATAAAAAAATTTTTTTAAATGGCCGATTGACAGCTGTAATGACCAGTCATTGTTAATAATCCATCATATGTGTATTTACTGCACAGATTGCGTGACTCCCAAAAAAAATCAGCAGCATGGCAGCTCGATGAACCGTGACATTTTGGCTTCAGTTTTCCATAGCGGCATAAAACAACAAGGGCTGCGGGAGGAATATGTATATATCAGTTAATTTTCTTTTACTGGTTTCTATAGCCTTAAAAGATGTGAAGATTAAATTTCAGTAGAATGTTTCTTAGAATGTTTTCTTAGTATATTGTTATTTTAAATCTTCTCTTTATACAAAATGATGTTTTACACCTAATTTCCCATATTTATTTATAAAATGTTCAAGTAAACTTGGCTGTAAATAATATATTCATTTCACCACATGCTCTACCATAACAATGTTCTCTACCCTGTAGCTGCAGACAGAGCTTCTTTTGATTATTGTACTGATGAAAACTCTGTGTAACAGCAGGAATCGTGGGGGTTTGTCAAGTCGCTTCCGTAGGAGGTGTTATGTTGGATTTATTGTACGTGAACATGTATAAGTGTTTGCATTTTAACTTTGTGTTTGAATAGATGGTTCACACTTCTGAAATCTTCACCTGTGCACGCCTCCTGTAGAGGTGCTATGCGGCACTTAAAGGGTGGTACGCTGTCTCTTCAATTGGCAAGTCACTTTAGGTGTGAGAAACACACATTAATAATGTTCTGGTGTGAGGTTTTTACTGTATGGTGTGTTTAGTCCAACTAGAGAAGAAAAACAACTAGAATGGAAAAACCACTCAAACAATAAATGTCTTTTCATTTGTTTTGCAGGTAATGAACCATCTCCTTTGGGCTCGGTGGAGAGCTACAATCCAGTGAAGAGACGCTGGGAATATGTGGCGCCCATGCCCACGGCACGCTGCTCCTCTGCACTCCTGCAGATACACAGCATGCTGTTTGTCATCGGCGGCGTTGCCCAGGGACCCAGTAATGCTGTGGAAGCCCTCTGCTTACAGGAAACCGTGTGACATACGCACACACACAGACAGGAATGAACTGGTTCTGGTATTTGATTCATGTATGTGCATAAACACATGAATTAGAGCCACAGATGATATAATTCACACTTATACGGTTGTCTACCTTTATTTCTGACTGGCGGGATCTCCTCATGAACTATGATGTGAATAACTCTGTCCCACGAGCATTTTCAACTACGAGCTGCAGAGACAGTTTTGGATGAATACACGATTAAGGACAGTCGAGAAGACTTCAGTCGCTGACAAGGACAGCAAACTGACAGCTTTCCTACTCTTGGGAAATCTGAAAAAAAGACAAAAAATGAGCAAAAAACAGACACACACACACTCAGTGTCTGATGAAACAACACGCCTTTGAACTGTTGAGCATTTTTCAAACTAAAAGCAGGGTACTTTTCTGGATATTAAAGGAACATAGGGCCATATCTGTATCTTTTCTTTGCAGCAGCATCACTCTCCCCTGCTGCTGCAACAGCGAGCTCGGACACTTTTCTATGACCTTAGAAACACTTTGTTGACTTTTAGACAGTGACGTTCTGGGAACGGGAATGTTTCGGTTCTTTTTTTTCCTTTTTGCTGTGTTGTATATGTGCGAAAGTTAGCACTGCTAGCAACCGCTACAGCAGTGTCAACAACAGTTGCCCTTAATGTGCGTTCACACTGCAAGCAACTCAAGCAACAGCTAGTTCATCCATTTTCTACAACCAGTGAATCATTGGCTAGTGTTGACCACAGTCACTGTGTTTCTTTTATTTCTAGTGGCAGAAAAGTTGGCTGTGGTCGAAACCTGTCAGCACTTTGCTTCGTTACACATCCATCCACCTCTGCTACAACATTAGCACCGCAGCGATCAATCACCAAGCTCAAATAGTCCTTCACACTGTAGCACAGGGATACGCTGGCCCGTGGAGTGAGTGCAGATTTACTCATACCTGCTGCACTGAAGCATCCAGACAGAAGAATAATAATGACAGAATTATTTTGTCTTATTGCCCCATGAGTTTTATGACTGATATTAGTAAACTGTGTCCTTTACCTCAACTTGACTTCAGTTAGATGAAGGATAAAATGGGAAGAGCCTTGAGGTGATCATACCTGGGCAACATTTTGAAGCAATTGTATTCCTCTGTAGCAAGAATACTTATAGGAAAAGATTACACAATATGTATGGAGTAGGGATTACTTTTTATGATTATAAGTACACACACTGTTTTCAGTGGATATCATTTTTTCAGTGTGGATATGGGACTTCACCATGAACTATATGAATTTGTATATTTAAAGGGTGTTTCCACAAACAAATTGTCTTTAACTAAGTAACAGACAACCCATTTTAAGGGTTAGGGTTAAGGTTGGGGCTTGGGCTAGGGTTAGGGTTAGAGTTACATTTAGCCATGTTAAACGATGTAGTTTAGGTTGGTTTACAGCCACATGTTACACAGAAACTAGAAGATTTTCACTCTGAAATGAAGTCTAATACATGCATATTGGCCTTACACTTCTTCTGTTATAATCCTAACCCTAACTTAAGGTTCCGTGAAAAGAGGGGATGGTAAAAGGTTAAAAGTCAATTACCTTCGGGTGAAAAAGTAAAAGACTTATTTCTTCATAGAAGCTGGTAAATACAGATCCGTTGCAGAGACGATTATTGAGTTGAACTGCTTTCAAAAGTTTCCATTTAGATAGATGATATATTTTTTTTCTGTCAAGTCTACCTTCACCGCCCTCCAGCTACAAACTTTTTAAGGCCTCCTTTTGAACCTGACCATTTGATACTCATCTTATAGATTTTTAGTGGAGTCTGCCTTTAGCTTGTCTGGTCCGAGATGAGGCTTTTTGTGCACAAGAGTCAGGGAAGAGACATGATGGAGGGAGCTGCAGTGCACAATGTTTTGTGACAAATTCAGTGACCTGTGGAAGGCAGAACCGAGGTACAGAGCAGTGTGTTACCACGAGGCTTGTCGACTCTGTTGGTCTTTTTCGTTTTAGGCTGTTCTGTTGAGGCCTGCCATGTGGATAACATTTTTGAGTATGTATGTAAAGAACCATTCATCAGCAACCCCCCCTTCAGAATTGAAGAATGTATACTGGAACACAAAAGTCCAATGTGGTTTAGCTGGCTAGAATTATGATCTCCTGCCTATAATATAGATCAAATAATGTGTAAAACATCAATCTATACTGCATATTAGAGACATTTTTCTTCTTCAATTTAGCACAAATTTGCACTTTTATTGGATTGCTTTTTTATTCATGGCTGATTGGTCTAGTAGCTTAATTTCCAAATGGCTCTATTACTCTCTTTGATTCCTGGAGAGTACAGGTAATGAAATTCACCCTAATAAAATGTATTTTAAATCACTAGGGTTTAGTTTGAGATTAGGTGATTAAAGGTAGGATGGTCAGCCAGTGATAAATGGATTGTTAGATTCACAGAAGGGGGGAAAACAGGAAATTAAAAGCAAATTGGATACTTGCATATTATCAGGTCTATTTTACCTCCCTATAATATCCACAGTTACTATAGTTTAGAGTTAACCTAATAAAAAGATCCTCAATTTTATGCATCCAAACTATTTCAAATAACTGAACAAATGATGTGGGTCCATGAACATGATTACAGGCTCACAGAATTAAACCACTGAAGGTTCATGAGCTTAATTTTGGAACCATACGGAGCATTTCCACCTAAATTAAATTGATTTGGAACCTGGAATGGTGGATCCCAGCTGGAACCAAAAAATGGTGTATTTTCCCTTGACCTGAAGTGTGAACCGTTGTGGGCATGTCAGGTTGTAAAGAGAGGACGGAGATGACAGCAACACCACAGAAGTCTGAGAAACCTGTGGAAAAGAGAATGCGTAGTTAATGCTGACTAAACCCAGTGCTTGGTGGTGATTTAGTAACTAGTGAGTTTAAGGAAAATCTTAAAACTAGCACCAGAAAGAGTAAGCAGGCTGGTTTCACTTTTCATAAATAATAAACTAACTAAAACAAAAAAGTAAGGATTACAAAGACTGAAAAAAAAAAGGTTGGAGCTGGATGTGGCAAAGTAGTTCCACTCGACACCTGTGGAAATGCGAGCTAGAACCAAGGTTCCCAGAATCCTGATTGGAACCAGTTAAAGAACCAGAACTAATTTGGTGGAAAAGATCTATGTGTTTCCCAATACTGGAAACTTAAGCTGTTTATATTCATATAGGTCGTCCACTAATTGTCAATCAATTTAATAACTGCTTGAGAAAAAAGGCTTGACAGTGAGAGGACTGAGGCAAAGGGAGAGAGAGGAATTAGAGATACATACAGCATAAGTACAGGAAAAGAGAGCTACCTCTGGCATTTAAAAAAAGCATACTAACAAGCACGCACAGACACTAACACGTCCTTTTCACTGTCCTACACCACCTCACATATTGTCTGGTGTGCGTCTCTGCAAAACCTTGTTAACAGAGTCGGACGTCTATAACTGTGAGAGAGCGCCTCAGCTGTAGGAGCTCAGATGAGATGCCAGCTGACAGTTGGTTATTGCTGGTGCAGCAGTGTGTGCACCTAATTGAGTGTGCAAGGTACAAGCGACACACTCACTGCATGCGGTACATACACATGAATATGGGCCGGAATGCCTAAAAGCTCACTCACTCACATGTCTATCTGGCAGTAACCACAAAGGCTTGAACTGAATACAGAGTTCCATTTGTAAATAAACTGCTCTGCTGGTTGGCGAGCGTGGCCCCGCACTCCAGCCAACACTGATTAACCGACTTCAATCAAGAGTAGTTTGTGCATGTGCTTGTGTGTAAAATATTGCATTTGTATTTTTCTCATGGGTGTATTCACAGAAGTGGATACACTTTGCAAAACGAGCATGCTTTTGTTGTAACTTGGAGCACCTACGCCAGAAAAACCCAAAAACGTTTAGCTTTAGCCTTAAGCGACGCTGTGTTTTCCTATGGGTTTTTGGTGCAGTAGTACATTTGGCCACTGGGGAGAATTGGCAGCAAGTCAATAGAGAGATAAAAACCCCACCCCTTCTGGTGTACTTCAGACAAAATACATACAGTAGTCAATGGCAAATCATTTGATCCGGTTTGATTCATGCCATTAATTAAACATATGATGTGTGTCAAATATGTAATTAGAAAGAGAGCACACATGACCGCGTCCTAATGTTGTCTCTCCACATTCTCCTCAGAGCCGCTGAAGATGTCTCTGCAGCTCGTAGTGATTTTCACCTCTTTTAATGCGTTTTCACATCTCCTCAAAGAACACGGTGAAACGTGTCAAGGAAACGGCCCTTTTGATGTCGGTGATGTGCATCAGGTGAGACTAGAGTCTACTGAGCCGTTTCACACAAAACTAAATGGTACTTTATCACAAACAGTGACTTTCTTAACTTGTAAAATTACCTTTTCAGCTGACAAACATCATAAATGATGGCAGAATTCAAGCATGATAATGATTCGTTTCTCACCGTCGACTGGTGGGACTTCACCTCTCTATTCAGATTTATAATGGGACGATTCCAGAAAACCTGGGAATAAGTTTATGTGATCTTTTAAATTCTATTACATTTCTGCATGATAAACACACACTGTGTAGGTATTGTAAAGGTAAACATTAACAGCAGATGTAACATGAAGCCTGATCATCTGAATGAAAATCAGACATAATCCACACTCCAACATCCACTCAGTGCATGTGCGTACATTTCTGTACATTTTTTACACTGAGACACTCACTGCAATTTCTTTTTGGGTGAGTTGCCCGGGGGCGGGGGCGGGTGGGCGGTTACATTGTCTTTTATTCAGAGGCTTTCGGCTTTCTTGGCTCTCCAATACAGTTTACATGCCACACTACATCCCCAGTGAATTCTGGGAGTTTGCCAGAGATAGCTCTCTCTCTGTCCTTTGTTCATTTTTTAAATCTTTTTCTTCTCTCTCCTGACCCTGTCAGTGTCGGATTGTCTGCAAAGATGATGCCTCATAACTCTAGAATTTTTCTCTCAACCTTATAAAAGTATGTTTTTCTGGCTCCGGGTGTGACTTAGGCATCAGGCTGTTTGTTTATCAGAGTGGAATTCCTTCTTCTTTTTCTGAGAGCAGGTTGAGAAAAGAGCAGTTAATTACATGCTGTATTTCTTTAGCAGGTCATGAGTGGATGATCCACAAGCATATGTAAATGTGTATTTAAATGTGTTCATACAGGACTATAAAGCCAAAATAGATCAAGGGCCAGCTTCCCAAAAGGGCCTGTGATGACAACGGCATTAATGTGGTTTTAATTAGAATCCATTTTAAGGTGAACATTTTTCAAAGGAATAAAACATCTAAAGAAATTGAGGTACAGGCTGATTTTACAAGCAATAAGTGCCCCAAAATTATTACACAGCTTTTTAATACACAACGGTGTTGAGCAATGTTGACAAGTACAGCACCACACTGATTCCAAGCATCTCGAGAAGACACACGCGACTTGTATTGCCCCAAAAAGTTGCCTTGTGTGTCGTTACCTCGTAAATATTCATAGATACAGTATGTACCCTCTTGTCCTAGACACATCAGGGGCCCTGTTTTGGTGTAGGCACACTGTGCATGGCACACTCTGTGCCTTTATTCACAAAAATAAGGTCCTCAGCCTCAGGTTCTGACTAACCATCGGGGTTGCATTCAGCACAGTGCAAAGATGGGGCGGAAGATGCTGAATTTACACTTTCAATTTTCAGTTTTATGAATCCAATGCAGAACTGTGTCTTATTTTTGACAATAAATAGCCTCTCTCTACATTTCTTTTTTTTGTGCGGGCCGATTTCAGCACAGTTTCTCGGGCAACAGGGGAAAGTGTCAACACCCGCAGGTAGCATAAGTGTGTTTCTCTTACATTAGCATTCCAGTGTGTTCTTGTCGTTTCTTTGTTTCCTGTTTGGGACTGTAGTTAAAAAAAAAAAATCTAACATCGTCTTGATTGTTTTATTAAGTGATCAAGATGAAGCATACTAGGTAATTTCTGTTAATTGTTTATGTTTGTTCATTATTTTGCCCTCCAGTTGTTTGTGTTGTGGATTGAGACTGTGAGGTGACAGATTTGTTGTGGTGTTGTCCAGATCTGAGCTGGGTTCCCCAAAGTGTTTGTCACTAGTTGTGTGTTTCAATGTTGTTCTTGCAGAGCTTTGCTTGGGCTGATGTGACAACGAATATTTTTTAATAGAAATATATAAATCTGTCTATTTTCACCATTTTGGTCGGGTGAGATGAATGAGAGTTTATGTAATGCTGACATTGACTACGTTTACATGCACACTAATATTCCACTATTATTCTAAATATGGCAATATTCTGAATTTGGTATCAGGTAAACAGCATATTCTGTTTGAATATTCTGAATTAGGCCTTTTTTCCGACCGTACCATGGATATGTGGGATATGCCGATATTATTCTAGTTTTATGAGCATTTGATTGTGTATACGGCACATTCTATCATTTACTGTTTTTACCACAGGTTGCAACACGGCCTAGTGTTTACAGTCGACTGGGCTAGAGACAAAGATCCTCTCTGGTAGAGATGCATGCTCCAAAGAAAGCTCATTATTCTGGTCAGGAAGGAGAAACTTTTACTACTTTTAAACACTATGAAAGAGGATCTCAACAAGTTCTTGAACATGCAAAAATATATATATAAAAAAAACTGACCTTTACAAGACAATGTTTGGAGATGTGTTTGTGTAGTCGAACGTCTGCCACCACTGGAAAACACGCACTGCCCGAATATTAGTGGAATATTCATTTTCATTAGCCATGTAAACAGCTTTTTAGGAATTTTTTATGCATGTAAACATAGTCATTGAGGATATGCTGTAACAACATCTAATACTGTATATGATTCTGACGTATATGCCTATAATAGATAGTTATTTAGTATGACAAGAGAGAAAACAGATATATTTGCAAAATAGAAGATGGAGTATTTGATTTTGTGTTTAATTCTGTCAAGTGGTTCTCAACTTTTTGGGTTTCCACCAACTGCAGATTTTCTTGAGAAAAAAAAAAGCAATGAGTTGATACGCTGAATGATTTTTTTTTTTTTTTTGGTGTTGAAATTTTTGCAAATGACTGAAGACGCTTCAGATATTCACCATCTCACAACCCATGCAGCTTGAAAACCGCTGGCCTTCAGCGCTGTGTGTGACGATGAGTGTTTTGAAGTGAAACTAGTTTGTACAGACATTTTGGGAAACACAAACCCTCTCCCGAATCCTTCTCTCGCTGTACTGTGCTGTTTCCCTACAGTGATCAACACGGTAGAAAACCTGGTTAAACTGCTTTGTGGTCTCAGTGGATCAGTATTACCATGTGCTCTGTATGTGCAAACGTGATTATGGAGGATAACTGAACTTGATTATAGTACTGAAAGAGACTACAGAGATAGAAAACAAGGCACGCGAGACGTCGTGTTGGGAGGTGTAAATCAGTGTCTGTAAAGACCTGAAAAGTTAAATGTACCCTTATTTATGTTATAATGCTTCACACCCATGTATTTTTTTTTTAAATCCCTCTTTAGACTCTAGGGATGTGTAAACAGTTAGCTATAGAAACACATGCATAATCCCTTTTAATCAGAATGACTCACACAAACAGGCACATAGAAGCTTCTGCCACCTCAAACTATGCACTTACAGTAAATCAAACCCATACAGCGCTGAGTTCACCCTCAAGTGACTGTACAGTGACAGCAGCTACAGTCAGATATGATCCCAGAAATGATAAGGTATATACACAAATATATCTAAGCATGTCAATATGAAATGAATTAATTTTTACACATTTAATACATTGTCAATTACATTTGGATGACACTCATTATTTCTAGATGAGTGACGTACTTTTAATACACTAACACTAATTTGCCAATTTATAATCTGTAACATTATAAAAATGTGCCAGTGTTCACCTCATCCCACACGTTCAGATATTATTATACCTGATTATACATTTACAATCCCTACCTCTGTAACATGGTGTTATTATAATGGAGCCTGAAAAGACGATTTCTAACTTTCTGACGTCCATTATAAGCTACTATGGAATGTATATTTCTCGGCAAAAGCGACATGAGCACTCAAGGTTTGACATTTTGGGAAATACGCTTAAAGCGTTTACTTTCGTGGAGTTTGATGAAAGGACTGAAAGCACTCGTGTGTGTGCGGTGGGCATGGACCCTGTCTGACGTGGGAAGCTCACATACTGTTGTCAAAAGTAGATTGTCGTACTTCTGTATTCGAGTCATAATTTTGATCAGCAACTTAAAAGACAATGGACGGTGAAAATCCCGAGGGACATCGGACCATATTTCAAGGCAAAACAATATATTTGATAATCCATAAAGTACCATTACCAAACGCTATTATTTGATATGATAGGAAAGGCATCCGTTCATTCTGAAATATCTGTCTGTCTTTTCACCAGAGGAAGTGCTTGGAACATACTTTTGTGTTGGATGTAATCTGTGTCAACCTTTCACAGTGAGCACATAACATTACTGAATACCAGAATATTTCTGAGGTTGTGTGAAAAGACATCAAGGCAGTTAAATATACACATACGCAAGCTTGATTCCGTCCGGTCCGTGTTTTTTTCCTGGCTTAAAGACACGTTCGTTGATATTTCAGAATTCATTTACACCTTTCATGCTAACATGGGTTATCAAAGGTATTTTGAATGTTTTATCATGAAACATGGTCCGATTTCCCTCTGGATTTTCACTCTCCATTGTCTTTTCAGTCAGTAAGCAGTGATATGGTGACAGTTTGTCAGATTCCCAGTGTTTATGCGAACCCAGAAGTATGACATTATACTTTTGATAACAGCATTTGAGCTTCACATTATGAGCATGACGTCAGAGGAAAATTTCCTCCGTGTGAACATGGCCTATGGAGCCACAGCTGGGAGGTGAGCTGCAAAAAAATGTCAAATTTGGTAATAAGCAAGATTAAAGGTGAAAAATAAGCGGCTCCTTCCGGTCTTAATGCTAGTCTAATCACTTCCTGGCTGTAGATCTACATTTGTTGCTTCTGAATAAAGTGACCAAAAAAAAGAATCCAAAAGTAGACATGCCATGGATTTTAAAATTCTGGTTGTGTTCAAGTAGTCATTTTCTTTGTACTTTACTTTTAAAGATCACCAACTTTCAGATCATTGACATTATTTTAATACTCTCATGAGCTTTAAGCATATTCCCTAAAATGCTGAATTAACCCTTTCATTCCTTTAATCAAAAAATGTTTTTTTGGATTTGCTGATTTGATTGAGGTCATATTACAGGCATTCCCATCAGATATAAATATCAAAGCTGAAATTTTTTGACTGACTATATATCAAATGTGTTTCTTTTCCTTTCCTGTAGTCATATCCCAGCATTTCACCCGTAGGGTTCAGCAGCAAAGCAACATGTTGTGTTGTTGATCATGCCAATGTGAGGTGCTTATTCTACACCGCAGATGTACAAAGTTATGATAACATACTTTTTGCTGCTTGATAATCTCAGTAAGAACAAACACGATTAGACTGCTGCCTGTTTACAGAAGGAGTGTTTTCTTTTCGTAACCTGGTCAAACAGACCATGAGAGTGAATCAAGAGGGGATGCATTATGCATTACTTGTGTTATTATACATATAATAATAGAAGTAATCATATTTTTAATAACTGTTTTGGTTGTTGTTGTCACTGTAATAGATTAATGTGACACCGCAGTGTTTCCCTAAACTGTTGGTTGGGACGAGAAACTCAAAAGGTGATGAAAGTGTCGTGGTGGATGATGTTATGTGTATGGAAACATGGAAGACCGTCTCCCTTCACCAAAGCCTGTCAGCCACAGTGGAAGAGCAAAAAGACCCTATTGGTGCATTTTAATGTTTTATGTTTGGACAAAGGTTGTTTTATTACGAGCAGAAATTTGTCACTTCAATTAGCAGACACACAAAGACCTTACACAGGCCTTCATTTTCAATTGCTCATTCAGTAAAGAATGAATAAAGAATACAGAAATGAAATGAATAAGAA
>JAPQRN010000025.1:17481607-17503981 GCA_037367275.1 Coranthus polyacanthus | reverse complement strand
CCAGGGTACTGGAGAGGAGGATCCGGCTGATAGTCGAACCTCGGATCCAGGAGGAACAATGCGGTTTTCGTCCTGGTTGTGGAACACTATACCAGCTCTATACCCTCCGTCGGGTGCCCGAGGGTTCATGGGAATTTTTTCACATGACTGTACATTTCAGTTGTGAAATGTAAACTCTGCATCAGGTACTTACACCAAAGGGCACCTTATGTGTACATCTAAGACACCAGCAGCTTTGACAAAACAGTGATTTTCGACACCCTGGGAATGAGAATGAGTTGGAATTAATGCTATGGGTCACATTTAACAAATAAAATGTTCAATAAGAAAAAGGAAAAAATGTCTCACAAGGAGGGTACTTGCATAGTAAACTGGCAAAAGGGCAGGTGCTTGAGCAGCCAGCTGGGGTCTATTTGCACATACAGTACCTGATACTTTGCATCACACATGCTCTTTTATCTGGGTCAAGATTGAGCTTTTCACATAGTATCATAGTATATAGAAAGTTAAAGACAAAAAATGTGTTAATCTTTGCAAAACCTAAATTAGATACATAAGAATCTAAAACTGTGATTATCGATGTTATTTACAGTTTCCCTCTTAGAGACCTAAAGTTGTATAATGAGCTGTGAAACTACAGTTTGGTGTCATAGTTTGTCATTTCAAATTGACAGATTAGCAAAATTATTAGTCCATTTATAAAGACTAGGTCCAAAATCAGAGACTTGACCTTTGACTTCTGAGCTCACTTTTCAGCTGCTGCATATTGGCAGGTGCTCTCTGTTCCACATAGTGTTAGTCTTACAACAGAGATTTATCACCACAGCGTATGTCGCTCACCCTCCCCACTGTTAGAGGACTCCTATTTCTAGTCAAGGACACCACACATTCAAAATAGCTCTATCTATATTTCTATTGTCATAGAGATATGTCTCCACTCTGTACTCAGGACTCAAATAGAAAATAAGATATAAAAGAAAATGGAAAAATGTCATAATCTCTATGGTCATTTTTGGGAGCAGCTGCCTCACACATTTTCAGGAACAGCTTTTGTGTTTATGGTGAAATGGATATGTGTGACCCAACAAGTATTCTCTGTGATGCCATCTCAGTTGTTAGCAAGGCTTTCCAACTAGGTGACTGCACCTCTTGGCTAAACTCAGGCCTTGTTCAGGCCTTGCATTAGCATGTGTCCTAAGATATCAGAACACAAGTGGCCAGCTGTAAATGTCTATTCAGACCTGGTGTTTGAATGCATCTCCCAATGTGTCTAGGCTAGGCTAGCCTACATTTCAGAACCTGTACTTTTTAATTTTTACTGCCATAAAGAAGCTGAATCAGTACTTCTACTTCTACTCTGTACTAATGCTGGAGTAAAGAATGTGTGGATCTTTGCTACCCCTGAGCACCTGAGAGACAGTGGATCACTATTGTTGGAAGGCTTGTACTGTTTCCTATTTATAGATTTCTTTTTCTCTTTCCCTCTCTGTCACTCCTCCCTCCATCGCCCTTGGATTTTGCAGGATGGGTCAAGGGCTTTTTTAGTGCTGCACTCCTCCTCCAACAGTTATTATGGGTTACTCTTTGTCCTGTGTCTGAGTGCAGCAGTCTGTCAAAGGCAGTGACAAACTAGTAGCCATGGATGATGTATATAAAGCAGCGGTGAGTACATAAAAGGCTAAATATGCTGTTTTTCTCTATCTCTGTTCAGATCTGTTGAGTTGGTGACTAAATAAGCATGTAAAATTCTGAAATTCCTGGAACTGCTCCTGAGGACGGAAATGTATGCATGCATTTAATTTCCATTTACTAACAAAAAAGGTAAATCTACACTTGCAAATCTACACTAAGTTAACACAATTTCTGTCAATCAGCAGTAAAGTTCACTGCCCAAAGGAAATATTTTGTTGAGACCATCATAGTGAGATTGAAAACGGTATGAAGAAAATATCTTACAAAATGAAAAGAACCCTATACTATGACCTTTGATGTAGAGAGCACAACATTTTAAAGCTGAATTTAGGCATTGCAACCATCTTATTTTCCAATATACATAATATTTATTGTCTTAGATGAAGGTTGTTCATTTGATTTCCTCTTTGTAGAAATGGCCTTGGGGATACTAAAGTCATATCATCTGTATTTTCTTCTGGAAATCTTTGAGTTTACAGTATCCAAACACCAACTTCAATTTGTGTGTATTTTATATGAAAATATAATAATTTCATCAGTATTTTTTTTTTCTGAAATTGTAACACCAATACTACAGTTGAGTTTGTGCATTGTGCACTCAGTCAATGATCATTGACTGAGTCATATGTAGAAAGTGTTATTTGTATATTTAAGAGCCTAAAATCAAGAACGAGAAGGCTCCAGAACAGACAGAGCACAAACTGTAGTTAAACGTTTGGCATTCTATGTTGGATTGTGTTCTATTGTCTGTGCCGGACAACAGAACAGTTGGACAGTTAGAAGAAGAGAAGGGACAGCTGATGACTCTTAAAACAAATACTGTAGGTGGCACAAGCGTTGGTATCACATATTTCCCCACTCCACCCCCACCCCCACCCCCATGTGAAGAAAGCAGTATGGCATTGCTGTCATACTGCACTATATAAGTATAGTTGCTGAGATACTTTCTACTTTCTGATTATAAAGTGGTAAAAATAAGTGTGTTCATCCTGATTTTGTTTCCCTTCAGGTTGAAAACTTGACAGAGGAGCAGAAAAATGGTGAGACAGTTTTGTGTTTCATTTTATTACTCAACAAAAATTATAGACAGAGGTGGAAAAGATACACACATTCTTTACTCCATTAGAAGTACAGAAAATTCTGTACAAAAAAAGACTATGTAAAAGTAGAAGTGCTGATTAAATCTTTCATTCTAACTTCATATAAAAGAAAAAAAAACATATAATGAAAATAATGAACATTAACTTTATCCATAGTCCAGTCTCCATTTCATGTCTTCTTTCATTGTTTTTGTCTTGTTGCATGTTTATGTATTTTATCTTGCTTTTGTCTTTTTTTGTCTTTTACAACCCCAAATAAGAAATACTTGGAACAGTATGGAAAATCCAAACTAAAAACGAAAGCTATGATATTAAAATTGACTTGGACTTGTATTTCATTGTAGGCATTTATGAACACAACAACTCAACTTAATTTCATTTGTAAATAATACATCCATTCATCACATTTAGGCTGCAACATATTCAATAAAAAGTCATCTTTTTCTTGTTACGTCTTGTGTCTTTTGTCTTGTGTCTAACCCTAACCCATGTTAAGTTTTCAACTTCTTACATATGTCCAGCACTGATGGAGACACCAAATGCATTTAAACTGAAGTAACAAGTATGGAAAATATAAGTCATAGAAAGAACAGATTTGTGTTAAAATGTGTAGAGTAAAAGTAAAAAGTTACTCAAGAAAATTACCGATACCTGAAATATCTACTGAAGTACAGTATTTGTACTTAGTTACTTCCCACCTCTGGGGATAGACAATATTTTTTGCTATTCCACAGATCTTCTGCACTAAACATTGCACACAGGAAGGTTCAAATTGACTTTTAGTTCTTCATTGTGTGTCAATTTCAAGATCTTTATTTTTAATTTCCCTTAATCCTTTTTTCACTTATCATTGTCAGTCATTCCACTGCCTTGCAATTCCATTGTGCAAACATAAATTTCATTGCAGCTAATCCTGACTTGGTTGACCCTGATGGTATCACTGACAATATACTAAAAAATAATAATTATTTAAAAATGCCAGTTCTTTTTGCTTTAACACTTTGTGCAGAGATTTCAGTTTTGTAGGAGGTCAGCACTTTGAAGTGTACCAACTGTAACATTGCTGTGTCCCATCTAGAGTTCAAAGCTGCATTTGACATCTTCATCCAGGATGCAGAGGATGGCTGTATCAGCACCAAAGAGTTGGGGAAGGTGATGAGGATGCTGGGGCAGAATCCCACCCCTGAAGAATTACAGGAGATGATTGATGAAGTGGATGAGGATGGTATGGCAGCATTATTAACTGTACCTGTAAAGTAGATGCTCGTTTTCAGTATCATGCTTTTTTACTTCTGGCAGTTCTAAGTAAAAAGCTTTGTTTCCAACATTATTATCAATGTGAAAATATGCCACTGTACCAACCCTATTTCCAGAAAAGTTGGGACATTTTCTAAAATGCAATGAAAACTAAAATACATGATTTGTTTATTCGCTTAAACTAGTGTTTCTCAACAGGGGTGTACTAAGATCAAAGGGGGGCACTGGAAACAAAATGTTTGGAAAGGGTGGGCATTAGGGTCCCCATGTTTACACCAAAAATTCACCATGAGACCAGTTGGAAACTTTAATTATTTGCAAAATAAAGTGGTTTGCCACATCCTAAAACCTGCCAGTTTAGTCTATTCATGTGGCTAGATGGGACGGCAAATTGTTTTCAGTGTTAGTCAGCTCTGTAGCACAGCTCTATGCTGCCTTCACAGGCACAGGATGTCAGAGTATCATATTTAGAATTTCACCAACATGGCGCTTAATGCAACAGTTCAGAAAAAAATGAAGCTCTCCTCCTCGGCATTCTCCGTGGAGGAAATCAAGAGGTTCTGTGTTTTGAAAGTTTTAAGTTTCCAAATTTACAAGAGGGATAATCCGCTGTCGGACAGCCCATGAAAACATCTTACCTTACCATATATCATAGACACACAGTTTAAGCTGGCCCAAAACACCACACCAATGAGGTCATTGGCTTCTCTGCTTAGGCTGCTGCCCCCACGACCTGGATCCTAATTCTAGTAATAATTAAATAAGATAAATCTGAGTGTACTGGGACTCTGGGACCAGCACTGCACTGCTACTCTCTGGGTCCAGTGTAGGCTGAGCCTCCCCCGGAGTTTGCCACAGAGTATTCTATCTGTGGTATTTTAATACATACTCAAAAATTGATCAGAATATATACAGAAGACCATGAAATAACTAAAACACATTTGTTTCTGATCGAATACAACACCAGGATTAGTAATCCTGGCTGTTAGTCTGGTTGGAACCAGGCTAGCTGTACAGAATACATCTCCATGGCAACATATATGCCTCTGCTCAGTCCCAGCTAAATTCATCCGCTATCTGCTATCCATCCTTAATCCGCTATCTAGGTTTTGTGCAACAGCCCTGTGATGTCTGAATTTGTGTTTTCCTTTACATAAATGCTTTCAAACAAAAACAAAAAACAACCACGCACAACCAACCAAAGCATGGTAACAGAGGTAAAAACAGACAGCCAGAAAACTGAAAGCAGCCATTTAAAACACATAACTGAATCAGCTGAATGGATTAAAAGGGAAAGATTGTTCTAAAGTTTTGGAGCCATGACTACAAATGCACGGTCACCTCTGAATTTGAAATAGGAACGTGGAATGACTAAAATTCCTTTATTTAATGATTGGAGAGTACGGCAGCTGAAATAAGGTCTCAGTCGCTCTTGTATGGTGGGGCCAGGCCGTGCAAGGCTTTATATGTAATTAGCAAGATTTTGAAATCAATTCTGTATTTAATTGGAAGGCAGTAAAGGGAAGTAAGAATTGGAGTGATATGGGACTGGTGCCTAGATTTAGTGAGGAACCTGGCTACTGCATTCGGACCAACTGTCAGAGTTGTGGCAGGGAGAACCCAGATGCAGACTCAGAGTTTGAACAAAGGGATTTATTAACAAGAACAAACTTACAAAAAGGTCCAACGGACTAGAAAAATCCAAACAAACTCAAAGGGAAACATGAGGAATACAGGCGTACAAGGAAATCAGGTAGGGACGCAGGGCAGAAATGAAATTTGTTGGCAGATGAGACAACAAACTACCCGGGAAAGGGAAGGTGAGTGGTGTAAGTAGGCTGTGTGATTACAATGGAGAACAAGTGAGTGTGGGTAGGGACAGGGCCAAAAGGAGGGAAACAGCAGGTGAGTGGGTGTGGCTAGAAGACTGGAAAACTGAAGAGAAGATAGGCAGAGAAGTGGAGCAAGTGCAGGGCAGACAACAGGGATAACAAGACACAGGTGAGACAAACGAGTGGAGGAAAAGTAAACAAAGAGAGGAAGTAAAACATCAGGAGAGCAACTTACAAAATAAAACAGTAAACATAACTCAAACCATAACAATAGCAGTTTAAGTTAAGTTTAAGTTTAAGTGTTGGTCAAAGAAAATACTTCAAAATGTACTTCAACGGATAAATCAAGTAGAACATAGAAATATTCCCCTTTGTCAGCACACATAAGACTGTCATTCGTGACACTGAGGCTGTTTCAGTGCTACGATGCCAATGGAATCCAGAGAGAAATTTATCAAAAAATACCATGTCCTTCAACAAGATGGGTGAGACACCACTTTTTCAAGAATTTTTGAGATGAATGGAATCTTAGAAATATGTCGGTAATTAACTATATTGGTGGAATCTAGGGAGGGTTTTTTGAGGAGGGGAAAAACAGAAACCATCTTAAAATAATCTGGCACACAGCCAGAGATTTGATTATGATAGGAAGATAAGGGAAGATGACAGGGAGGACTTCTTTAAAAACTTTTGTTGGAATTATGTCAGCAGGGCAGGATGATGGATGCAAGTGAAACTGTAGCTAAAAGGTCTTGCATAGATATCATGTTGAATTTGGATAATTGAACCGGACTGGTAACTTGGTCAGAGTAGTTAACACTAAGCTTCAGGTTCAATCTGAGATCACTGATCTTACCCACCATCACCCCTTAATGACAAGCAGTCAGTTTATCCAGTGTTTATACAAGATTCAAGTATACAAAATTAACTTTTCTTCTGATTGGTAAATACTGAAAAAGCTTTGAAGAAAATTAAGCAGCACTAACTTCAACCTTACTGACATCATAGACCTGAGTTGGGAGGAGTTAACGGGGGAACTGGGGTTTTTGGTCTGGAGTTATAGTCGACAAAGCAACGCTGAGGTCATGTTCGATGTCCAGTCTGTTTCTGTGTTTTGTCTTCAGCTGAACCAGAGCTGAGATGCCACAATCACAGAGATAGGTAGTGCTGAATGGTAGGAGGATTTTCACTGCTCGAGTGGCAAGGGAAGGATACTCGCTCATCACACCAGAAATGGGAGAGGCGTACCTCTGTGAATTTCTTTTTCAGTGTGCGGTCACATGACAGCTCCACCAGCTGACTCTCCTATGTCGCTTTCTATGTCGATTCCAAAGGGGTCAGGTATCCAGTTGTCAGCCCTCTGTTTCACGGGGAAATAGTCATTAAACCACTCATGAAGTTTATTCAGATGTGTCGTGATCATTTTCCTCATTACATTTTTCCTGCCGTGTCCAGTTGCTGTCCTTCGTGATAGGCGTTGGGAACCATGTCGAGTCGGCTTTTAGAAACATGGCATGCCCACACCGAGATCTTTTTTTTTTTAAAGCATCGATTTTGTCATATTGTTCAAAAATGTTGTGCCCCCTCCCCTGCATAGACACATTTAATGTGTTTAATTGTTCAAACACATCAGCAAGGTAAGCAACGTGTGTGAGCCACACACTGTTGCTAAACAGGTCTGCAAGAGGCAAATTGTTCTGGGCAAGAAAGGCTGCAATTTCATCTCATAGTTCATAAAAACGGGACAGTACCTTTCCCCTCGAAAGCCAGCGTACCTCAGCATGATACAATACTTGTACATGCTCGCTACCAAGATCTTGGCACAGTTTTTGAAAACATCGGGTGTTTTGAATGGAGTCATCAATCCAAGGAAATGGATTAACAACAGGTGCTAGTCTGGATTTATAAGGTGCAGGTGCTGGCTGCGGAACACAGCCAGTTAAAAGTTAACAGAGTCATTAGTAAACGGCTGAGTTGTTTTGGACAAATCTAAGAAGAGAGCAGAAAACCTAGCTGTAGAGTTCTCATTAAAGTTGCGAGATTGTGTCATTTGCGTTTGAGAAATCGGCACAGATTGTAGAGCAGTGTCAAAAATAATACATTTGTGATCAGAAACTAAGTCAGTCATATGCATTGAATTCAGTTTCAGGCCAAGCGTTAAACAACATCAAGGGTGTGCCCAAGATTATGTGTTGGACCAGAAACATGTTGCACTAGGTTAAAAGATTTTGTTGTATCTAGAAATTCTGAGAGAGATGGAGAGATGGAGCACTGGAATATTTTTTTCATGTCTGCAACATGATAAGATGTTGTCTAGGCTTTGCCTGCACTCCACATCTGTCTCCTATTGAAAATGTATGGACATCATGAAGAGGAGAATGCAACAGTAGCCACCATACACTGTTGAGCAGCTGAATTCTTGTACAGTAGAATGCATAAAAATTCCACTTGCAAAAGTGCAATATTTAGTGTCCTCAGTTCCCAAACAACTAAAAAGTAAGAAAAAGGAAAAGTGATGTAACACAGTGGTACATATGACTGTCAAAACTTTGTGTGTCACAGGCATCAAAATCAAACTTTGTCTATATTTACAAAATGCAATTAAGTTGGTCAGGGAAAACAGTGAAAAAGGTTTTCTTTTACATACTTTTGTCGGTCAAATGAAGGTTCAAACGAATAAACAAATCACGAATTTTTCTTTTTACTGCATTTCAGAAAATGTCCCTGGTTTCAATTTACCTGGGGCAGTTTTTTATTTCAGCTCCCCAAACAGACCGCAAGCATTAAGGTAAACACAGGAATTAAGTACTTAATAAGCCTTTTCACCACCTTTACATTTTTGCATTAAAGACAACTTTATTTTGCCTTTTCAGTAATCAGATATTGCAGCATATGAATATTTTCTCTTATATTAGAAAAGTTTTGAAGAGCATGACACATCAAAACACTGGACTTATAGGATTTCATTTGATGGAATGATGCAGCCATAAAATAACATGGATTATGTACAGTACATTCAATATGAGCTATAACATGAGTACACTTAATTATCAGAGGTTAAATATGATGTAGCCCTAGATACAGAGTCTATGAAAGTGTCATGCCTTATGTTCACAGGCAGCGGCACAGTAGACTTTGATGAGTTCCTGGTCATGATGGTCCGCTGTATGAAGGAGGAGAGCAAAGGAAAATCAGAGGAGGAGTTAGCTGAACTTTTCCGCATGTTTGACAAGTAGGTTTCAATTTTGAATTTCTGCTCACACAGTAAAGTGGCACCTCAAAGGAAACACCACTACATTGTGAAAAAACAAGAACTAGATGTATCCATTCTCCTTGTATCATAATCTGTTTATGCAGTTCTGTCAATTACTAGGAACATGCAGTTAGTGACTTTTGCACAAGGGTTACATGAGACGTGGCAACTGTAGAATTTAGAAGCTATTGTAATATAATTTCTTCAACTTTTTTACAGAGGAGTATAGTGTTTAATAATGGACAGAACATTATGATGACCTTTGACCTTCTGGATTTAAGATGTAATCACTTCATCGTGTCATAATTAAAGCAAAGAACTTAGATTGCCAAGAACTGAAAGTCAATATATTGTTCCATTGCAGCACAATTGCCAAGCAACGGTGCTCATTTTCTGCCATTACGGACTGAAAGCTGTTATTAAAAAGCAACACAGTTTTGCCCTTTTCCTCTAATCTGTGTGTCTATATTATTTGCTACTGTCAAACAACTTATATTCATAAGAAGTGATACTTAATTTTTGTTCAGTGGCAACATCAGTATGTAGCAGCAGAGCTACAACCCCACCATTCTGGACCTAAAGCTGTTTTTGGTGTGAGTTTCACCTCTTTGTTTAAATACTCTTTGATTTGATTTGATACTCTTTCTTGAGTTATGGTAGCCCAAAAATGTGTTTTGTGAGGCACAGTCAAATTTGAATAAAATCTCTTGCATTCACAAAAGTGAAGTTGACCTTTGGCCTTTTGGATAAAACATATCATCACATCGCCATACTATACTATTGCATATAATATATTAAAATTTAAATTTAGTTTGTCTGTTCATCCTGATTTTTTTGTGAGTTCTTTGTGAGAGTGACTGCAGATTATTACATTTTAACTATTTAAGGTCAAAGGTCGAGATTAGGAGAAATTTCTCCAAATTTCCAAATTTGTTAACATGGGGTGAAATTATAATAAATATAATGTCTAATTTACCACATATATGTATAGTGTCAACATCTAGTGCCACAAAATGTTGGCCAAAGGTCGATGGCGCATGAGGTAGATATCACTATACATAGTGATTTGTATGTAAATCTGTATGAGATATCTTTGGACCATTGTCTTCCAGAATGCAAAATAAAATCTAGAGTGGATTTACCTGAATTATGTTATCTCTGTGAAGCCAATGTATTGGCCTCTATTGCTAGGGATGACAGGAATTTAGCTGCCCTGGTGATGGCTTGTGCTCTCTGAGTGATTCCTACTTTTTATGTAACTGTCAACAGGGCTCTATTGTGTGTGATTCAATACTAGAATTTGACGAGACCATACTACCTCAGAAAAAGAATGATGTGGATCACCTCTGTATATTCAAAACATGAGTATATGAACTGACAGATTTTTTCATCTTGTGTTGAGGAATGGAGATGGCTACATAGACTTAGAAGAGCTAAAAACCATGCTGGAGTCTACTGGAGAGGCCATCACTGAAGATGACATTGAGGAGCTAATGAAGGACGGAGACAAAAATAATGATGGCAAAATTGATTATGACGGTACGAACTGCATTATTATCACGTAACTAACTTATTATGACCTAATTAACCAAGACCGCTGCTTGTATCTCCTGCACATGCAAATGTTTATATGCAATCTTTATTCAAAGATTCTCCAAACTAAGCACATTTTTTCAACAACTAAAACAACCCATATTGAAATTTTCATGACTAAGAGATAACATTCATTCAATATTCAAGACCACAAAAGGTCATTATCTGAAAAACATGAACATGCATTCTTTTATGTAGTTAATTCTATGGGCATTGGCTGGATTTGTAGCTGCTGCACTGTGTTCAACAGCGAGACCCTTTTTGTGCATGCTGTTTACTTCTGCAGCTCTCTCCTCTTGACCCATATCAAAAGACTATATATAAAGATAGATATGTCATATCAAGATAAGTTATCTCCATGAAGCCAATGTGATTGCTTTGAATGGTATATTGTTGGTGGGAATTTGCCTTAGCGCAGGTTTGTGCTCTCTGAGTGCTTTCTAATTTATTTTATCGTCCTATTGTGGTTTTTCTTTGTCAGAATTGACGGATGGGGTGGAATTGGGTGGAGGATATACAATACTGTAAAGATGTTTGAACTTGATGTTTGAGAAGAATAATCGCAAGGGATTTATTTCTAATTTACTAAATAAAAGACAATAAAATAAATAAATTCCGCACTCAAAACTCAGTTGGCAGCTGGTTTTTGACTGTGCAAATAGGAATGATTGGTTGGCCACAGTAAATATGCAATTTACACAACTTTATCGCCTGAGACACTCTCTTTTTATTGTTTCATATTCATTGTTTATTGTTGCATATTCATTCATATTTATATATTTCATATTGATTACACAGCACTGTCATCACTGAATGTAGGACAAAAATCAGGCTCAGGTCAGCTTATTTGTCATCTTGCTGTCCAGCAGGTGCAGGAGGACAAAAAAGGAAAATGAAAAAAAAAAAATCCATCCAAGAGAGTTACAAACCCTGGCGCAAATATAGTAAAAAAAAAAAACTTTTATAATAGCTGTTATGTCCCTAGTCTAGACATAACCTAGACATAACATGGTGTGGTGCTCTCCCCTCTTCCTACTCCCAAGTCAAGACAATCTTCACAGCTAAGTTAGTTTCAAAGTAGCAGTTTTCTTTTCTTTCTTTTTTTTTTTGCTTCAGAGTTGAGCCAAAATAACAGTTTCTAAGAACCCTAAGCCTTCCCTACAAAGAAAACCAAACATATGAATAACTCTAACCTAAACTCCTAATTTAAAAACAGGAGAAAACATATATCAAACAAAAAAGGCTTCTTCCTCCTACTGTTTTGCTACTTAATGTTAGAAAATACTATTTACAATTTATTTACAAGGGTTTTTGCTACAGTTTATGGTGGCATACACACAGGTACAGATGGCTGTCTCGGCTGGTCATATTTATGTTCTCTGGTCCAATCAGGACAGCAGCAGTTTCTTTCGAACAGACCAATTGGCTGTTACCTGTGCCGTGGCTCTGCGTGTAACATGCTGGAGACACAGTAGTGACTGCAGACAGAGAGGTGCTGCTGCATTGCAGTGCTGCATTTTGCGGTGCTGCATCAGAGCCATAATAACCCAGTTTTAAATTGATCTCTTATCGGCTGTCGGATTTAAAAAAAAAGGCTGATGCATCAAAATGCCAAATATCGGCGCTTATCCCTAGTGTACACCTTGCGTTGAAACAACAACTCAGCAGGAGAGCTTTCCTTTGTGCTATGAGGTGTGGACCGGTTCTCACACAAGAAGACGTTCAGTTGTTGTTTCCAGGGAACTCTGTTAGTGTGTCATGACTTCTCAGTTTTGTTTCATGTACTATCTCTGATGTGACCACTAACCTCTTGAGGAAGTGGGTCTTTGAGTGTTTCTGTTCTAATTTCAGCGTGTCATTCCTTTTAGGTGTAACATGACCTGCAATGACGTTCACATACTCTTCTGCCACCTTCGTTGCACAGGTGCTGTCATTTGTCTGAGATGAAACGGGATGACGAGGCATATAGTCAGCTGGGTTGTCAGCTCCCTTTCTATATTCCACTTTGAAGTTGTAGAGCTGGAGCCTTAATCCCCATCTTTCAATCCTAGCAGGTGGCTTTGACCTAGGATTCTTCCATATGATCTCCAGTGTTTTGTGATCAGTTACTAGTCTCAGGGGATGACCATAGATGTACACAGCTCCACATAATAGTCAGTGCTTCCTTTTCTGTCTGGGAGGATCTCCTCTCCATGTTGCTGAGAGACTGACTGGCATAAGCTATGATATGCTTCTCCCCTTTTTCATCCTTTTGACAGAGGATTGCACCCAGTCCACCAGGACTAGCATCCACAGTCAGTTCTGTTGCCCAACTTTCAGCAACTTTCTTAGTGTCAACGAGACACCTTGTTAAGAAAATATGAAACCTTAGAACTCCAGTCTGCTGCACCTTTTAACTCATGTACCATGTCATTTATCATGGGAGTGTTGTGGCATTCTCTTTCTATTGCTGTGTGAGCTTGACGCATGTCAACACAGATTCTCACCTTGTCAGGGTCTTTGGGCTTGGGAGGTGTAACAATGGGTGAGACCCATGGTGTCAGACCAGTGACCTCCTCAATTATGTCATCTGCTTCCAGTTTCTGGAGCTCATCTTAAACTTTCTGGTGGATGTGGAATGGTACACACTGATGTGGTTGACATGTGGGCTGTATGCTAGGATTCATGTGAAGTTTCACTTGAAAATATTTTAATTTTCCAATGCTTTTAAACAGTTCAGTGTGACTCTCCACTAACTCACTGTGCTAGACTGTGTTGTTGCTGACACTGCTGTGACTACATGAATTAGTCCTAGTGCCTTGGATGTTTCATAACTGAGAATATTGAATCTATCACCTTTAATCACAAAGAATGTGCAAATTGTCTTTTTGGTGTTTCTGCTCACAGAGCACTCAAATGCACCACGGCAATGGAATAGTGGGGCGGAAAGGGTAGATTTTAGTCTCGGTGGGGCGGAGTGTTGGACGTCAGTCTTCCAAAACTTATTTCACTAACACAGTTTGCTGAAGCCTCTGAATCGATCAAATCAAGCATTCGAATCCATTCATCTCACTTTTGTTTGTGGCAGCCCTGAAACATTAGCTGCGTCAACTATAAAAACAAATGCATTATCACTGGTGTGCTCCGTTTTTACATCTGGTGTAGTCCCTGTTATATGATGCATGCATTTTTTGGGATGTTGGTTAGCTTTGTCTTGTGCCCATTTTGCATTTAAGTCTTTTGATTTTGAATGGCACTGTCTTGCAAAATGGTTTAATTTGTTATGCTCTGCATGCTCTGTTTATTTTTAGCGGGACACTCACCATCATGAGGATTTGCCTCCACAGTTCCAGCAGCGGTAGTTGGGACGTTTTTTTGCTGTGCATGTGTTAGTTGAATGCTTGACTGAAATCCTTTGCTCCAACTTGACTGTTGAGTGTCAGCGTTGTGCCTTTTTCTATGCCGATAGCTTGAATTTCCAACAGTTCAAGTGACCTCCCATGGTCCAGAAGATCATTAAACTCAATTCACGCTCCCTCAGTGCTTTTCTGCGCAGCATTGATGATGTACAACTTTGTATAATTTGCATTTTAATCTCTGCATCAACATTAGCAAACTCACAATTATTAGCTAGCATCCTCAGTCTGGTGTGGTAACTGTCCAAGTTTTCTCCAGGCTCCTGTGTGGCTTTTCTGAAGATATACACCTCATATTGGACATTTTTCTTTGGAGACAAGTATGCAGATAACTTGTTTCGTGTCAGCATATTTGTCGTCTTCAGCTGCTAACAAGTCATAAATGTCATGCACTCATTCTCCAGCTACGTGCAACAAACAAATGTGCTTTGAGCCTAGGATCTCCTGAAATGTTCATTGCAATGGTGTAATTTTCAAATCTTGGTAGCCACTTATTCCAGCGAGGTCCAACAGAGCCAAGCTCAGTTTCAGTGTCAAAAGGTGGGAGAGCAGCGGTGTTTCCTGTCATGCTTTCTTCAGTGTGTTGTTGTCCCCCTTCGTTCTGCTAGCTTAGCCTTTTGTTAGCTCGGCCCTCCTTTCTTCTCCGGGATAGATAATTTAAAATGACAACTCAGAGGAAAGGGTGTCTCATTTTGTATAACTGTCTCTTGCCTCGGCTCCTCTCTCCTCGAGTCTATGTATGACATGTGGAACAGCTGCATCATTGGTCTGTTATTTTGTTACAGTTACCACTGTGTTTTATGATCTGTCAGATGAGTGTTCATGTAAACTTTTTTAATTAACTTTTAATTAAATTCATGACAGGGCATAATGTGTCAGTAGGTGATGTAGGGATGTCATAATTTTTTTTTATTACGTTTGATTACGGATTTGATCATTTAAATAACTAATTACAATTTCAAATGGAGGAATGTTTCATTTTTAAAGACCTGCTTCTGGTCCTGGTTCATATAATCCAGTAAGTTTCACGCCTCCTTTTACATGTCATGGGTCCGATCACTGAAAAAACTTCCGCAAAGCTGTGTACACTTGTGTATCCTTGGTCGAGATCCTCAATGTGCATTTTGGGGAATTGAGACATCCTTCAAGATGGCATGCCGAGATCGATTTCTGGATCATATTGAGGAGTCGATGAAGTGAAAAATAGGAAACTGGGAAGAGCAATTTGATCGTTTTGATCGACCTCTGTGATTTAAATATGTGTTTTGAATCTTATAAATAACTTAAGTTAAATAAATAATAAATAGCCCAGTTAAAATGAGTAACATAATGGCTAAGATGAAGAGAGGAAAGAGCCAAATTATATCTCTGCAGGAAATCCATCTGACTCAAAATGAACATGAAAAACTAAAAAAAAAAAACACATTTTACAGCCCTCTCTGGAAAGGTCACAAAAGAGGTGTCACAATATTACTGTATAACTCTAAACACTATAAACTTTGACTTAATTAGAGAGATCAGGGATAGTGAAGGTAGATATATTCAGGTGCAAGTTAGAATAGAAAGAGGTTCTGCCCATGGGGCATTACAGGAGAGTTTTATGAGTATACACAATTCCCTTGTTTTTGTCACCAGGAAATCCCATTCTCATTTTGATTTTCAGTGCAGGTTCAACATCAACATATACGGTATATTAATAAGATGAACTCAAACAACTGTCAAGGAGGAACTGAAAGCAACCAGTTAGTATCCATTCAACAGCAGGCTTTTTCCAGTGCATTGATTTATACGTGGCAGTCTATTTTAGTTACCATTTAAAATGGATAATAGCAATAGCTCAGCCTTTTATGCACGTACACATAGAACTGGATTCACATCCAGCTACGCATAGCACATTGATTCGCTGAGACCCTGCTTCTCTGTCTCCCCCTCTCCCTTTCCACACGGACTCGTCTGTGAATAACCATGCTGTAGTCTACATCATACACAGATGCACGTTGGGTACCCTCTAAGAAATGTCCAGGATTTCTTGACAGACTTAAAAATGCCCCACTTAAAAATGCGCAAAGATAAAAGTGGCTCTCCATATACAGTAGGAGGGTGCACGCTGTGACCATCAGACAGACCCAGCAGCCATTTAGGGTGCATTGCCAAAGAAAGCCTCTGAGAGACACATCTCAGGTACTCACTACATATGGCTGGCTTATTAACGCTTAACACCCAGAACTTAGAATGTGCACAGCGGCATGTCACATACTTAGGTCTATGTGCAAACATAAAAACAACTGAAATATAAATAAGTAGAGCAAAATGTACATGCAAATGAAACAAAGGTAAATAAATCTAAACACAAAATAAGGGGCTCCTCCCAGCCGGTTTGTCTCTATATTTATTTGTATGTGATGTGGGGGGGTGAATAAAAACAGGACTGTGTGGAGATGTGAAGCCTGCTTCAACTGACGCGATGCGTTTCCTCCTCTCTCCGGCACAACATGTGGTCTCCCTCTCGGTTGGCAGGTCGCTCTGGCGTAGGTTGGGTGTCTCCCTGTCATCTGTTCTATGCTTGGCAAAGTCCTCGTTTTGGGCATTCCGTGTCCATTCCTGCCACCGTCCTCCTGGCCTCACCAAGCACACACTGGATGCTCAGCCTTAGGCCGGCAAAGCCAGCAGTGCTCCTTGCACCCCGCATCTCTCTGTAGCCTACTCTCTGTGAACTACTTTATATACGGTTTGTAGTTTAATCTACAGCAATGCATCATATTCTATAAGATCATATGTTTGTAGTGTTGCTGTCCTGAGACCCACATCTCCAAAAAGGTAAACTTTTCACAAGCTCAGAAAAACAGGCCTGTCTTCAGCTTTGTGACGATGCATTTTACAACAAATCCAAGAGGCCAAGATGCCATTTCTACGGTGCCACCCCAAGATTTCTCTGCCCCCACCACTTAATATTTTCGACAGGTGCCACTGCCACAAAGCAATAAAAAAGTTCTTGAATGTGTCGCTTCAGAATCAAAAGGTACACTAATTTGTGCAGATGTTTGGAGGGACCTACACCCAACAGAAAAAGCCCCCCACCACGCTGTGTACTCTGCAATAGATTTTTTTTTATCTTTGAAAACAACAGACATAGGATTCAGAATTGAGATATTGGAACAAGGAATATCTCAGACCACTCACCAGTGTTAACATTGCAATTGGACAGTAGACCAAAGAAACTTAATACAAGCTTACTTAATAACAAAACAGTCTTACAGCAAATAAAAGCTGAAATTAAAACTTTTCTTGAACTAAACGATAACGGAAAAGTAAACCCAAACATACTATGGGACTGTTTCAGAGGAAAATTGATATCTGTCAGTACTGCAATTAAGAAACCAAACCAAAACAGAGCAGTGCTGGTCCACTTCTTAAACTTCCAGGAGAAGGAGTTTGTCTACAGAGAAGCAAGGAAACTGGAAGATACACAGATGGGGTCAAGGACTGCACCTACACAATGGATCAACAACACGTGACAGTATTTAAGAGTGCTGTCAAAGTGTTTAGTTATGTACACATATTGTGTTATTCAAAAAGTGGTTCAATTTTTGTTACATGTTGGCAGCTGGGCTTTAAAAATAAGATACTCTTTTTGATAAGGGTAAAAGTAGTATTTAAGTTAAAACACGGTTGATGGATATTATTGGTTATAGAGGCTATCGGTGAGGTGATGCTGACTAGTTGATCCTCAGTGCTGTGGATAAGCGTCCTCCAAATCCACTTAGTTTCAAGGGGAGGGGTATGCATTTCACAAAAGAAATGCTAGTGTTCAAGGAGGTATTATTCAAAACAGGTTCTTAAACTTGCAACTTCATCATAATGTCCAATTTACTTTAATTTACATGATCCCAAAAGTTATCTGAGTAATATAAAAATAATATATGGAAAGGACAAAACAGGATAGTAATTGTTACATGCTGGAATGTCACAATTCCAGCTTCTAGCCAAATGTTTCACTTTGGCTAGAAGATTAGCCAAAGTGAAACAAGTATTAAACAGAATAAAATATTTAAAATCCAAAATTATCTTTAAATAAGAAACTCATTTAGCAACGTCAGACATACAATTGCTGACTAAAAGATGGCCCGGCCAGGTATTTCATGCTTTCTTTAACAGTCAGGCTAGAGGGGTTGCTGTTCCTGTACACAAATCAATACCGATTTTAATACAGTTTTGAAAAATTATTCTTAACTGTGTCTGCTTTAGAGGGCCTCCACATTATAGGAGGGGACTTTAACTGTACCCTAGACCCAGTCCTGGATAGATCTACACAAACTGACAATACCATCAGCTACAATCAGCTACAATTCCTGACATTATCAGAGGAGGATAAATTAACACTTGATAGTCCATTAGCAATAAACGACTTATTAGAAGCCATAGGAAATCTGAATAGTGGCAAAGCACCAGGACCAGATGGGCTGCCAGCAGAATTTTATAAAACATTTAAAGATAAGTTAGTACAGCCACTTCTTGACATGTATGAAGAATCATATGAATTGGGAACACTTCCAGATTCGTTAAGATTAGCTACAATAACACTTCTATTAAAAGCCCCCAACTGAATGCGCCTCCTACAGGGGAATCAGTCTCATGGGGTGTGATAGAAAGATATTGTGTAAGGCAATCTCTAATCTCCTAGATAGCCTTACATAATATCTTTGTGTCACACCCCAGCAAGGTTTTGTCAGAAAAAGACAGGGTTACCATAATATCAGACGGGTCCTGAATATATTATTTGAAAAGTACAATATAAAAGACACAGCAATGTTGGCAGTAGATGCATGCCAAGAGTTTGACAGAAAAGAGTGGAAGTACCTCCTGGAACTACTTCCAAGATATGGATTTGGTAAGATCCATATCTTGGATATGGAAATAATCCCTTTCTGAAGAATACAGTTTCAGTGTGGCACAATGCACACAAACATATAGGGGACCCTCCAACACACTCTCAGTTCACCCCCATCTGAGGTAATGAACAGTTCACACCTGGTACAAAAGATGGAGGGTTTAATCATGGAAGGTGAAGGGCATCCGGAAAGTTAAAGATCTGTTGGATTCGACTGTTGTATACAAATCCTGCTGCACAAATTTTAATTTACAATATTTCAGAACCCTTTAGGCTACAGCGTTCAACCAGACAGGGCTGCCCTTTGTCACCACTACTTTTCACACTAGCAATAGAACCTTTAGCCATAGCAACAAGAGCACATACAGGAATATCAGGTATCAGAATTGGAGGAAGAGATTATCCCATTTCTCTATTCGCAGGTTTAAGAAATAGTATGCCCAATCTGATAAGATTAATAGAAAAATTTGGAGAGTTCTCGGGAGATAAGATTAATAACTCACAATCAGTATTAATGTTTCTTAATGAAGAAAAGAGAAAAAATCCCACAATTAACACTCCATTTACAACAACTATTGAAGGTTTTAAATATCTAGGCGTAAAAATCACTCCAGAACTAAATAAAATTATTCCATCAAATTATGACCCCCTGATAGACAAAGTTACAGAAGCATTAAATCGATGGTCTAATTTACCCATATCTATGATGGGACGAATAAATATTATAAATACATACATTTTTGTACTTTTTCCAAACTCTTTCCAACCCATTACCAACTTTGTTCAATGAAAAATTAAACAAATTGTTCAGTCAATTCATTTGGAACAACAGGAGAGCAAGGCTCTGACTTAAGTTACTATATTTGTCTTATGAGAGGGGAGGACTTCAGTTTCCCAATCTTAGATGGTATTATATGGCTGTCCAGCTAACATCAGCAACATATTACTTTTGTACAACTTCATCTGCAGCCTGGGTAAGCATATAACAAGAATCTGCTCCAGAGTTACCGTTACATAGTTACCTGTATTCTTTAGATGTTAAAACATTAAAAAAAGCGTACAAATAATCCCTTTCTGAAGAATACAGTTTCAGTGTGGCACAATGCACACAAACATATAGGGGACCCTCCAACACACTCTCAGTTCACCCCCATCTGAGGTAATGAACAGTTCACACCTGGTACAAAAGATAAAGGGTTTAATCATGGAAGTGAAGGGCATCCAGAAAGTTAAAGATATGTACATAGGCGGAGTCTTGCTTACCTTTGACCAATTATGTAAAAAATATCAAATTCCTTCAAAACATTTCTTTAAATACTACAGTTAAAAAACTATATGACATCCAGATTCAGATGGATTATGCATATTCCACTGTTAACAAAATAGAAGATGTTTCTCTAGGATATTTGGAAGGTAAAGGTTTACTTTCTACATATTATGATGTACTACTGTCTACTTCTAAAGATTCAGCAATAGATGCTAAATGCTTGGAGAGGCACAAACACAAACCATAAATACAAGGTTTAAGTTACTTCAGTATAAGTGGCTGATGAGGATGTATATAACCTCTGTCAGACTTCATCACATGTTGGGTAACATTCCAGTCACATGTACAAAATGTTTAAATGGAAAAGGAACCCTTCTTCACTGCCTATGGGAATGTCTAAAGATGCAAATACTCTGGAAATATGTCATTATCCCTCTAAATGTTAAACTGTGTGTACATGGAATTTATCCAGTGGGCTTCACACAAACAAAGAAACAGACTAAACTACTAGACTTTGGACACCTACAAGCCAGAAGAGTCATTGCACTATGTTATAAAAGTATGGAAGCTCCCTCAATGTAATAGTGGACAAAGGAACTTTCACAATGCATTGGTCTGGAAAGACTAACATATGTTGCCACAGGAAAATGGAAGGATTTTGCAAACCTGTGGGAACCATACATGAACATAATAGAAGCTGGTCTTCATTTGTTGAAATGTGGGATCAAGTTTATTTTCATTTATTTGTGTATTTTATTGTGTTGGCTGAGTAGTTAGTGAACAGGATTATATTGTAATAGTGATAGCAGTGATAACAACAGAAATGGAAAAAAACTGCCTATGTAGTTTTACAAAGAAGTCCATTTCTCAGTCCATGAAGCCTTGCAGAGTAGTTTTCACTGCTGATGTTCATGAGAACCTTCTAAATGATTTTAAATATGTATTTCAGGTCATTTGGGTAGTCAGTGTTCAATGCATAGAGCAGACCCATTAGCATAGCTACCACATGTCAGTAGTCCTTGATGCTATGAAGATTGATCTGATCCTCCAGCACTACAGAGACGTCCAGGGGCCGGTTGCACCAACTGGTCTTACGCATGCCCTTAAGATAAGTCAGTGCGTTCTAAGCCCAAACTAATAGTTACGGCAGTTGCACCAGCAGGTCTTAAGCCTTCTTTTCACTAAGACTGGGTGTAACTTTTACACCTAATCAACAGCAGGCGTAAAGTCAAAGGCCATGGAGTTGTGGCTGTTTCTATAGTAAAAACACACCTTGTACCATGAAGATAATGGTGTGCCTGATATATAGATTTTACAACAAGTAGCTTTTAGACAAGAGAGAGTTATTACGGACTGGTTTGATGCACGTATCACAGTTATATCTGCAGGGTCAGAGGGACCGGCTCATAAAAATGAACATTATAGCCTAATCAATAGCAGATGTGTTCCTGGTGGGTGAAATAATATGTCATTAATGTTATATGTTGTGGAGGAAACTTTTTTACTTCAGGATCCACAAACCCTCCCAACTCTTTTATCTCAAAAGAGGACAGACTACTTCTCTTGTTTAACACTTTTATTAGGAATCTGCAAATCTCAATATTACTTGTACAAGGACCACCTTGGATCAGAAAATCGCAGTCAGAGAGCTGTTAATCTACAACCAATTTCCTGAAGTCTGAATGAATGACTTTAACTCACTCCACTCTCCTGTCAGCGCCGAGCCAGCGTTACACCTGTCAACACACAGGTGTACTAAGGCCAGCATCGCTATGACTGGATATGTACCGCAATGAGGAGCTGATGGCTTTCGATTCTGTCGGAGATGTGTCTGAACTGCACTGTAGCTCCTCTGAAAAAGAAAGCAGTGACTCATAGGATGCATGCTCCATGGTATACACAACTCCGCACTTTAAAACAAATATCGCAAAGGCTGGAAAGGATGTGGTGCTCCTCTGAATCTCTAGAATCTCACCTGGCCTTATTATAACTTATAAAAAAGCCCTGCGTAACAAAAAAATGCATACTATTCATCCTTAATAGAGGAAAACAAGAACAATCCCAGGTTTCTCTTCTGCACTGTTGCCAGACTGACAA
>JAPQRN010000025.1:17452734-17479985 GCA_037367275.1 Coranthus polyacanthus | reverse complement strand
GTGTGTGTGTGTGTGTGTGTGTGTGTGTGTGTGTGTGTGTGTGTGTGTGTGCGTGTGTGTGTGTGTGTGTGTGTGTGAAAAAAAGGCATAAATTGGTTAATGAAATTCACCAGAATCCAGGATATTATGTGTTTAACGCTCACAATTTCTACTCACAGTACGCTAGCTCTCTGTTCTGTGTGCTAAAAAACAACTCTTTCCAGCAACAGAATGAGATTACCAGTCACTCTCAAAATTGCATATAGGCACAAAATTTGCCAGCCACATGTTATGTTTTATAACATTACAAAATACAACATAACTGTTGCATTTAGGCTGTGACAATAACATGGCTAAGGTTTGGCTACATTTACACACAAAAACAACTTGGTTAGTAACTTGGTTAAAATCTAACATTAATGTTGTTTTTCCTGGTGAGGTCAGGCTGCTATTCTAGGGGTATACCCCCTGTGGCTGACTGGCTGTGCACAGGACAGGAGGAATTTGAATTTGAGAGACGGCCCTTCTCAATGTGGTGTGTGTTTGGCTTGAGTTCAAATATCAACAGATTTTCTCAGCAATTACACTTGACAATTATTTTAGATTGTATTTTTTTTAAATATCTTTCTCTTATTAAACCAATTATATAACACTAATTACACTAGTGAGTTCAAAGTAGAAGAAAAGTCAAATGAAAGAAATAATTTTACAAAACCTTGCAAAGAAACTGTTACCTGTTAGCAGGTGTGCAGAACCAACTGCTCGATAGCCCTGTTGGGCCATCTTTTCTAGATGTTTAATGTCCCACTGCTGCACACTGTCTTCCTCTGCTGTTTGAGGCTGGAGCAGGAACAGAGGGAGGCTGTAAGGCCACTCAGAAGCCTTCTGCATGAAAGGTGAACATGTCAATGCACTTTCCTTACCTACGTTCCAGAACATTCACCAACAGCAATTTTAAATAACAGTAATAGAGAGCCAACATACCAAATCAGTAAATTTGTGTTCCGAATGGTGAAGATGATGTTGCATTGCTGTTAGTTTCTGTTTTTCCAGGATTAACTAAAAACAAGAAAATGGCCAGTGAAGGTTTTATTATCAAATGCAGCATAAAACTGTGATTAATTACTCAGAGTAAAGCTAGTCCCACACTGGAAGATAATTAGCCCAATTTACCCTTCCCGACAATAGGAGGCATTTCCAATTTCAAGCTGGTTGGGCCCAATGTTTGGCCCAGATTATCTGGTAATGTCAGGGGTTTACATATCAAATCTTTGAGGTTTTTTTTACATCGGTTTCCCCATGAGATCATGTGAGGTTGTGCACTGCTCCGTCAGAAATTAGATTATGATGATTTTCTTTTGTTTCTTTTTTTTTTTGCTATAATCAATATGTCTAATATCTTTAAATAGCCCTTCTTCTCCAAGTACTTTTAAGTGGGGATGGCACCCTCTATGGACAAGTCACCACAGGTAACCACCCCAATCTTCATTCCTAAATATCAAACATGTTTGAAAATAATCAGGGTGGCCCTGTGTGAGCAGTTCGGCAGACTCAAGATTCTGTAAACTCCTCACATTACCAGGTAATCTGGCCCAAACACCAGCCCCTTTTGGCAGTCAGAAGTGAAAATCTGCCCAGAAATAGTTAAACAAGTATTGTCTGTTTCAAATAAAGAGCTGTAGTCAGGATGTGCTTATCAGTTTTAGTTTTTGGTTGGTAAGAGGTGGCTGAAACAAAGGGAAAATTACATTTCAATTTATTATTTTTTAAAATAATTAGTTTTTGTGCTTGTAGAAGATTTTTCACTTTGATGGATAAACCATCTTATGTAGACTTGAGTGCATCATTCCATCGCCTCAGGTGGAAGGAAAAGTCTTGGATGCAATTTTCCTAACCATATCAAATTAAGGTGCTGAAAAAATGCTTATATTCACTTTATATTTCTCAGAGCCAACCAGTTCACAGTGTCCAGTAGAGTACAAAATTGTATTTTACCTTGAAACCCTGCTTATTTTGGAATTTGGCTGCTACTCTGCACCTTTTCCTGTAAACTATCTGTCTTATGTGAGTGTGGTTATGTGTTTTATTATTTTTATTATTCACAAATGCATGAGCACCATTACATGTGTGCATGTTGCTTTCACATGTGTGCCTACATCCTGGGTAATCTGTTTTTCTGAAAACATGATCCTGCACGCATAGTACATTGTGACACACTGTAACTTGGCTTTGCCATGAAGCTGTTACAAAATATTGAGCAGAGCATCATTAGAGGCAAGCCACAATGTCAAGCTCAGCCCACAATTTTAGTACATCACTGACAGCAGCTGATCTCAATGTCACCCCACATCAGCTAGTTCAGCTACCCTACTGTGCATCCAATTGGCAAATCTCATTCAGGGCATCATATTTATGCTGCTTTAGCTTTCTACCTTTGTACTTCCTCACCAGTTCCTCCTGTTCATACTGTGTCTGACATAATCAGTGTCAGTGTCTTCCCATGAGAGATACTAGACCAGAATTATACCATTGAATATAAATTGCTGCAGATAAACCTGACTAAAATAAGATTATGGCATTTAGTGCCACTTCTATTACAATTATTACTAATTCTATATCACAAAATAACTGGAGGTAAATGTTTAAGGTTTACATTTTTCTCTTCCCCACCTGACTCTCCATGTGCTGAACCTTCTCCTGCTGGATTCTCCACTCAGCAATGCTTCTATCACCATGACTGTGTTCAGAATGGTGTCTAGAAGAAAAAATGGCAAGGTTAAAGAAGTAGTTGTTGAAGTAGTCAAACATTTCTGCATCAATGTCAGGAGAAGACACACGACACAAGAGAAATTGTATTCACTAAATGGAACATTCAACTGCACTCTTGTCATATTGAAGAAATTGCACTGCATACTGCATATCAATTGTCATATGCAAAGAACTGTGCTAGGGGGATTGCCTGTTGCTTAAACTGAGCTGTTATTGCTAGATAAATTACTAAAGGAGCTGGGACTGGAGTCAAAATGCAACTCACAGCAGCAGTTTAGTTTCAGACAGTTTCAACAGAGATCTCCGAGAATGAAATTTGACCATATTGGATATAAAAATTGTGTATATAATGTTAACACTTAGGGTAAGAACAAGCTCTTTTTTTGTTTTTCAGCAGTTTAACAACCTCTCCTCTTTTAAGCTTTTATGTCATCTACCCTAACTCTCGCTATTCCAGTCCATGGTCACTAATGCTCACTCTACCAAAAAAACATAATTTAACTCATCATAAATGTATACAACATATGAAAGCACTAACAGTCAAATAATTCAGAAAGTGCTGAACATTTTAACATTCAAACTGAGTGTTCAAACTGAGAGCTGTGTTACAAGTCCTCTCAGGTTTTCCTCCATGTTTATCTGCTAACTGGGGACTTGTGTGTATGTGAGAGACCGCATGTTACACAGCATTTTTGTTTTCTTTCTTTTTGTACAGACACATTCTGTCTGTTCCAAAGCATTCATAGTGGTTGTATTTATTATGCTTAGAACCCATATGTAATTAGATACACTAAGTATTTATACATTTTGTTTCACTTTTCATTTCATTATACAAACGCATTTTTGTTGTAATAATAGGAGATATGCTATACTGAAAATTAACTGTCAGTTAGTGTTATGCTAACCCAAGAAATAGGGGATGATGTGTATGGGAGAGAGTACTTGTTACACAGTGGCAGCTGGTTCATAGGGGGTGCTGAGGCACCACCCAACATAAAATCACTTGGAAAATAAACATAATAAGTACAGCAAAATTAGTGTTTATGTGCCTCAATATACTTTTGGTCAGCAGGTGAGAGTGGGAGACTGGAGTTTGATCTTTGTGTAAATAACTTGAACTTTTTCATTTCCAGTCACATAAAACACTAAAACCCAGGGAGAGTATAGTCAAACATACAAACAGAGACTTGTGATGTCACACACACATTATCAGCTGACTGATCAAATATTTGTGTCTGCACACAAATTCATAACTGCTGTGTTCATATTCTCTTGCCCAACAGCATTTCTGTTTTTATTGCATTGTACCGAGAAATACAGTTGCCATTTAATGAGCAACCAGTAGCCATCTGTCGTCTGAGTCCTGCCTTTAGTCAGCCCAGCCAGGTCATACAGAAGTGTGAATGTGTGAACATCGAGCCAGATATAAGACTGCTATAGGCCAGACACTCCAGTATACTCAGACAGCTGATAACTGTGGCTCTAGTACAGATTTTAGATCTTCTCATCAGGACATCAGAGTGAGTGTGTGAGAGGCTGCAGTTACAGATTAGGCTAAATCATTTTGGTGTAGTTGGATGAGAATGCAAACAACACCGGATGCTTAAATGGAATGCTATGCAATGTTCAGCAGTCTGCTTACTCTAAGAAACTAGGAAAATCTTGAAATATTGCTTCACAGCCAGGCCAGTGACAGAAGCCACTGAAAGCTGAACAAAACACAGTATCTCAGTGATGGCACAAAACTACTCATGACCTACAATGACAACAGGAGATTTGCTGAGAATCACCTGATCCGAAAGTAGAAACATGGAAAAATAAGTCTGTGATAATTAGAGAACACTTTCTTTCTTGCCCTACTGGGTTTACTTTTAGCAAGTATGTTCCAAGATCTCAGCAATTACTTTGGTGAATATGTTATCACTTCTGATCCCGAGCTACAGACATTACATCCAAGTTGTAATAAGGGGTCCAAGTACAACAAGAATGTGTATGGATATATCATTATTTCTTAAGACTGTTACTGTTTGATTTGATTACTTATAGAATTGCATAATATTATAACAGCATATCAGACCATAGACTCTATGAAAGAAGTGGACATAACGACCGTAACATAAACCATTGGTTTGTGGATATCGAGTTTGGCCAGAAGCAACTATATTTGGATAAGAGGGTGGAGCTGGGGAAGAGTGCAGGGTGAAACTCTATTGCTAACACCGATACACAGAGACCATACTGCTAACTAAAGGCCTGTACACACCAGGGCATGACAAATAAATGACATGAAAGTACGAAATAGTCAATATTTTGCTGCAAGTTTATGACAGTCGTGATGCTTGTTCAGTAGAAGTATATAAGTGCCAGCCCATTCAATGGAAATACTATTATAGTCAACATAACTTGAAGCCTCATCTGGAGTCTGTGTATCTCCACTCTGTCTGATCCACGGTCTTCTGTTCCTTTGGGTCCAGTGTCCAGGTAAAAAGACCTGATTCATAAGATCTGATTCACATGATGTTCATGTTACAGAAACTCCTCACTATGCAGTTGTTTGGCAATGCTGCTCTACACCTTGTGTTTCATTTTGTATTGACTTAGAAGTCAATTGGTTGTTGCCTTTATTCATGCTGTGAAAACTCAGAAAAATGGTCCTTAAAAAATAAAACACTGCTTTTTCACCACGTAATATTCGTGTTTGTGTGAAAGTACTAATGACAAAAGTTTAAAAAAAATACAATGATGTGTGAATTAATCGCATGAAAATAATGCCCCAGTGTGTTAAGATTTACAGATGTTTTTATGCTTAGCATAATTTATAATTACACTATTTGGCACTAGCTGGACTAATTAGCAGGCAAGCTGATTTATATTGCAGTACTGAATTAATGCTCACTAATGTAGCTAGGTTATGCTAACAGGCCTGGTATTGTGATACAGTAACGGTAAACATGATAAAAAATCTTGTTGGTATAACTTCTTAACCACAACTACAGTAGAGCCTTCTGTCTGAAAAGTGTTTTATTCAATAAATAGAAGCTCTGAAAGCCTCACTCAGCCTGTCAAAGCCCACACAGCAGACATAGCACCCACCTGTCACTCAGAGTGACCACTCCCTTAATTTTGCAGAATTCTAAGCCTTAATAAAAAAAATATGTAAAATGAATAACATGTACCCCCATATAGTTGCTATTTTTGCCTTATGGTCATTTTTGACTGTAGTGATGGGAGATCATTGAAATCTTTTAGACATATTTTGTAGATGTAGTGGTCTGTTGTTGCTGTGAGCATGAATACTAAGTAATTGGGCTGGACACTGAATCTAATGGTACAACTTTGAATCCACTGAGGAACATGCTTTTAAGACCTTAAGATCTATTACCTGTGTCAACTATGGCCTTCAGCACATTGGAATTGTCCAATTGCCAGTAAAACCTCAATGTTTTCATAGAACATAGGCAAATCCTGATGCCACCTAATCAGAGACTGCCCTTACACCATCTGCACAACCCCACTTTGGAGAAGTACACTGAAGAACCCACATGGAAAAAAGTGTTGTACTATTGCAAACAGCACAGACACAAACATGGTACTTTAGCTGCTTAAAATCACCCACTTTAAAAAATAGTCACTTTAAATATATCCTATATTTAGAAAACTTTCACAGTTTTATGATTTTGTTTTGGTAGTACATTTTGTCACCTGTAGAACATACTTAAGTTATTCCCACGCATAAGTGGCAATGGGCTGCACAGTGTATTACGCCACAGATCAGCTGTGTCAGTCAGAGTTAAAAACAACTGTCTAAAAGAGGTGAAAATATTCTAAATATAGCGTATACTTAATGGCCCCATCTACAGCAGTCCAATTCTTTGTTTCTCCTAAATGGGGTCATGCTGACCGTGATCTACTACAGGAAATATGCCAGTGCTGGCTGGTCCATAGGGGGGACCCACACATAAAATATCTTTTAATAAAGTTTATACATGTTATTAAACATATTAATTATGGCAAAAAGGTATCTGAAATAAAAATGTTTTACTCATTCTGTGCCAACATTTATTATAAATGTTATAATAATGTTATAATAACATTTATTATAAATGTTATAATAAATGTTATCATAAATTATATATAAAACAAACCCAGGCATCTAAGTTAACTGGTTTTCATATTCATGAATTAATTCCTGGAAATCAATTTGTGTAAATTAATAATCAAATTAAAACACATGTTGATTAATTTACATTTTACATTTGATGACATGTTGACTCAGATGTTTGTATCTGTACACCAGTCTTCATTTAAGTTCTGTCAAAAGTGTTCATAGTCTCATAACTGTCCCATTGTTGAAGAATCTTCAGCTGTGAAACTTGTTTTTATAGGTCACAATGCGTAGTTGTCCTCTACTAAGCTGACAGCAACTTTGAAACAACTCACATGTAACATATGTAGCCAAGGTTTCCTATGTCTCTTTTCAGGTCCTACATATCTATGATATGATATGCAGGTCCTGAAACTGTTGGTGAACACTGTAAGTGTATTGGATTTTGTTTTCTTTTTTTTTTCTTTTTTGTCCTTGTGTGATTGTTCAGTTTTCATTGGATTGCCAAGTCACTTTATGGCTCATTTATGCTCCCTTTTCATACATAAATATAGACATCCATTTCAAATGATGTAACCATCGCTGTTCGCATACTCCCAGCATTCAATGAATGTTAAGCGATCCATCCACTAGAGGGCAGTCTTTAGCAGATTGAAAAGTATTTGACAACTCTCATACAACAACATAATCATAACAGTGGAGGTGGTTGTGATCATATAAATGTTAAAAAGAAGCAAAAATGGAGGCAGCGCTCTAAATGGTGGTGGTCTGTGAGACCACTGACTTTGTTTTTGTATTGTTTCTTATGTCTCGCCAAAGATCCTGTTCATCTCCCAACTACTGGCTCCTGCACTTTTTGGTGATACTGTTATCCATGAAACTAGCTTTGAGAAGACGTTCAGAAACATGAACGAAATGAACACATAGTACATAGTATATCTGCATTTAACGGGCCCTTAGTGAGAAACAGACACTTTCAGGACCTGCTCCAAATATCACAGGTAAAAAAGTCTAATTCAGCCCATTACACACCTCTGTTTAGTTTCCTCCACTTCTCTGTGATTGTTTCAGTGGGGCCACATGGCTATTTGGCTATTTAAAACCAAATATATGTACAAAATAATATGTCATGTTATAGGTAATAATGAGACATCACTAGGATGATTCTAGTTTGATTCCTGCAGGTGAATTAAACTTTTTATTTCATTGTTTTCAGTTTTCAGTTGCAGAAAACACTAAACACACTAAAGTTTAGTCAAACATTAAAATCAGAGTGCTTATGATAAGTCAACACACAATATCAGCTGACTGACACATCAAAAATTTGGCTCTGCACACAAATTCATATTGCCTTGCACCTGTGCATATTGCTTTATACTGTTGATTGCTGAATATTTGATGCCAACCTATCATTTTATTATTTAAACAATTGTTGTGTCATTTCAGTCATTTGCATTTTGTTTTTTGGTCACCTGTCATGAGTCCTGGTCTCAATGGAGCTCTGCTTAGGGGCCCTACTGAGGTGATGGCTGTGTCTGGTAAAAAAGCCTGTCTGGTAAAAAAGTGAGGAAGACTGGGGCAGATGGCCAGGGTCCCCTTCTTCTTTGCAAATTGTGGCACCTTCAGAAGCACTATTTCCTTCAAAATGGAAGAAAGAGCATGTAAGCATTTGATATTTTCAAAAGATACCAAAATGGTTAAAGGTACAGTATGATTTTGCCTCTAAAACGTATATTAGAGGCATATTTTTATGCAGCTGGCATCAGCATCATCTATATTATTCCCTCAATCATTTTACTTTACAAATGTAATATACCTGCATCTGCCAGTATACATAAAATGATTACATGGATTTGTTACATTGTTGGTATGCAATTCTGAACATTGAAATGTCTGGTTACCATGTTGCTGTCTGGAAGCTGATTGCGAAACCTGACGGAGCACAGATGGTCTCTGCTGCTTCTGCATTATGTCTTCCATACCGCTCCAACACTGGGGAGGAAAGATAAATCACACTCATAAGGTACAGTGCTTAACAAGTGTATTAGACCACCACCCAATGTAAGGTTTATGCCACATCTGCTCTAAATTAACTGCATTGGTAATTACCAAAGTAATTTCTTATGTGTCTGTAATGGTTAATACATCAGTATGTAGAAACTCTTTAACCGGAATGAGATTTTTAATGCTAAAATATAATTATTATTGTTATCCATGAATTTTCAAATTTAACTTCAAAGTTAACTGAAGCAGATGTCAGACACCTCAAGATTTTAAGTACTAGAGACAGAAGGAAGACCACTGCTGATCTTCAGGCAGAGATGAAAGTGTCTGAGAACGTCTACAGCACCAGATGACTGATAGAACAAGGCTTAAAAGGAACAATAGCTGCTAAGAAGCCATTATTGAGGCCTGCAAACATCCAGAAATGCCTCAGATTTGCTGTGGAGCTCAAACACTGTACTGTTGGAAGAAGATACTCTGGACAGATGAGTCCAAGTTTGATCTCTTTGGTCAGCATTGTCGTGTTTATGTTCTCCAGAAAAGCTGGAGAACATTTTGATGCAGATGCATTGTACCCATAGTGAAACATGGTGGAGATTCCATCATGGTATGGTGTTCCATTAATGGCAAATTAATGAAAATCGATGGTATCATGAACAAGAATGTCTACCACAACATCTTGGTGCATCATGGAATCCCTTCTGGACTGAACCTGATTGGTTGTGGGTTCATATACCAACAGGACAATGACCCCAAGCATACTCCAAAGCTGTGTAGAGACTATTTGACCAAGAAAAAGGAATCTGGAGAACTGGAACCCTAAGCCTTCACAGATTTAATGATATCAGCTGGTCAGTGGCAGAATGTCAGAGGCTGTAAGGGTTTGAAATGGTGTAAATGGGAATGGGAGAGCAGCAAATACGTTTCACCTCTTTCATCATCTTTGAGGTTTTATCTATATAATATTATCAGGTTTTGACCATACTTAATTAAGTGCCTAGAGATTTGTGTTGTGATTTGGTGCTATGCAAATAAAACTGAATTGTAATAAATGTGTTAATAATTTACTGCACTGTGTATTTTTGAGTGAATGGTTGTATTTTTTCCATTCTGACTATTGATAAAGAGTTGGTACTTTTAATCCAGAAAAACTGCAGTATGTTTTTTTCAGGCCAGTTTTGACCTGTGTACATCTTGAAGCCTCCAATGAGAACATGGCCTCAGGTCACCTGCTCACCAAAAGTTTACAGACCTCATTTGGCTGGCATTCCACATACAAAGTGATTGCTGTGAATAATATTTCGCTTTCCACGACTGACATTCCAGCATTCCAGCCAGTGCATTTATTCAACATTGTTTTGATGATGTAAGAGTCCATAAAAATGTAGACATCATGACAAAATTTTGGGTCCAGAGGAGACACAACATTTATCTTCTCGAGTTGGGTCTTGGGTCTCAAGCTGAAAAAATTTTGTAACTACTGCTCTAAAGTGTACATATACAGTTTTGATTAGTATGCTTTAACAAGAGTAACGAGTGTATTTTAAATACAACACTACAAGTAAGGGCATACAAATACAGGTGTCTTTTCATATTACTATCCAAGTTATTTTATATTCAATTAAGTGCACTTGGACCTGGACTGGCAACACAAATCTGTCCTTAAAGATGAGCACAGAAAATAAAACAAATGATAATTCTGTTACAATAAAGTAAAATACCTGATATTAGTGTATTATTACTGATTAGTCTATTAAAACTTTCATCCATCCACATGACATTCTCATCACATGTTGTTCTCATCTACATTTTCTCACGGTACTTAAAAAAAAGCCATTGTTCAAAGTATTTTGGACAACACACTTACTTGAGTGAGAGAGTTGGACAGAATGAAGCTGAGTAATAGCTATAAACATTTCTTGCCAAGATTAAGTTACTGTAAATTATGCAAATCCTTCAGCATTCACTACAGCCATATATTTCTTTAGTGGTTAAAGCATTTAAATGTGAAGTCTTTCCTGTACCAAACCTTCTAAGAGAGAGGCTGTGGTTGTTCACAGGTGCACTCATACACTCACACACAAACAAATACACACACACACACAGAGGGAGAGAGAGATAACATCACCACAGTCTACAGAATGAGTAGAAGATCAAGCTGCTCTACTTTTCTGCAGCACTGTCACCTGCAACCAGTGGGATTTGTGTTTGTTAAAGATGCCTGAATGATGTTGGATAGTCCCTAACTATCTCAACTACTACTCAATTGGGGAAGAAATTCTTAAAATCTTAAATCAAAATCAACTAATTGGTTGGTTCCTAATGAAATGATGAACTAATGGTATTCTGACTGATTGATTGATTGATTGATTGATTGATTGATTGATTGATTGATTGATTGATTGATTGATTGATTGATTGATTGATTAACTGATCAAACAAAGGTGCCACTGTTAAAACACAAAAGATGAAATAATTTGTCTGGATCACAGAGGTAGCAGCGTAAGCAGGAAAGCCCAGACTTCTCTCTCCCTCTCCCCCTCCAGCTCTTCCAGGGGACACCAAGGCATTCTCAGGCCAGCCAAGAGAAATAATCCCTCCAGCGTATCCTGGGTGTGCCCCGGGGTCTCCTCCCGGTTTGACATGCCCGAAGCACCATACCAGTGAGGCGTCCAGGAGGCATCCTGACCAGATGCACGAACAACCTCAACTGGCTACTCTCGATGTGGTGGAGCAAGACAAGACTTTGAGATACTTAAACTCCTCCACGGTGAGCAGCAGTGAGTTGATATAACATGATATAACAATAAAAATAAAAATAACTAAAAAGTATTTTTTTGTCTCTTTTGTTGAATCCATTCATACAGCAATATATATGGAGATTCCCACGTACCGTGGCACGGGAGGCCATGCAAAGACCTCTTGCCACCTCCTGCCACCCCATATAAAACTTTCAAGATCCATTCCACAGGGATTGGATCTTTTTTCCAATCCGCAGGGTAGTCTGACAGACATCTAGACAATGCCGTGGTTATGGTTTGGTTATCAGGTTTAGGGTTAGGAAAGAAACTGCCTGGGGAAGGGCTAAACTGAGAAAAAAAGAGAGATAACAAAAATAAACAGCATGGCAACTGGACACAAACCTAGGTCTCCTGTGTGTAAGCCCACAAATTTGTGTTCCACCATAACCATCCCAACCACCTCCCACTTAGGGTTTTGCCTACTTAACTATGACACCTGGCCCATAACGTCAAATTCTGACGTCTAAGGACTTACATTGTCTTTTATCAGCTAACTGGCACATCAGAAATTGATGTTATAGAGAATGAGATTTGGGGTCACGGAGGCCTCATTAGCGAAGAGTGAACGAGGACAGATGTTGCAGTGTTGTGGATAGTAATATTATTTTCCAACTTAAAAATTTAGTGGAATGGTGAACGCTTGCTGTGTTCACCATTGCCCCTTTGAGGCAAATCTTGATTTGTGATATCGGGCTATATAAATAAAATTGAATTGAATTGAATTGAATTCTCAACTCCCATAACCGTTCTCACGAGTTCTGCTACTAACAATGAAAACTGATTTGCACATTGAAGTTAAGGATTATTATTTTCAGTCCATTGTTTTCGATTTGATTTGAAGTTAGAATGGTTTAACAGGCTAATAATATGACAAGATGTTCAGTTTGCTTTGCACACAGACAGCCAGTAGAAATGTCATTCATAGGCATACTTTGAACTTTTATACTTATATTTTACTTATGCTTTTATACTTATACTGAGGACATTTCAAAGCCTATATACTTGAATCAGTTTCAAGTGTAAGATTGAATCAGTATTTCTACTTTTACTGGAGTCTTTTTTTGTCCAATATATATACTTCTACTGGAGTAAAGAAAGTGTGTACTTTTTCCACCTTTGGCCAATAAACAATAAGTTTAGATAACAAAGCAAAAATGTTGATAAGGACATTTTCAAACAGAACCATCTGTTGGATCAGAACTCTGACAGACTGCTCACATATCATATAAATAGGGATTCTGCTTTGCACATGTTACAAAAGTGAGAGTACGACAAGGCCCATTTTTAAAACATGGCAAATAAATATTTTATTTTTCTAGTCATATTTGGCTGTAGGTTTTTATGTTTTGAAAACTAACTTGAATAACACTTGAAATACTTGAAATTTTGCAATAAAGTAAAATGAGTGCCATTTTCTGTCATGTGACTTGTATGTTGTTATAATGTTGTCATTCACTACTAACTTTAACTAATAGTTTGGTTAACTATTTTTTTTTTGCTGTAGTTCATCTTCTTCCAGTGTGAAGTTGGTAATTTGCAAAGCTATGTTAGAAATAATAATAATATGTAAATAATTATTTTTTAAATGACCACTGTCACTTTTTTTTACCTGAAATTACACACTTTCGCTTTCAAGTGACAATGACACGCTATACAACTAGTCTACAAATACTTTCATATTTCTAAAACAGTGTCTCTATTCCACAGTGTTTGAGTTACATGTAAATGACACTTGGTTGATGTTCTTGGTATGCATAGCTGCAGGGCCCTTTTCTTTCAGCTATCTCATTGTCACATCAGAGATTTCTTCCTGGCTATAGGGAAGCATGCATCTGTACAATAAACCAAACAGCCAACACCACGTGTTATGCAAATGCACACCCACAGAAACAGGAATTCAGTAGAAAGTGAGAGCGCTCTGCTCAACATGCTTGTGGCTTCTCACTGTGATCTCTCATTCTGGCTTCCCCTCTCCACTTCAACTCCTCTCAGAAGCCCATCAGCATCTGTCTGTGTTCAGATAAAGAAGAGAGGGCTTTAGTCATGATTGAAGTGATTTGATGTGATGGCTGATATGTGCTGTGTTCTGTGAGTCAACATCTGTCTGTATTTCCTGTTTGGATTTTGTAATCAGCCACATTACAGTGTGGAAAGTTGCAGATGCCTCATACTAGTAGTACTCTCATGTGTGGGTTTCTTACTCACGTACTTCCATATCTGATATCACACATCCCAATCACAATGATATTTTCCAAAAATGTGTAGGCTCTGGTTTTCATTTCTTTGATCTAAAATTACTCAGTCAAGTGTTGAATAGTGAATTTCTCAAAATGAGGCATTCTTATCTCATCACATTTATTGTATTTGACTACATTTCTTACTAATAGCACAGCATTATTCATCATTTTTCAATAGATTGAATAATGATTTTATTGAAATTAAGTAAAGTAAATTAAACTAATGTATGAGAAGCCAGAGTGCAGGGCTGTGGGTTTTCGTTTAGATCAGTGAGCATGTTTGCGTGCTAACAAGTACCCAATTTGACTGTGGCAAATCAGAATTTTTACTTTTTATCTGTAATTATAAACCATATCATAAGTACAGATTTTTCAAACTGAATTTAGTTTCATTTAAATTCATAAGCGAATAAGGAAAATGAAAATCAATAGCATTTTACATTTCATAGAATATAGATATATAGAATATAGATATAGATCAGATAAAAATAATATCAACTTTATTGATCACCTCAGGGAAATTCTAATTGACCAGTAGCTCAATATAATCACTCAATAAAATAAAATAAGTAATTCAATTTATTTGTTGTTACTAAGTAAATAGGTAGGCAAGTGGTAATAAATGTATTAAGTAATATTACTGAATCACAATAAAAATCCTTGGATGACCTTTTTTTCCTAAGCCCATGTGCCACCCCAGCAGAGAGGAGTGCAAAAATGACAGAAGGAAAAGGAAGTCGGCCTACACAGAACATTGTCGGCACATACCTTTACTTATCACCCCATCATGAGATCACAAGCACATGTTAACAGGGTTATTAGATCAGAGATAGATTAGATACTTTGGAACAGTCATGCCTTCACTTAACTAATTAACACCACAAATTTAATTGCTGACTTCTTTGCCGAGCGTTTTCATTTATATTGAGCTCTTTGTCTAACAGTATTGGCTGACATACATGAGGATTAAACAATAGTAAACAATTACTAATATACAGTTACATAATAACAAAAGAAGAAAACAAGAATGCAGCGAATTATCTGCTAAACATTTTTTCAAAGCATTAGAGCTAGAAATGAATGTGTGTGTTGGTGGGCTGCTCTTCACCTGACAGACCCATTTCCTGATTTCAGCTGAAACAACGAAACACATTTCACATTGCATATGAAAGTGTGCACTAGACTCTCTTTTGTGCGACTGATACCCTGGACAAATCAACGTCTAAGCTACACTATGTTCTGTATGATACTAAACATGAGGGGGAAATTTATAGTCATGGCTATAAATAGAATCTGTGTGTGTGTTCTTGAGTAATTCAGTCATAAATTTGCCATTTTCAATTAGCTGTAGAATTAAACATCCCTTCACCTTGTCAAATAAGACATGATAAAAGTATTCTGCTTTGAATATTAATTTGTGTCCAATGTGCTTTTTCCTCAAAGAAGTTCAAAAACCATGTTACAAAATTGATAGTGCTACAAAGAATTACAATTCATTATGAAAATTCCAGTCTGTAAATATGCTAACATTCTTCCTTTCTAAAATGTAATTGTTGGCCACACATGTCTCCTAAAAGTCAATTTTCCTACTAGTACATACTAGTGATGTCACAAATCCTTTTCGTAGGTCCATACCTTAAACTAAGCTGTTTGGTGAACGCAGAGAAACTGTGTCAGACTCTGCAATGATACCATTCTACACAGTAGAACTCGAACATCATAGTGAAGAAACATGAAAAAATACTTGTTGTAGTGGAGGGGAACATTAAAAAAACTGATGATCAGCTGAGCTGAAACTTTTATTCTACTGCAATGAGCCATACACATTCTCTGTTTATAAGCACAAAGGTAACAAATAAGGCTGCCTTGCTGTTGGAGGCTGTGTACTGGAAGCATCTAAATGTCAGCTGATGGGTTCAGTTTGTCTGAAAGTCACCATTCCAGACATTTCACTGATACTGAGCATTTCCCAAACATGCATAGTAAATATACGTGTATTACCAGGTATTATAAGTGAAAGTCAATGAGCTTATTAATTAATAATATATTACTAAATACATTTTCCACCTCCATTCAGTCTTTGAGCTAAAGTAGACTTAATATGTGCTGGACACAAAGATGAAATTAATATATTTTTTCTCATTGTTTTTATCTCATTTTATTTTTTATTTATTTGCATTTTTTGTGACCGTTCTGAATTCCACAAAATGCTTTTTTATATTAAAATAATATTTAATTACTGCAGAATGACTTTTGTTTTGATTCTTTGCATATAATGCTGCATGTCTTTGTCATGGCAGTCAGTATGGAGCCAGAATTACTTATTTCTTATCCAAACCTGAGAAATTAAAGAGTTATTAAATTTTGAATTTACTAATGAATAGCATTACAGCAGTTTACAACTGACTTAGAGTACCGTGCAGTCTTAGGCCACCATTAGCTGTGTTGTTTTTGCAGGATTGTGATGAGCATGTATGTAATTTCTCAGTCTCTTTATTAAGGTAAAACAAAAAAAACAAAGGTAATATGTGCACTATTAAAAACACATGAAAAAATCACATCAAATCAAATGGCTTCCACAAGCAAAAGCCTGTTCAAAGCTAGCCCAAACAAAAAGAAACATCTGACCTGATGTTTTACACAAATGTCTGTGAAATTAGTGCAGTTAATCTCATATTGTCTGAACAAAAGAGTTCAAGGCATGTTAAGTGCAAAGGAGGCCACACTATCAATACTTGTTGACACTTTGGTCTGTAGAAACAGTTTTTTTTTCTGAAATGTTTGTTTTTAATGCTGTTTATATATTTCTTGTATCTTCCCTGTTGTATCTTGATACAGAGACTGAGAAATTCATATGTATGGCCATTATAACCTGCTAAAACAACAAACCTAGTGGTGGCCTACGACTTTTGTACTGTTAGTCAGCTGCGCTGTTGAAGGTGAGTAAATATAGTCAACTTAACAGTTTTCTCTCCATGAAAGACTGAGCTGTGAACTTTAGAATTTACATTTTTATCAACCATTTACCTATATTAATAGTAACTACCTTATTTAACTTAAACTCTTCAGAACTGTTAATACAATCTATTTGTTACTTAATGCTTATTAATGTATTACTTTACCAGGAAATGCTCATTACTACATTAACTAAGATTAATTGCATCTTTATAAACTATTAAATAATGTATAAAATATTACCTTAGTTAATATGAACACCATTAGCAAATAACACACACTAGTTAACTGTGGTTAACTGTTAATTAGCTCTTAGTTAATGCTTATTACTGTTATTAATTGACTAATGTTAATTAAAGTACGCTCATTGTAAAGTGCTACAACATTTTTTAAATTATTATAACCTAACATAAAATACTGGATGGACTTTTGTTGATGAGAAGCCTAAATTTAAAATGAGACAGAATAAATGTGTTGTGAGTTTTTTGTTTATGGTCTCACTTATTTTAATGTTTCCGGCATTTTTTACAGTATGATAAACTGTTATTTGAAGAACCACAGCCAAGTGTTGACACATTTCTGAATGTCTGAAATGCTACACTTATTTTGAATAGATATTTTAAAGATTGATAAAACACTTTCACAACTTTTCACAACCTATTTTCTGTTACTTAACATAATGACCAACTGAACTGTAAAAACACTAAGAATTAGTATATTTAAGCAGAGGTATTCAACCAAACTCAAACTTATGCAGCTAACTTCAGTACATGCAACTACCTTTATGCATTATGTTTCCACTGATTTAAGTATGCAGACATGTATGGATTTTATTCACACACGCCATATTCACGGTCATTGATGAACATGTACTGCTTTTATCCATCACTAACTTAATGTTCCAAGAGTTTTTCCCTTTGATCCAAGCAGATTATCCCAAAATGATTTCAAATGAAGGATTTGAAGTTTGAGTGTAAAAAAGTAATTGCTTGTGCTTACCGTAATTGTCTCCGTGGAGAATGCCTTGCAGCAAGCAAGTCTTCCTTTACTCAGGCCCTTTGAGGGAGATATGCTTTAGAGGGGGTGTTCTGTCACAGGAAATATGTTTTTCAGAAACAGAAATCAAACATGAAACAAAAAAAAACATGAAGAGCAGCCATATTTTACAATTAAAATATTTCTCCTCTTGTACATGTAGAATTTTGTATGCTTGTTTGTGTTCTAAATATCAAAGATTAATTCAAATAAGCAAAATGCAAAAGGCTGATTTAAAGTATTTCAGCATCATTATTATTAGTAGTATTTTTTTAAATACAGCATAGTCCTAGATGCTGTTAATATTTACCATTAGATTAAGACTTACCTGACCACAGCAGAACTTGACAAATAGGAAGCACTCACAATAAAACCAACAGATATCCACTCAGTATTTATACTAACAGGAGGGGGGGGGAGTCAAAGCTCATGTCCTCAGCAAATTAAAACACAACAAACTGCAATAAAAACTTTGACATTTTCCAAGAACCACTTTAATAGTCAGAAAAAGATTTTGAACAAAACACTGTTATGCAAAAGTTTGGATTGCTTTTAGGTAAAGAAAGCAATGGCTTTTTCCACTTTCTCACACATTTAGCAATGACATTTGAAAGGCATTACATAATTTATTCCAAAGTTTTTTTTTCTCATCAAATGGAATAATAAATTAAGCAATGTTTTGAATTCACGTGATGATTTTGAATTAGATGACAAGTTCATCTTTTTTAACCTTACACCATAGCATTGTATTCACAACAGTTTGCTCAGACTTGCTTAGAGTTGGGTAATACACATGATTCAGTTAAAACATCTGACCACCTTTTTGAGGTCTGCTTTAGATTTAATGTTATTTTCTGACAAGATGGCTTCTTATTCGGGTTTAAGTAATAAATAGCATTTGTTTTTGTAGCCTTAATAAAAAAACTCTTTTTATAAACATGCTTCAAAAATCACAATAGCTATGTGGATATCTAATCTAATATAATCCAACAGTTTTCTGTTCATTTTACTATGAACTCACTATCATTCTGTAATAGGGGTAAAAGCACTCTGGTTGTTTTGCTAATTTGTATTTGTTTAAATGAATCACACTTGTCTTAACTTAAAAAACAATGTTGAGACAACTACAATGGTTTTTTTACTTCTATGAATTTTTGGAATTTTAATTAGAGAGTTGAAACAAAGGTAGTTTTCAAATTGAGTTAACAACAGCAGAAGCAGCAACGATTATATTATAAAAACACACCCACATCTGCATCGCCAACAGGTCTGTTAGAAGGGCGACAGGATGAAAGCTTTGTGTATGTTTGTGCTTCGCCCAGAGTTTTGTCTCTCAGACTGAACTGTGCTGTAAGTGAGAAGAGCAGAAGGAGGAGAGATCTGTTTAACTGGAGTTTGTTTTTATGTTGTCCCACCCATGAACACTGCATGATGACTGGACGTACAAACACACTGTCTGAAGGTCAACGCCCAGAAACATCCAGAATATGGCCAAATAGCAGGGTCTCTGCAGGTAAATTCGTCACCACAAATTGACAGGGTCAGAAGTGATGATTGGCAAGGATTATTATTATTATTATTATTATTATTATTATTATTATTGTAAGAGTCAAATAATGTTAAAGGAGGCCTTTAAACAGCTCAGAAATGTCTTACAGGGTATTTCTGCTAGAATAAATAATGTGTGTACTTTTGCCACCTCTGGTCCTCTCTGAAACATCTGAGATTGAACAAAATGGACTAGGTTTTCTAAAACCTGAAAAAAGAGCCAAGCAGAGATGCAGTCTGGTTTCCTGCCAGACCACCTGAATTACAATCTGCAGAATGGTTAAGGCATTTTTGCCCAATGACACCAAAACATACACCCTGAACTAGTACTGAACAAGAAGAAACTTCACCACACGAAATTGAAGTGATAAAATTGATTTATTGGAGGAAAGGTTTTGGTGCAGACTCAAACTCCATGGACAGTGCTGGAACAAGTCCTAGCAGAATGTTCTGCAGCCGTCTGAGCCTAGCCCCGGCGAGGAGCCTATGCACGCAGTTATTGGTTGATAGGGATGAAGTGGGAGGCAGGAAGAGAGGCTGGTCCAGAGAGAGAAATGAGAGGAGCCAGGTTCAGCCTCATCGCTGAACTGCAGTAAGCTTTCAACAATAGAAAAGTAAATTCTTCATGGCAACACCATAGAAAGAGTATATTTATTATTAAATGTCAATTATTAAATGTTCCAAATAATTGCAGTATTAAGGGCCATCCACACCAAGAATTATCGCAATAATGAAAATGATAGTGATAACAATAACATTGTGAGCATCCACACGTTATCGTTCAGATAACGTTCTGTAAACAGAAGTGTCTGAGCCCCAAAATGAATACTGATCACCTGTTGTAGGATAAGTTGATATATGTTTCTTACCTTTAATCCATAAAACTTACACCATACCAAAGGAAAAAGGGGATTTATCAATCCATTTTCTCTGAAAAACAAACTATTTCAACACAAAATGTTGTCGGTTATCTGAACAGGTCCACAAATAATCATCCACAAAAGCCAATGTAGCACAGCAGAAAACTCACTCCACTCTGCCTTCACTGTCGCTGATTGCACTTACAAGGCTTGTTAACTTAATTATTCAGCACAATGGCTGTGTGGCCCAACTGTTATTCATATTCTTATTAATACAAATGAGATAAACTAAAGCTAAATCAGGTGGCATGCAATGCTAATGTGATGTGCTGAACATGATTCATTTCTGCTTCACTGAAGCAATATGGCAGCTCCCCTAAGCACGCATCACACACATAACGCATTTGCGGAGGGGGCACCAGAACAGTCTATGATCATCATCATAATGATGAATAAGTTCAATTTAAGATTACCATTCTAGGCAATGCAAAATATATTTAAAGTTGCAATACTTGATATTTTTTTGGTGTCACTGGGCAAAAAATCCACAATTACCTTTCATTATATTGTAATTGAAGTGGTCTGACATGAAACAAAAATTCTACCCACATGTCTAGTTTTCAGGCTATAGAAAATCTACCCTGACCTTGACCTGGCTGATCACAGGTGTTTTCAGGTAAGTGGAGGGGTTAAATATGTGATTGACAGCCGTAATTACTGATCGTTGTTCAGATTTCCTCAGCCTTGACTCTACTGCTCTACTATGTGGCTCAAAACAGAAGCTTGGAAAAGTTTCTTTTCAAAGCTCTTTTCCATACCAGCATGAAACGCTTGTCACATCATCTATATTTAATCTTTTTATTTGGATTGAGAGGAGAAACTGCAGAGAAGGAATTTATTTTCAAATTCTGGCAGGTTTTTTTTCCCCTGATTTTGGCTCCTGCAGCCTTAAGCACATTTAATCTTAATGTAAGTCACTATTATCTCAGTGGTGTTGTGGCTGAATAGATATGTCAGAGATATGCAGGAAACCTGAGTTTGATTCCATGTGGGGGGGGGGTTTGGTTGTTTTTTAAGGGAGGACACCACAAAGCAATTGTGCTTAGGCCACCCAAATGACCAGCAGCAGCCCTTTTTGAATTCTAGCATTTTTCCCCACTGATTTCCAGCCCCTGCAGCTTTACAGTTTTTGCCGATTGCTTACACCAAAATTTGGCTCACTGAGTCAAAACTCTACACACAAGCCCAATAATACACAACACTTAGTGCCAAACATGTCAGTTCTATGTTGAAATGAAACTCTTCAATCAAAACCTAATAATCTGTTTTCAATTTGTAGTGCTAAGGCTCAGACTGACTGCTGTTCAACTAGTGTATATGTTGTTTTCAAATGTATGTGTTGCAAATTTTAGGCATGTTTTCGCATTTTGAGTAAAAGTGTTTTCTCATTGATTGATGAGTTTTAATATTTGAATGAAGTGTTTAATGTAAGAAACAGTGTGTAGTGTTATGCAAGAAGTGTGTTACAGAATTTCTGCTTTGAAAGAGTCATTCACATAGTGCATGTGTGCAACATTTTGCACTATGCCATTTTGAAAAGAGATTATTAGTTTTTGATTGAAGAGTTTCATTTTGACATAGACGTGACATGATTGGTACCAAGTGCTTCATATTATTGGGCTTGTGTGAAGACTCAGTGACTCAGTGAGCCAAATTCTGCAATAAGCCATTGGCAAAAAACTATAATGTCCCTTTGTTCTGAAAATAGTGCATCATTTCTGCATGTGTAGCCAGTTTGAAAATAAAAAGGCTTCCATGTAGAGCCAATATCTGTGTGAATTTTGTTCTCGTGTGAATCTAACAGTGTGAGAAAAGCTTTAATGACTGTACTTTCTTATCCCACAACACGCATCAGTAGATGATGAGGCGACAACTGTTTTGATTCTTGCTGACAGGTTTCTTGGAGACTACTAACCAAGTACTGTAAATGATGTGATTCAGACTGAAAATCATATTGTCGATGCCAATGATTCACTCCTTCCCTCTCAAAGGAGCTGGATGTGAGGGCTTATTCAGCTGAATCAACCCAGAGTGGGGGTGAGTATTTGTTTCATGAGAGGTCAAATCTGATCAGTTTCTGTGACATCCTGTAGTGAAAGTCAGTTTTCAGAATTTCAAAGAAAAGTGGAATTTTGAAGTTCTACTGTGATAACTGTGTCTAAATGAAAATGTATACAGATTATTTAACATGTTTCTCTCACAAAATGTATTTTGTGTGTGTGTGTGTGTGTGTGCGTGCATGTGTCTTTTTCTCTTGTCGACTATAGGATTTCCATACCTAAAACTATCTACCCAAAAGTTAGCAACTGAGTCCTTGTTTTGTGCTTTGGCATCAGAGTCTGTAACACAAGATGAGACCTGGGATCTGCCTGAAATAACATATAAATCAACAAAAAATGTAAGATTTCTAGGGTGTTTATGTATTTATACCAGTTTATTGATCTGTATTTATACCAGTGTACATGAGGTTGGTGTTATGAGTTGCTGGATTTGTTCATACTGCAGTTACAAATGGGACTTTCCCAAAGAAATTTTATTTTATTTTTGTGCTTGCAAGGCCTGTGATCACATTATTATGATTATTTTCTCTTTGACCTTTAACATCATATGATGCAGTGGAATCATAAATTAAATACTGTGATTTATTTGAAATGTAAATGTAAGTTTAACAAAATGGAACTGTAACACGGTCTTCAAACAAACTGTAGTTTGTTATAAGTACTTACAGTATATTTGTAGCACCGTTTATTAATTTGTACTTGCTTAGACTTGGAAACACAGTGATTATTAGCACAGTGAGATGAAAAGACATGAAAGACAGTCACAAAGATGCTTATCACAGAAAACACAGGCAGGTGATTTAATATGGGAATCATTAAACTATGCCATGCCAAACTATGAAAATTCAAATCCAAGCTGTAATACAAACTAATCCACTTCAACTATCAGGGTATCAGAGGTCTTTTAAATATCAACTAGATATGAGTGATTTAATTCACATACATGGTTGACTTAAACCAGGAATATAGGCTACAATGACCACTGCTAAACTGTTCACCTATTGAAAATTAAGGGCAACTTTAAAAGTTCTATGAACTTCAATATTTTAGATTGTGGGATATTTAGTTTGCCTTTTTTCTGACTTTCTGACTTTTTACATACACATGAGGTGTCATTTTGCTTGAAACTCATCAGAAATATTATTTCCTGATGTCAGTAAGATTGTTCTGTGTAAACTCAGGATGACATTCATTTTCAGCATCAACAACCTCGAGAGGAAGCATTAACAGCAGTAAGCGGTGGGGAAGCCCAGTAACATGCTGTATGACATTCTAAGAGGTGTAAACAGCTTGTTCTGAGGTTATTTTTTCTGTTGTCAAAGGTCATTCTCTTTTAACAGAATGCCACAGCGGAAGCCCAAGTCCTTTCGAATCTCGATTTCCTCTCAAAACTTTTACCGTTATTATTAACCTCATTAGGTAACCTGTGCTTTCAGGACTTTATCAGATGGTCGCTCACTTTTTTTGTTCAGCTCTTACAACAGCTGCTGAGTCTGCTAACTGATACAGACACCTTATTCCTGGAAACATGTCAGCGGAACCTTCTAAGTATATGAAATGTTTCATGCTCTTATATAGTAGACGTCAGCTCATGAAATGAAACATTGCCTGTTGTGCTTTAGCACAATTTATCCTTAAAAAAGCAATGTTTTTCAAAAGCTCAGTGGGCAAAGAGAAGACAGAGATCCAGTCTCAGTCTTTGTTTTCCTCTTGAAGAAATGAGTAGATCCTCATCTGTTGATCAGCAGAAATAGTTTCTGCTCTTCAGGTTAATAATCACCATCAATCAGATAATGACAATGTGTGAACAACAGAAAGAATATCTACCTATCTGGTACCTTGTAGCTAACTCACGTGTTACTGTTGTGATCAACTGTCCCAAGTTGTCATATTCTTCAAATTTTTGGCCATGCAGTTTTTGCAAGTTTTCAGTTATTATGCATAATAAGTCAGTTGTGGAGAAGATACATTAATTAAGTGAAATAGATTTTAGTAAAATCACATTTTTGAGCTTCTGAGTTGCAATATTGGGCAAATAGTTTGATAATTCTTTTCCTTTTTTAACATAAAAAATCGAATATTGGTGTGATCTGTTTTCAAAGGATTTATTGATTTATCTCCCTCTTTATTTAAATTTTTAATTTAATTTAATTTATTTTTTCAAATTTATGGCAGTAATTTTCATGATTTTGACATGACCAGTATGTATTAATGAGAATTACTGTCTTTTTAATGGCATCACTTAAATATGAACATCTTATTTTAAAATGCCACTTTTATTAAAATTCTCGATAGGCTAAACCAACTGTGTGGTGAATGACATGATCTGAGGCCATGATTGAGGTCTTGTGTTTAAAAACTGTTCCCCATTGTGTTTATCCAGTGTTGAAATGTGAGCAGGTTTCTCTCTGTTGTTCTAATGATGTAGGGCTCATGTGCATATGTTAATGTTCCACATGTGAACTGCTGTGTCAGACTCGGTGGTTTACAAAGTGTCTCATCTGAATAAATGAATCATGGAAAGACAAGATAAAAAGAATCTTCATTGCAAATGTTGTCATACTTTTTCATTATTTCGTCAATGAAACAAAATAAGTGTTGTATTGTACGCTTAGAATATTTCAATGATTATCTCTTTTATAATCATTGCTGGATGCGTATACACTTAAGATGAACTGGCTTAAGGTACAAATTCTCTTAACTCATCATTTTAGTATGGGATCACTGTTAATTTTAAACATTTTTACCCAACACATCCTCATGCCTGAACAACAGCATGGGTCGATTTCCACTCACTCCCAAAATGACATACTGTATATGCATGAAATTTGCTGACACAAAATACCATTGATCAACTGTCTCATTTAGGCTGTGACATGGCTAAAGTTGGTTAGGTTTAGGCACAACCTTGACTTGAGGGAAAGGACTAAAATAAGAAAATGACATGATGATCATTGTCATGGTTACAGTAACATACTTGATCAACTCTAGGCACAACAACTGGGGCTGGGTAAAGGGCTCAAATAAGAGAAGAGAAAAATAAACACAGCACTTACCTTCAGTTTGAAACAGGACACAAACACTGGTATAAATCCAAAGAGTTTGTTAGTCCCCCATAACCTTCCCCAACTGCCTCCTTCTAAGGATTGTCCCCTTTTAACGATATCACGTGGCATCACTTTTTTATTCTTCCAGCACTTATTCATAGAACCACAAGAGGTCGCCAAACAATCGAACAAACTCATAATCATGGGTTGTTTTAAGCCCTTTAACAGATCAACCCATTTTTGTGGTAAGGTTGGGCTGTTTTCATAGCAAGCAGAGTATGTTCTTTTCTAATTTGAAGAACATTACATTCTATTATGAAGCTTAACTCTAATTACAAGTTATTATCTTGCGTGCAAGATAAATATTGCACTTTTTGGGTTGTTAGGACCTCTGTAAAAGTCCAACTTCATTTGACAGAATTAAATCATCATTACGTTTGTTGTTCAGTTTTATGGGGTACTAACACTAACTGCTCTCAGCCCTTGATCCACATAACATGTTAACTAAAAGATGTTTTGACCAGATATAAACTTACATTTTTAAGGAAATAAACTAAAAAATAACACTGAAAGCTATTTCACTAATTAAAGCTATTTCAAAACTATTTCACTAATTGTGCATGAAATCCAGTCACAGCACAAGTTTCTATTTCAAGTCTGTGCTTCTTTTAGGTTCAGTTCACTGAATTTTTTAATCACTGATGAAATGCTGAGGGAGTTCTTACCATATTTACCTTCAAATGGATCAAATAGATGAATGTATAATTTGATGAATATTCTCACACACTATCTACCAACTGTTTTGTTGCCAAGTGAGAGTGAGCGAGTGACCTCTTATCAATTTTCAAAATTTTCATAGTTTTCTGGGTCAGATTTCAGGCCGTAGGTGCTGTGGTGAGTCACACATCAAAATTCCCTTTTTAGAATAAGATTAATTTAAACTATATGAAAGTGAAAATAACCAGTAATTTCTTTCAAGCTTGCTGGAGCTCAGTGCTCCTTTTAATCAAATGCAAGTGTTTTTTTGTGAGTAGTGTGTTTGCAGGTGTTTTTATTCACTTGTTAACAAGATACCCACAGTTTTTTTTCTTAATCCACAAATACTCATTTACATCCTTCCAAGGTTCCCAGGTTCCCTCCAAGCCTCTACATAACCATTACATAACAGAGTTGCAAAATGGGACCAGCTGAACCAGAAGTAAAAAAAATCACGGGTGTGAATTGATGGTATTATGTGAATATCAAGGGGTTACATAATTCCTCCACGAGGTTAAAGGCAGAACACTTGGTTCCGAGTAGACCAACTTCAAAGTTTGGTCTGGTTTGTATTTTAGAACGTGCACGAAGCAGCTGCTGAAGCAACAATCTGCTGATGGAAAACATCAGCTGGGAGCAACATCACAGGTGAACCTGTTAGGTAGTGGAAGCTTCAAATAATGACTGAGACAGATGTCTTTCAAACTGAACATTTTACTGCTACATGTGTTGGCAGTTTTACATGGAACAAAACAAGAATATGACCTGTTGCACTTATCAAATAACTAAGCTAGCGACAATTCAATTCAATTCAATTTTATGTACACTTTCTTGATTTTAATACTTTTTTTACTCTGCGTGTGTAAACACACAGACACAGGCAGTGCAATTTTTTTGACGAAGGTAAAATGTATCACAACATTCTAAATTCAATTCAATTCAATTCAGTTTAATTTTGTTTATATAGCCCAATATCACAAATCAAGATTTGCCTCAAAGGGCTTTACAGTCCGTACAAGGTACAACACCCTCTGT
>JAPQRN010000025.1:17437047-17452634 GCA_037367275.1 Coranthus polyacanthus | reverse complement strand
TAGAAACCTCAAGAAGAGCCACAGAGGAGGGATCCCTCTTCCAGGACGGACAGACAGTGCAATAGGTGTTGTGTGTATAGACAATGGTAAACAGTCGAAATGCTCAACACAACACAACATTCACATAGACAAGACGATAGAGAAAGAACAACAAACAACACAGACACTGGAGGAAACAACTGGAGTCAAGAACCACACATCAGGAACATATACAGCTCCGGATCCAGAGATACCCGTAGGAAGGAGTAAGAAGAGAGAGGACAAAGGAAAAAGCACAAAACTATGGGAAAGGGAAGACACAAAGTTAGCAACATGTAATGGAGATAAGCACAACTCCCAGGTTCCTCGCGGATGTACTGGATGCCAGAGAAATGTCGTCCAGCTTGAGTACATCATTAGAGAGCGGATTTCTTAGATTGCCATCTGGTGCTAAAGAGATGTTCTGACCTACAAAGGGGTGGTCTACAGAATGGGATATCATTTTGTTGTCTGTCAGACCACTTGATTTACAATATGATGAAAGCTAATTATGGAATTTTTGCTTGATGATGACAAAAAGCTATCAAACACTGCAGCTTTAAGTGAGATACAAGTGCTGAAGTAAAAAGTGTTACAACCATACCCAATCTCTCCTACTCTTGGGCTTGGTTGCACCAACAAGGATTAAGTTTTAAACCTGATGAAAATATGGTTTATGGTTTACCATTTATCAATTATGTTGCAAACTTTAAGAGTCGATTAAAATGAAGATTCAAACTAACCCTAACCTCTTTAAACTTTAGTTTTTAAAAAAACTAAATTTAGGTAAGCAAACATCTTCATATTGATTACAATCTATTTAATTTCAATTTACATCCATAAACTTGGATTTGCTATCCAGAGCTCTCCTTAATTTTAAACTGGGAACTACAAATATTAATTATATTAGACTCAAGATTAGATTAATCTTTGTTGCTGGAACCTAGTCTTAAAGGATCAGTCTAGTGATTTTCTATTAAATTCTGTGAAAAGACTAAAAGCCGCAATGCATTCATGAACAGTATTGTGTGTCTATCTGTACCCTGATTTATCTTATTTGTCTGTGCCATAGAGCTCAACTGTTAAAAACACATCACTAAGCCCTGTTGTTTCACTGTGTTGTGAACATTGTTCATTGTCCATGTCACACAGTGTGTTTGGACCCACTTGACCCTCTTTGTAGAATTATTTTATTCATTGTAAAAATATTTTATCAGTCCAGAAAAATTAGTTTTTGTTCCTTTTTTTCCTGTTCTTGTGATGTTCGAGGCACAAAGGATATGAACACAGCAAATATTTGATGTTTCATTCAGCTGATAAGTCTTGTGTTGACATGTCATAAGCCTTTTAGTGTTTTTTTTTTTTTTTTAAATGAGAGGTGAAAACCTCATGTAACTCATGGGGTACAAACTCCAGTCTCCCAGGTGGGAAGCACAGCCTCATGTCACCTGTTCGCCAAAAGTTTTAGGAGCCACACATAGGCATAGATTTTGGAGATTTTTTTCACTCTTATTTTGAAAAAACTCTATATAATGTTACAAGAACGGCCTGGGCCTTTATTTACCTCAGCTGCCGGATATACCAGTCCTGTATTTGAAGGAGGCTTGTCTTTGAGACAGCCCTTGATATCTAATTTCTTCTGCTTAATGAGTAGTTTTATTTACAGTTTTATTCAGGCGTCTGTGTTTGTGTTTAATAAAATGAATGAGGCACAACTAATGCCAACTAAATGCAGGTTCTGCTGCAACATTAACTTGACATTTTACACCAACAGTCATCAACAGTCCATATTCACCTATTGTGTAAAGTTAAAAACATATAAACATATTAGACAGTTGTGGCATAAGTTGAAAATGTGCATCCTCTCTCTCATGTTGATCTTTTGTTTTCATGAACAGTTGGGTGGGCCACTGTTGCCGCTGTTGTGGGATGGCATTCTCTCCTCTCCTTTCGTAAAGGATGGTCCAGTGTATCCTTTGCTAAAGGATACACTAAGTATTGATGTTCCTTTCCTTTGCATGTAGCAAATTTGGACAGCTCCTATTATGGCTGACATTGAGATACTTCTGGGTCATTTCACTCATTTATGAACCTTCCTAAGCAAAAAGGACAATTTGGACACACCCTCATCTGGCCAGCATCCTGTGACCAGGAACTGAACATATTCACACAGAAATTAAGTAAATATAGTGAAAATCAACTTCAATAAATGAACTACAGGGCACAGGATGAATACTATATCATATGAATTTGAAGACATTTTTATTTCAGAGACAGTTTTGCTAAAATTAATGTTTAATATTATGTTTAAATTAAAACAAAAAATTAAACATAATGCTGCCATGTTGAAAAATTATTACCTGAAATTTTTCTTCTTATAACTATATATTTTTCATGTTATAATGTGAAAATGTTCATGTTAAAACAAGATATTTTTACGTTATTACAACATACAAGTTTATCGTGTTATAACATGATAAGGTATCTTGTTAACATGAAAAATGCCTATATTGTTAAAATGTAAAACTCATCCTTCAGGAAACATGTGTGGAGAAAAGATAAATAGAGAAATATGGATCATACAGAGTTTTACTAACTTCTGTAGTCACTGATCACTGACTGTAGGACACTGATTGGTCAATAATGTCACATGATACTCACCCAGTGCCTCTTGCCAGGCTTTTGATGAACCTTCCTAAGCAAAAAGGACAATGTAGTATGTGTAGTATGTGAATCTCAGTGAATAAACGTTTAATATCGCATCTCTCAGTCATCTCTCAGTTACTCCTTTACATGTCTACTTGACAGTGCATGAAAATTTCGCTGTTGTGCAGGATGGATGATGCGTGAGACTGAACAGCTAGAAGCAGCATCATTTCTCATTGATCAGCTGGAGGATCAGGAGGCTATATGGATATTGTCCATGGATGTATTAAATCTGATGATAAATTCACAGTACTCCCAGATAGTGACGCTGTCTCATTCTTCCTTCTGTACAGCTCCAGGCATCTTAAAATAATCCTCAGTGTGACAAACTAATCAGAATATTATCCACTGTGTTCAGTAACAGCAGAATCCCACCATATATCAAATAGAACTTATAAAAACTGTATAAATTATCCATTTCTCTATTTATCTGTTCTCCACGCACCGTTTCCAAAAGCATGAGTTTCGCATTTTAACAACATAGGCATTTATCACATTGTAACGTGAAAGTCTTCACGCTTTACCAACATACGTTATCATGTTTTAACAATATGCTATCACATTATAACGTGAAACATCACATTTTAACACAACAATGTGTCTCGTTTTAAAGATGATAAGTTATCACGTCTTAAGGATGCATGTTGTAACAACGTGAAAATATCTTGTTTTTACATGAAAATGTTTATAACGTGACACTGATCCATTTTTATTTTTCCAAACTGGCAGCATTACGTTTCCGTATGAAATAGCACTTCTACTCCAAGTAATTTTAAGTGGGGGCGGCGCCCCCTATGGACCAGCCGCTACTGGTAGCGATACAACTTTTACAGGTGCAATGTGGAAACTTGAAGCTACCACTGCTCATATACAGAAAATAGACTTTTATTAGAACAGGAAACATTTAAACTTTAGAGGTGAAAGATAAAATATATACATAGGCCTTATCATCAAAGGAGGCGATTATGTTTTACCTATTTATAACTAGAATTGAAAATGAGACACGTTATTATTCAATGTATTTTTATCATTAGGCTACGTGTGTGGGGGAATATTTAAATGAGCCTCTGTACAAACAATGTAGCCCACCGTAGCCTGTACACTATGTTGGGAAGGGAAAGGTTGTAGCCACATAAAAGGCTCGGGCCGCCCTTTCCACGGAACATTCAGACAGGATTCAAATCACTGCTGATAGCAGCAGGAGCTGCCTGTTCTGACGATTGGATGCTGCGCTTATTCCCGAAACCTGCCGAAAGCCGGGCTGTCTGCTCTGAAATCAGCCGTGCTTCCACCTGCCAGCGACAACACCGCAGCAGTCATCGCATTGGGGATATTTCCATCCACGCTGTTATTCCGTATATCCACACGATTCTCGGAAGCCTGACCGCTGACGGGATGCGGGACAGAATGTGGACTGGCCTTGGTGTCATTCAGCAGCCCGAACCCACCTGCTCGGAGATTTCTAGCCTCAGTACGCTAGCTAGGTAGATGTTTTGCGTGATCAGAAGCCGTTCAGTTGCTTCGGCATGTTTAAGGACTTACAGAATAATAATCATGACATTTCCGTCGCCTTGACTGGAACAACGCGAAAGGAAATGCGGCGACGGATCGAGAGGGTTTCCGAAAACGACGAGCAGGAGATGCTCCACAGGGCGTCTGTTGATGTATGTCAGCTCCAAAAAAGATGACTTTACTAAGGCTATTTTAAGACATTTCAGTGTATAAGCTGCGGTAACAGACACAGTAAACCATATGAATGGTGATGAACCACATTCCGTGCTGTCACTGGGACTGGGCTTTAGGCTAGTGCGACCGGCACGAGCTAATGTGAAAAACAGGGAGACATTACATGCACAATAAAGAGGAAACGCATTTTTGGCTAAACTCTTTGTTTTTTAAAGGGAGTCCGCAACAGCGTTTAGTAAACACCTTTAAGAAAAGACTTGACAAATACGTCATTGCACCGTCAGGGGCTTGTGTCTTCTATATTTATTTATTCTTTCCAGCTATTTATTATTTATCTGTTTTGGAACAATCAGGTGGATTGCTCTAGACCGCAACAGGCGGCCTCCTGCCACAGTCTGGAGAACAAGCAGCCCACAGCAGGTAAGCAACAAAACATGACTACCATTTTGTATTGCCTACAGGTTCCTGGACTGCAATTTTTTTGTGTGTGTGGAGTATGCTGTGTTTGCAGCAGCCTCCTGTAGGCCCAGACTATTGCAGCTCACTGGGACTGCTGCCTTTTGTCTGACTCAGCCTCTACAGGGTGATCAACTAATGAGGAGTGCATTATGCAGAACTAAGGCAAATACGAATCCTGTGGTGATATCACCACAGCACACACTGGTCAGTGTGACGGTGTGTTTTACTGATGACAAATAGGGCCTCTCATCACTGGGACAGCCAAGTGATTTAATATCATTTCCTGTAATGTGTCCTCTAAAAAGCATAGCGCCACCTCCTGAAGGAGTACACATTGTGTGGTGTATGATTTGAAGGTGCTGCGGCCAGACCTCATCAACCCGATAGGCTCCATGTGAGGAGCCATTATACAGGGGCCTGCTGTCAGAGACCAACTCTGTCTATATTTCATCCAGTGAGCTTTGTTGCCTCCTCCCATCGACATCAAGCCAGAGGTATTGGGCTGCTGTTGCTACCCAGTTCCTGACAGTGACTCTGCCCTCCGCCGCCAACCAACTTCCAGCTTCATAATGCCCCTCCTTTAAGATGCACAGTCTTTCTCACTTCACTCAGCTCCCAGCCTGTGAAGCTATGGGTAAAACACAGAGGCAGATTAATATACATATTATTACCTTTTTATGAATTATGATGTGTTAAACCTTGCTTGCTTTAATTTATTTTAAAATAGAAATGTTTCAGTGTTTCTTAATGTTTTCAAAGGTCTCAGACACCATTTAGTATTATCATTAATACAGAAAAATGAGTCCATGACTATGTCTGTGGGCAGGATGCTATAGTGCAAGGGTTCTCAACCTTTTGTAACTTAAAGCCCACTTCTCATTGTTAAAAAAAAAATATTCCGGGGGCCACCTTCCAAAATAAATGAGAAAAAATGTAGAACATAACATGACCAAAAAAGAAAGAACAGGACCTTAAATATGTGTTAGATGTGGTGCAAGGTTGTTTCTAACATTGCCTTTTCATTTTAAAAATTGATCATGGAAAACTGTGTCGCTGCATCTCAGGGAATGTTAGCTAAAACAATAGCAAAACATGTTGCTGTCATTAACTGATGATGTATCAAGATTAGCGTGGTGATATTCAAATGTTACTTGTCATTGAGTCATGGATTTTAATTAGATATTATATATGTATATTTGTAAACTACTGAGCACATTTAAATATAGAATAACTAACTTTGCAAATTACCCAAAAAATTATTTTAATTCAGCTACTGCTTCTGCAGTTCACTGATTGATTGAGAATGGTTACTGTAGTGTACCTGGTTCAAAAGGTACAGTAAACACATGTCAGATATACAGCATCATCAGATATAAGTTGGTACAAGAGGAATTTTAACCATGTAACCATGATGGGCTACACATATGTATACAGACAATGACAAATGAAAGGAAAACCCATCATAACATCCCTTCAGAACAACTTCTGTGCTCCTTAGCATTGATTACAGTCAACAGTGAGAGCGCTGCCTAACACATAGGTCCAAAATCTCACATAAGGTTCAGTTGGGTTGAGATTTGCTGACTGCAAAGGCCATAGCATATGATTCACATAATTTTCATCAAAGCATTGAGTGAGTCCCCATGTCCTAAGGATGGGGGTACTGTCATTCTTAAAGACAACAAGAAAAAAATCTGCACACCAGTTTTAGAAGTCTGAAGAAGCACAATGGTGCTTTAAGTGTCACATGGGAGCTGTACTGGTGTGCAGATTTTTTCTTGTTTTCTGGATGTGCATGTCTTTGCACTCTATTTTTGGCACTGTCATTCTTGACATTCTTGTCATCCTCCCATCAGCTTTTTAAATTTAATTTGTCACCTGTTTGTCTGTGTTTCTATGTCAAGAGTATAAAAATTAGTGTATGCAACTTAGTCCAATCAGGAGGTACAGTGAATCATCCACAAACTGGAAGGTTGGCTGGCTCCTCCTGTTGATTTGTCAATGTGTTCTTGCACACAGACACCCCTGTTGGTGTGTGAGTGTGATTATATGTGAATGAGGATCATAGTAGAGCACTTTGAGTGCCAGTACAGTAGAAAAGCACTTCAGAAATGCAGTCCATTTACCATATGCAATGCAGGCACCTACAGTTGCTGTGGTGAAATCTCACAACATACAATACACGCATTGTATTTATATAGCCTCACTCAAAGACAGTTAAAACAGAAAAAATAAAATTTGGCGCTATGAATGCTGAACCAGAGTTGTAGTGGGAATGTTTTTCGTCTTATTGTTCACTAGTAGGATGATAAATCAGGGTTCAGACACATTCTTTTCAGAAATTAAGTTTTATCAACTGAAATCCATATACATACCTCCTATTATGCTACTGGTTTCTAGCTACCCACAAACTGACCATCAGTGTAGTTTTATATGATGCTATCATTGAAAGTGTGGAACTGCCCCTTCTCAAGTTCATGAAACATTTCTGTATTTTTCATGGACATATAACATGCATAAAAACATATGTGTATGTATGTATGTTATACATCTATTCTACATATTTTGCATGAACAGTTAATTAAGAGACACGGGTATAGAATATGGAATTTATTTTTATTTTACTGTGTCTTTTTTAAATCTCTCAAACCATACTCTAACTAAAATACCTAAATATGAATGTCTGCTTATGTAGGCTGATCTGTTCTATCTTAAAGAGACAATGGTTCATTTTTTTTGTTTCTTGTGCTGTATGTCAGTCATTCATTTACTGTTCAAATCAAAATTACTTACTTAATTCTAAGATGCACCTTGCTGTTTTGCAGGCCCACATTATATTTTAAATATTTCTTATTTATTATATCAATGATTGAATATAATATCTCAGTTCATTCACTATCTGCATCTACACCCATAAACAAATAATAAATAGAATTAGCATTTTTACAATTTAGAATTTAATTATTACAGTATATCACAAGGACCCTCATAATGATCCATACATAGAATTCTTAAAATAAAACTTTTGTTTCTGGTAGCACCAACAGAAAATTTAGCCTGTACAATTTCTGTATGTAGTCATTTATGTTGTCATTTAAGCCACATTTAACCAATATGACAATTGCAATTTGGACTGGGTGACTGAATTCAAATACTTTAGACAGACAGTTTTAGACAGATTCTGACAGATTTGTGTTGCTTCATTTAACAGACTATACAAAAGGGAAATGTGAAATGCCACTTATGCCCCTCTGGTTCTAAGCCCTTGATAGAAAAAATAGAAATATAACACAAATAGAAAGCATAATACGATAATCTGTTTACATATTTGAAAAGGAGTGGGAAGAAGTAAACACTTATCTTGTCCTACCTCTTCTCCATAACTTATTGAAAACAAAAATATATTAATGTATATAAAATGTATGTTTATATACAGAATGCATATTCAATACATAATTAAAGTAAATTATTCAATATTTGACATAGACATACCTTCCTACCACAAACACCATAACACTATAAACAGTTGAAATCCAAACTGACAAACAAGCCAATCAAGGCAGCAAAAGAGGTACAATCGCTTTTTTGTTTCAAATGAATCCAGTGGTTCAGAATACAGCAACATGTCTTAATTTCTCCTCGTCAGAAAATGAATGTGGTTTAGCGGAGTCCCACTGAAGGGCAAGTGGGCACACCACTGACTAGAGGGCGTTAATATTGGTTATTTATACACAGTAGTGTCAGCATCAGAGTTTGATGGCTCAAGATATTAAGACAGGTGCTGCTGATTTTTATAAATGTGCAGATTTTTATTAATATTAACACCAGCATTGATGTCTTTCATCACACTTCAAAAACCTAAGTTTAGTACCTCTTTAACTGTTGTTCCACTCAACTCCTCTGAGCTGCTTAGCTTCTTTGAGCTCATTGTTTTGGTTCTATGGCCTCCAAAGGTAGTTATTCTTAGTTAGTTATCCTCTCAATACATTCATCAGGCGACTTGTACACTATCTGTCCAGTATCAAACATTAGAAAGAAACAGTAAGGCACTGGCTGTACACAGCTAAAGAAGTTTTTGTCAGAGTTGCTGGGGACAAGTCAGAGCTAAAAGGAGAGGCTGGGCTTAGTTTCAGTGTGACCATGACAAATAGTGTAATAATGTCAGTGTGATTTCTAGCTTGTTGTGAAGTTCTGTCCTTAAACCTAACCTCACCCCAACTCCCCAAATGAGTACTAATCAGTTAAAATATGCCTTTACTTGCAGGGAGAAATGATACAAGAAGAAACAGCCACAGGGAACTGCTCAATGAAGAGCTTCAGGGACAGGCAGCTACTGCAGTTTGTGAGAACCAGCACACCACATCAAGGTCACACTTTTTATGTTTCATCTTCACCTCCAACATCCTTTCTGCCTCCTGTAATTACCTTGTCCCTACAATTTTGACCAGTATTATTGCATAACAGCATGAAGGTGCTGCAAAATGTTGCAAGATAAACATCTATGGCTGACTGCTATTTGCATTATCCTACTAATTGCTTTCGATTACATACGATTCGTCCACTGTACCGTTATTATTGAGGTAAGCTAAAAGCATTATACATGCTGACTGTCACTATAGCAGTAATTTAGTTTGTCTGAAAAACCTCAACATATTTTCTGGGACTGCCTGTGGGAACCAGTCATCTGGGCCCTGTTCCAAGAAGTGCAAACTCTTGAGTCTGTTAACCCTGAAATGAGGGAAACTCAGGGTTTTCGGTTCCACAAATGCGAGTTCAGTTTAACTCTGAGTCAGTTATTGTGACAACTTATGCTGTGAATCTAACCTGTTCACTGGCAGGTTTTCTTCAACTAACAATGAGTTTCCACAGGTCTCCTCCCTCCAGCTGTCTGAAGGTGCTCTCTGATTGGCTGCTTCATTTCCTCATTCATACAGACAGGGCATCCAAAGCACAGATACATCCATGATCCTGTTAGAGTTTAACAGGGGAGATCACCTTCACTTTACAGCAGCTCATAGATTGAAAAATGATGGTCACTTGTGTTTAGACGTAGCTGTTGATTCTACAGTGGTTCAGTCTCTGCTCTCGGACAACACCATAACCTGAGGCATCTGTTGATTTACTAGTGGTCACTTCGCCTCTGGATTCAGAGTGATGCTGATGGAGAACGATAAATGTCGTTGGGATCAGAGTGTGTACTACCTGTAGACATTGTGTTTTTTTATTATATTATTTAGAGTCACAGTGTATTTATTGCAAGTTTCCCTGCAGGCGAACTGTCCTAACAAGCTGACAGCTGTCTGAATGTGCATGTCATATTGTTAGTATAGAAAATCTGTTTATCTCACACTTCCTCATTCCTTCCGCCATGACCTACATTCACATGACTCCACCCACAAACCTATAAAAGCAGCCAGTTTACCTGCTGACTTCCTTTTCCTGGGAAACAAAGAGACTGAAGCAGCATGGTCCTTTGCCCTCCATTGTTTAGATTGAGTATATAATTTGTAAGTTATTCTAATTTGTCAATTTGTATTTTTACATGTATTGATTTCAGTAATGCTAATTTTAGTTTGCGTTTTGGTCATTATTTATTTCCAGATTATATAGTATTGTTTTGACAAATTTATGTAATTATGTGTGTTTTTGTAGATAAACCAATTGATTCAGTCCATCCAAACCAATTCAGTGTGGTAGGAAGGTATCCATCCCATTCCACCATCCTTTGCTGTAAAGAATAAATACTAAAATGGACATTCCTGTGTGACTTGCTCTATGTTCTGACAGACATCCCATTGCGTTGATCCTTTCCTGAACTAGTGACAGCAGATTCCAAATTCAGTTTTTGAAAGATAGCCTATTTTTTAAAAAAATTGATTCACCAAAAATATTGAAAATGGATAGATTCTGAGTGTAATTCTAAGTTCGTTGTGTGAATGTAAAGGCACAGATCGCAGTTCAAATCAATCATTACAATAATACTTCATTATTCACCTAATTTTTATATTGAGACACTGTCAGTAATTTGGCAAGCGTTTACACTCATCGCAACATCATCTACCATTTTCCATCATCATCACTCTGAATCCAGAGGTAAGGTGACCACTGTACTACTGTAGACATATGATCAATCATCTCTGCCATGCTGTGCAGAGTCATACTGAGGGAACATTAACTTATGTTACAGCTATAGGATTATGTGAATATTTCAGAATAAGAAAGTGATGTAGTTTAAGTTAGTAAGTTTAAATGTCCACTAGGCTACATGCTGCTGATGTGTTCAGCAATTCATTGCAAAAACGTTACTTACAAAAATAAGTTAAGATCCCTTTTAAATGCAGATGTTTGAAATCATGTTATAGTTTCATGAGTCTGTAACTTATTGTTACTTTTTTATGTGTCCTGCCAGAAATTCAGGCCCAGAGAGTTCAAAAGTAATGCCAAACTGTAAATCAGTTAAAAAGACATTAAAGTCATTAACATGACTCTTTATAAAGCAAGAATATTTTTAAAATATCAACATTTATCATTTATAAATGGATTTTCAAATTTGAAATTCGTAACCAAGGTGCAGGGAAATCTTATAGGTTTCCAGATATTAATTCATACAATATACCAGGGGTGTCAAACTCATTTAGTTCAGGGGCTACATTACAGCACAATTTGATCTCAAGTGGACCAGACCAGGAAAATAATAGCATAATAACCTATAAAAAGTGAGAACTCCAAATTTTTCCCTTTGTTTTAGTGCAAAGTACAATACATTTTTAAGATGTTTACATTTATTGAACTATCCTTTTACAAAACATATTATGAACAACCTGAAATTTCTTGAGAAAAATATGTGCAATTTCAACAATATTATGTCTCAGTTTATCATTTACACATGTGCATTACAATTTACAGGTCACAGTGGAGTTACAAAGGCACAAAACATTACGTCACACGTATCTGTAACTGAATAGTAACAATAATAATATAGTATTTCACATTATTTATTATTTCTGTGTAGTAATGTCCACTACTCTTGCTGAAACAGTGCAACCTCCAGTGGACAAATTAGGAATAGCAGTTACTTTAATTGAAAAAGTGCAGTTATTGTCTTCTATGTAATTTTCATACTTGGCAAATTCATCCCCACAGACCAAAAACCAGCCCACGGGTCATACGTTTGACACCCCTGCAATATACAGACCAAGTTTCATTGGTATCCATTGGTGAGTTTTAGTGCATTGTAACACACACAGACAGATGCTTGTGATTACAACACCGTGTTCGCCTTCAGCTTGCAGGGTAATTAGGTTGTTTGTTTTTATTACATACATTAAAGGCTGCAAGTGTATAAATCAGTATATAAATGCAAATGAAAGATAGTGATGACCTTTTGCTTTGAGTAGTTGGACAATTATGTGCAAAAACAGAAATTTGTAATAGGATGAATTAGAGCTCAGATTATGTCTTGTAGCTCATGTACATTTACAGTAAGATTAATACTAATTTGATTTATTGTTTTGATGTTTTTCAGTAGTAAGAGGAGGTATTGATAATCTGGTGTTAAATAACAGTGTTATGTTCAGCCATTTGACTCAACTCCAACAGAATAACAGACAGGAAGTAGCATGAGGATTTTACCACTGATTTTAACATTAGCAAACCTAGCTGACTAGTAACATTACCACTGATGGCTGAATCCAAAAGAGTTAAACCAGCAGTCATTAACTTTTCGGCTCCAACTATCTATCCCAAAGTACATTTTTTTACAGAGTGAGTTCAGAGGGACCCAGGCATTTAACATTGGTTATTTATTATTCTGTTAATTGTCAGGATGGTGTCTTGCTAAATGCTCTCAGATTTAGCTATATTATGTTTAAGGAACTGCACATGGATATATCGTCTGAACTGTCACTACAAACAGCTGTTTGTGGAAAAACCTGCCGCTTCTAGTCGGAGATATTCAGAATTTGTCACAATTACAACATGTGTCAACACAACAGGTATATAAAGCTCATTATCACTAATAAAACTGAGCGTTAGATTTACAGACAGATGAAATGTTTAGTTATAATAATAATAATAATAATAACAATAAAATTATCTGCTTAGTGATTAATTTGACCCACACATATGTGATCACAGTCAGTCGTTTCGACTGTAAGTCAGCAGTGAGGTTTAGACTTAAATATACTGTGTCTTTGAAGCTATCTTTTTATTTATTTAATTTAAATAGAGCTTCTGTGTATTATTATATTATTAAAACAAAAGACTGTAAACTCTAATCTATCCATTAAACTTTACACCTATGAATATGCTTGGGTTTTCTCTGCAATATCACCTGTATGAATGAAGAAATGAGTGAGCAGGTTAAGTCTATTAGCTTCACAGACTAATCAGATTAGATATATTTCTGAAACAGAAAACCCAGACTTTCCCTTGAGGGGAACATCAGTTTTCATATTGAGTTGTCACTAAAATGGGGCACAGGATGTTTCACTCAATGTGGATAGAAAACCACTATGAGAGCGCTGAACCAGAAGTTCGATTACAATCACACTTGAACCGGAAGAGAGAAAATGGGCAGAGCAGCATAAGGTTAATATAGAACGGGCAAATACGTCAACACCATTACAGAAGTCTCTAATATACACTTATAAATGTATAGATGTAACTTTAGTGAGATTGATCCGAATGAAAACATCAGGTGATATGAATGAGCTGCCTTGCATAACATTTCCAGATGTACTTGAACATTACACTGACAATTTACCAGTGTTATTTGCACTACATAGCACTAAACAATATTGTGTGTGCACAAGAAATAGACATTCAGAAATGAAATTTTTCTAAATTTAATGTGGTAATGCAGCGTGTACAGTTAATATTCAGTTCAAGGTTTATAGTTTCATAACAGATGCAGTGTTGTTCTGTTCAGTGTCTGTCAACTTGCAGAGTCTCTTTTCATTCGGTTAACTCTTTCACTGTGTGTTGCTTTGACTTCTGTGTACCCAAGGTTTAATAAAGTACCCAGTCAGGATGACATTCTAACATTTCAAAGGTGCTTTTCCTGAAAAAAACCCAAACAGGATTTATTTGATTAACTACATAGCTAGCCACTTTTGCTAAGTTAGCTGCTTAGCAGCAAAAGAGCAAGTAAAGCATTTACATGTTGTATGCTTGTGTAAGCACACAACATGTAAATGTTTTGTGTATAACTTACCAGAGTGAAAATGCAGTGACATAAACACGTGTTGGGAAATTTTGCTGAAGGTTATGTTTTTTCGACTTGCAGTGTTTTTTCATAAGTTGCTTCTATGCTGGAAAACTGAAACATTTCACTCCAAATGCATTTTCCACACCAGTCATGAGAACGGGTATGGCAGTTGATTACACAACAAGCTTTCACCGTTCAACTGAATTTTTAAGTTGGAACACAGTAACATCTGTCTTCATTCACTGATCTCTGCCGAAGCCTCCGTGACCCCAAGTCCTGTTTTGCAGCCTGGGTTTGTTTGGTTGACCATCCTATTTAATTTTTTTTTTAATGTACAACAGATTTAGGACATTAGTTTCACTTTATCCAATCCAATCCAACTTTATTTTTAAAGCACATTAAAAAAACAAGAGTTTACCAAAGTTCTGTACAAAGAAATAAACACTAATAAATAAAAACCAGCTCATACACACACACTCACACACAAAGGAACATAAATACAAATGAACCAAAAAAAAAAGGAAGTCTTATGTAAAACTCTCAGTCTGGGTTAAAAGTGAAGGGAGGCCAGAATATTAGAACAAGAACATTATATTGGCAAAAGCCTCTGTCACATGATCCTGAAATCAAAGATGATGTGCTATACAGTCATAGAATGTCCCCAGTCTTAATGCTAAGCTAGGCTGTAAACCATTATTTTCATTATTATCCTCAGCTGTGCTCATGTTGTTTTAGTTGTTGTTGTAAGTTTTAAACCATTTACACACAATGAACAATAGATGGGTTGTTCTGCATGGCAAGGTACACATATTTTGTATATTTACAGTATGAACTGAATATACTACATCAGTCATGTAATTTGTCAAGAAAGCATATTATTGTGTACATAATTTAACAAGTATAATAGAAAGTCCAGGTATTATGACAAATATAGTTTGGGTAATTTTTTTCTTTTGCCCTTTGTATACCTTATTTGGATGGGCACAGTGGAGATAGACACAAAGCAAAGAGTGCAGACCAGTTATGAACCCGGCTGTGGTATTGTGCTCTACTAGGTAAGCTACTGGGGTGCCCTGGGTGAAAGTTATTTTTGATGAGACAGTTGTCAGATAGTTGTTTTTCTCTGGAAATACCATACCTGCTAGACAATGCCACATAATTAAGGACCCATATTCTTGAGGTTCTATTTAGACCTGTAGTCTGTAGTGGTAACAGCCAAAGAAAATAAAAAATCCTGGCCTATAAGTTCTGGTGGTGGTCTATGTCCACACTGACTCATCATTTATGAACAAACCAGAGAGCACTTAGATATAGACATATAGACACAGAGGTAATGCTGGCATCGTGTATCATTAGCACGATATGGACCAAGAGAGAACAATCGGGCTTTGGTGACAGTAACACTTGATACTAAGGTCCTGTAATAAGCAGCAATTAACAGTTAATAAGCCACTTATAAGACCTTATAAGATGTTTATAAACATAAATAAGTCCATATAAATATTAGCAT
>JAPQRN010000025.1:17420957-17434482 GCA_037367275.1 Coranthus polyacanthus | reverse complement strand
GTGAACCTTAATTAGATGTTTATTAACATTAATAAGAATTAATGAATGTTAATAATATCATAAAACACATTTATTATTGTCTTACAAAATATTTATGAGCACTTAGAAACTTGTTAACAGTTTATAGACCACTTATCCACATTAACAAGATGTTTAAGGCTAGTAAATCCTTTATTATGTACTTATTAACAGTTAACAATGCTCCTTTTCAGCTACTGGATCTAAAGGGTGAACAGTGTTTTATAAAGAATAAATCACTAGGACAACACATACACCACACATGTACACGAGCATACATTTAGTGCAAGCCCTAAACAGACAAAAGATTTTCTTATCAAAAAGCTGGACACTTTTTCATGCCATAGCAGCATGTGCAAAACAATACATAAAATCAGTAAGTACTAATAAAAAGATGGTAAGGTGACAACATGAATATCTCAGTAAACAGGGAGGCTGCATGTGTGTGAGTGTACTTGTGTGTATGTATTTATGTGTATGCATGTGTGTGAATGCCTGTGTGTTTGTTTTTTTCAAGTCCGAAGGCCTTGTGATAGAAACTGTCCTGGAGCCTGGCCTTGAGACTACTGTGTCTCCTGTCAGACTGGAGCAGCACAGCAGCACAAACAGTCAGTTGTTGCAGCGATCTGCATCCAGATAGCCCTGAACATAGCCCTGATAACACTTACATGGACTTTATGTTTATAGATATCTTATAAGGTCTTATAAGTGGCTTATTAACTGTTAATTACTGCTTATTACAGGACATTAATATGCAGTGTTACCCAATGTTTTTCTGCCAAATTTGAAAAACAGAATCTCTCAAGGCATTCCTGATATCGTCCTCACAAGAATGAAGTTGACCTTTGGCCTTTAGATAGATAGATCCTCAGTCTTTCAGGATCCAGTAGTTGTGCCTGCTGGGTTTTTGAAATCTTGCTTAGTATATTGTTTTTTAGAGATCTTATGGTCATCTCTATGACTAACAGACACATATCTAAACTCCTAACTAATTGTGTTGTCTAATGGTTTCCAGGCTGTTGGAGAGGACCAGGTGGTGAGACATCATAATACACCAACCAAAGGGACCCTGCTCGAAATGGGGCAATGTGGGTTGAAGTGTTCCTGTTCCATGTGAACTGCAGAGAGCAAGCAACCACGAGGACGAAGGAACTACCAGTAGACGGAGGAGGCAGTAGAGGACTGCTGGTTTTGGTGTTTGAAAAAAGGGTGGTATGGGTGGGGGGTCATTCGGGATGGCGAATGGAAATGAAAGCAGTGAGGGCCCTGGTGGAGTCATGGCAGCAGTGGTAGCTACCACAGGGGGGATGATAGTGGAAAGTCCCTCCTCAGCTGTCTCTACTTATATCAAACTCGTGCTGCTGGGACTGATCATCTGCATTAGTCTGGTGGGTAACCTGGTGGTGTCTCTACTGGTACTACGGGACCGGACCCTGCACAAGGCACCTTATTACTTTTTGTTGGACCTGTGCCTGGCAGATACAATTCGCTCAGCTATCTGCTTCCCTTTTGTGCTGGTGTCTATAAAGAATGGCTCAGCCTGGACATACAGCGTTCTGAGCTGCAAGGTTGTGGCCTTCATGGCAGTGCTCTTCTGCTTCCATGCCGCTTTCATGTTGTTCTGTATAAGTGTAACACGTTACATGGCCATTGCCCACCACCGCTTTTACTCAAAGCGAATGACATTCTGGACATGTGTGGCAGTGGTGTGCATGGTGTGGACTCTGTCTGTGGCAATGGCTTTCCCTCCTGTTTTTGATGTTGGTACCTATAAATTTATTCGTGAGGAGGACCAGTGTATATTTGAACATCGGTACTTCAAGGCTAACGATACACTAGGTTTCATGCTAATGCTAGCTGTGCTCATTTTAGCCACTCATGTTGTCTACATGAAGTTACTCCTTTTTGAGTACAAGCACCGCAAGATGAAGCCGGTTCAAATGGTGCCAGCCATCAGTCAGAACTGGACCTTTCATGGGCCAGGAGCCACTGGCCAGGCAGCAGCCAACTGGATCGCAGGTTTTGGCAGGGGCCCAATGCCACCCACGCTGCTAGGAATCCGGCAGAACTTGCACAACCAGAACAGGCGCTTATTGGGTATGGAGGAATTCAAAGCAGAGAAGCAACTTGGCAGGATGTTCTACGTAATCACCCTGCTCTTCTTGGTGCTCTGGTCTCCTTACATAGTGGCTTGTTATTGGCGGGTATTTGTCAAGGCTTGCACAATACCACACCGGTACCTTTCGACCACCGTGTGGATGAGTTTTGCTCAAGCCGGTGTCAATCCTATTGTCTGTTTCTTCCTTAACAAAGACTTGAAGAAAGGGCTCCTTTCCCATTTACCAGCCTGCTGCAGGACTAAACCTCATTTGCCACGAGAGCCTTATTGTGTCATGTAAGCAGAGATGCTGATCAAAAACCAAGGGCCAGCCAAATGATGGCATGTGGAAGTGAGTGCTTGAGTTATTGTGGTTTTTGATTAAATGTAAGACACTTTAAAGCAGTGAGTATATACTAGTGAGTGTACTGAAACAAACACTGGAATGGCAAGCATGTACTGTATCTCCATCTTACTATCCTTTTTCACACTAAACAACAGCATACACAGAGTCAGGAGTTGAAACCAAGCCAGAGAAATAGTCACCAACAAATGGCATGAGCTGCTTCATAGAGAATGTCAGAAAGCAGATTAGAAATGTCTTGCATTGACAAAAGGATGGTTTGGCAGCAAATAGAACAGAGAGGGAATCTTAATTATACTAACATGCTGAATTAGTTTGCCATGCTGGATAATTATGTTAGTGTCTATAAGTGTTTTCAATGATTAGTTTGAAATAAATGAATAAATTATGTTAATATGCCAGCTGCTCAGTTTGTATTAATATTTAATTTGAGGTAGTTGGCAACACTATGTAGAAAATATAAAAAATTAAACTGAGGTTTTTAAGTCAGAAATCAGTTGAAATGATAATACATTGATGAATACATTGTGTTCTGTGTCATTAAGTCTTCTTTGGGAAACATTGTATTTATGAACTTTATAAAGGCAGAATGAGACAGGTTTGTGAATATCCAGTTAGATGGCTTAACTGGGAGATAAACTCCTCATGAAATGTGTTTCTATAAAAGCCCTTGATGCATTTACATGCACAATAGTATCCTGGTTTTCAGTCTTATCCTGGTTCTGTTTACATGATTCTAACAGTATCCAGGTTTCATCTGTGATATCCAACCATCACCGCCATTATGTTCTTTGCCAACAACGAAGAAACCTAGCAGGTAACCTGCCACTTTATCCTGTTTCTATCCTATTTGGATTACACTTGTGCTTTTAATTTCGTGCAATAATAGAAGATGAGAGATGAGACCTGATTAACTCTGTTGATATTAAGTAGAAGTTTTTTCCTAAGAGCTTGCCATTAGATCTGAACACCTGACATTTTCTTCAGCTCAGCATTACACATTTCTAGTAGCTCTATAGTAGCTTTCTAGTAACACACAAGTTGTTAGAAATAAAGTAATAATGCATTGTATTTACTTAAAGCCATTAGAGTTAAAGTCCACTTTAATTATGCCCATAGGGAAATTCAACCTCTGCATTTAACCCATCCAAGTAAACACAAGGAGCAGTAGGCTGCCACTGAAGGCACCTGGGATCTAAGCTACTGACAGGAGAATTAACCTAGCATACTTTTGATTGTGGGGGAACCCGGAGTACTCAGAGGAACCCGCACAGCATGGGGAAAACATGCAATCTCCACATAGAAAGCCCCTGGTCGAACTGGGGATCAAACTCCGAACCTTCTTGTTGTGAGGTGACAGTGCTAACCACTGTGTCACCGCGCTGCCATGTGGGTGTTTGAATACTAAGTTTTAAGTGCATGCAATATGTAGGGCCATATGTACAGTGTGTTTTCCAAATCCAGCCAAACATGTCGTCCAGTGTCCACTTGAGACAACACCATGCCAGCTGTCAGAGACACGAGCAGAACTTCACTCATTTCTCTGTTCCTCTGAGCTCTTTGAATCAAGATATTCCTTGTCAATATGTCTAAACACCCTTATTTGCTTACTGCTGACATGATCATTAGTGATACTCCAGCTGACATTAGAACACAGATGTGACAGAGTGATGTGATTGCACCAGAAAGTGCCACAGTGAAATCTGTCTGTATGGCCTCACAGAATGGGAGGTGCTGGAAGCTAGTGTTGTAGTTAAGACCACCCAAACTGCGACTGAGTACTACAACACTAGTGGAAGCTCAGTGACATAGTGATTTGTCATAAGGCTAATGGAAGACGTAGTTTGGCTGGCGAGCTAAGAAGAGGTTCGGAACATACAGACATCAAAAATCAGTATGTCAGAGTAGTTTTCCAATGTGCAAATCTGAATCAAATTGAGCAGAAGACTTCTACAAAGTTACTTTCTGTGGATGTGTGTGTTAAATTCATGACTTGAGTTAAATTCATTGCTTTAAATAATTATTTGGCCAGTACCTGTAAATTTGGGACATTATTTGTTCATGCAAAATTAAGTTTCCTAATAGAGGTTATGCATTGACTTCACTTTCCCACCAGAGCATGCTCCTTCGGTTGGACTAAGTGGCAAAACATACTGCAACACTGCTGTGTAGTAACACACACAAACTATTAAATTGGGAGAAAAAAAAATGATACAAAGCAATAATTACAGCTTGCCAGAGAACCAGTGGTCCGTAGACACTGACATGTTGCCAGAAATCAGGTTTCCTGACATTTATATCGACCTGATTTCAACAAAGAGGAAATAAAAAGCAAGTCCTGAAATTAGCCAAGCCTGGATGCTTGGTCATACTTTTTCCCACATTAACCAAACCAAACTGAGTAATATATAAACACATAACCTACACTATTACACTTTGTCCAAGACAGCATTAATTAAGTTACGTGCAGCTGCTAGTTACATGACTAAATCATCAGTGATGTCACTGTTTTCCTGACTGGTAAAGAAAAATATACAGTACATGGGTCAGACAGTATATTGTTAGAAAGGTAATGAGGTGCGCTGTACTTGTAAGCTCAATCAACTGGAAAAATACACCAATATTTTTATCAGTAGTAAAAGTAAAAATTTTATAGAATGCAATGATAAAAAGTGTACTGACTCCTAGGCCCTGTTCATGCCTTGCATTAACATTGTGTTTTCATCATGGCATTCATTCTGAACTCTGCCACTCATTAAGCTAGTCTATCTGCCACTGCAGAAGCTTCTGTAACTGCAGTTACTTCAGCCGACTGTGACATCATGTGCATAACCTCTATAGAGTAACATCTCATTTTTCTATGCACTGTAGAGTATGAAGTGCATTATGTGTAGTTTGAAGTATGAAATGCTAATTAGTGAAGGTGGGAGTGATTTAATATTTTTTTATACAAGTTGGAGGTGGAGTACAGCATATTGAAAAAATTAAGGATTATTTAATTTCCTTTATAAATTAAGGAAATTAAGGCAAAAGCATATACAGTGCTTAACAAATTTATTAGACCACCTGTCATAAAAAGGAGAAAACATATCAGCATCATGAAGTGCTTTAATGAAGACACTTTCATTTTCAGTGAGCTCTCGACATTTTACCATTTTGAACAGGAATGAGGAATTTCAAGATGATTCACCTTTTTATACCCAAATTTGAGCTGGTTCACTGGGCTTCTCTCAGAAGTCAGAAATTAATCAAGTGTAACATTCAACCACTAAAAAAAATTTTTCTGTTCAGGAATGCAAGTGAATAACTATAATTTGACATCTAAATCAAGAAATAATAATGTGCTTTACTATTTTTTCCGTTTTTTGTAAAACAGTAAATTTAAAAATTCATGGATAACAATAATAATTTCAGTTAAAGAGCCTCTACATAGTGATGTATTAACCATTACAGAAATATAAAAAATGATTTTGGTAATTACCAATGCTGTTAATTTAGGGCAGATGTGGCATAAACCTTACATTGGGTGGTGGTCTGATGAATTTGTTAAGCACTGTAAGTAAGAAGTAGTAGTAGTAGTAGTAGTAAATAGTTTTAAGTCCCATTCTTGGGAGTGATTTCTAACAGTTCAGCAGGAATCAAACAGATTGCAATTCAAACTGTTGCTGTTATTACAATTACAATTGTAACACTGGTGGAAAGAGCAGAAATGTGTTTCTAAACCATAATGCCAAAGGAAATCAGAGTGTTAAAGAGGATTATCCAGGCATGATGTAACAGGTATCCGTCTCTCTCTGAACATGTTGATGCTGTTTGGAAATGAAATAATATATTGTTTGTATTGCTAACAAAGGTGCACTAAAACATATGAATAGTTTTCATGGATATTATACGCTAAGGACTGTTTTGTCAGTTTTGCAATACACCTGCAGACATTATATTTGTTTGTTTAAGATTATTCCTGAGCACATATTAGATAAAGTTACATTGGTGAACCTTCTCTTCTGCTAGAACTGCAAAAGGTCATATTTTCTTCCAAGACTCACTGTAACTAGGCACTCATAGCTACTATCACTTGTGAAATGGTGGTTTCTTTGTTACATGTGAAACACAGTAAATGTCAAGTATAATGTGAAAATATTGAACCAAAGTTCACAGGAGTTTCAGGTCACAAGAAGGCGGAGGTCAACCATCCTTATTCAAATCCATTCTCCAATCTAACTGGATATTCTGTCATATGACAAAATGAAGCCAAAGTGATTACCACTGAAAAAGTATTTTACAAATCATTCTCATCATTTTCTTTAAACCAGTGACATTATCAAATAATTGAGTGTTTGACAGTCTAGTTGAGCCTAGAGTCATAATCATCATCTAAAAGTACTGAAGCTATGAGAGGGCAGTAGGAGGTATATTTGCTGCTCTATTTTGCACAAATCAAGTTCAATTGATCAACTGTGCTTTTCCCCTAATACTCTGAAAATTAACTCTAACTAATCAAGGTGTTTCATGGGAAATAGAGGACTGGTGACAGAGAATGTCATTTGTCAGTGAATGTCTGAAAATGATAGTTCTTGTATTGAGGGTAGTGTTATAGTGTTTTTCTAGTTCGGGGTGGCCCTTTGTCACTGACAGCAGCATGCCACAGAAAACGGCTAATCTTCTGATTTTCAAAGCTATGCCTTACTCAACATAAAAAGTTAAACCAATGCAACATAGAGTTGACAAACACATCTCTCCTATATGTGCTGAAGTATTGAAGAGGAGGACAAAGAATACCGTGTACGTGGACATTTGGAAGACATATTGCTCTTGCCATCAAAACGTGTGGTCCCAGACTGTGCAGATCCTGGACAGTAGAAACAGGAGGAGGAACTTTACTGCTGCAGATGGAACAAAAGTGTATGTGGATAAGTGAACCGCACTCTAGAGTTTCACACTAGAGATTGTTTTTCTCAGTTGTTCTCTCTCCCTCTCATATCTCACACCAGAGGAATGGGGGAAATAGACTGGTCTTTCCATTTTCACTTTTGAGACAAAGCCAGAGAAGTGTGGATTTACAGTTGATGCTGGGGAGGCCTGGCAGTGCTCTTTAGTTGCCTCAGGCAAATTATCTTTTGTAAATTTACTGTGACCTCTGTACTATTTAGTGTGTATTATATTGACAGCAAAATAACTTGCAACAGATTAGTTCTTGATCAGTGTATTTTTACTCTGCGTGTATGTTTTTTATTGGCAGGTATGAATGTGTTTGTGTGTAAGATGATGGTGGTATGATGAATCAGGAAAATGAGCAAGAAAATACAGACCAGATCCATATTGCATTTTGAAGAGATCATTCCTGCAATTACTTCCCCAGCATTTTTCACATTGTTCCATTGTTTTCATTTGTTCCTGGCACAAAGCTCTGAATGTCTGTTGAAACCAATGAAGTTTACTCACGTCCCTTTTCAAATGATGTACTAGATTATTCATTTGACTGGATGTTTTGTATGGGAGATAATGAAGGTAAAAGGATCTAGCTGTGATTATATACAGTGGCCTTTCTAAATGTTTCCACCTAGATTGTTATTCTTTAAGGATAACTCCTTCAACTGCCTAAACTCAGTTTATTTACAGAAAGTTCAGCAGTAATAATAGCACTTCATTCACCACTGAGATCAACAAACACAGTGACATCTAGTCTGATGGGTCAAAGAGGTACTGCACTCTGAAACATGTTATTTGAGCTGTAAACAAAATTGTGACTTCACTGTGAATAAACACATCAATGTTGGTGTTAATACTGTATTTATAAAAATCTGCAAATTTATTTTTTAAAAAACAGCAAAGTCATTTTAGAATTGAAAAGACTCAACACATCAAATCATCCTTACATTTGCTAGACAGATGCTGATGTAAGGTCAACCATTTGGGATCACTGTACATCATGACATTTGTATTAAAAATCAATGTTAATGGCCTCTACACCTGTCCTACAGTGAGAGTCTGTGAGACAGCTCATTTTCCAATGGGTCAAACTGAAGCCGTTAAGATCTATTTTGAACCACTGGTTAATGTGTTTGTCAGTTTGAATTAAATAATTAAATCAATTTAAAATAAAACACCAAAATCACAAAATAACACAAGTGGTAGAATTGCTGTTTCTATTAAGGGACTCTGGTGGGTTTGAAGAGCACTTCAGGGTTTCAGTTCCCACGTTGGAAAAGGGCTGTCTGAGGGCAATACAAAGTGGTGAATATATTCTAAATAGACTGTACACTTTTTTATACTTTTTAACACTTTTCAGAATCATGCAGTGAGAGGAGCTAGGCTCAGAGCAGGGGTGAAGTTACACTTTAAAGGATGATACAAGTATTTTTACATACTCAGCCCAGTAAATCATCCGTGTTTCTACTACTGACAGCCATTTCCCACTAAAGTGTGTTTGATGTTTAAATGAGTTGCTATGAGCCTCCAGGGGCTCCATGTTTCAGTTAATTTCAGTTCAGAATCAATCCGAATCAGTTCACAGACTGGAAGTGACTTAGCAGAGTGATTGTTCCACAATAAAACAATACACTGGTTTCTGTGTCCTTCAGTTTGAAGTTTGAGCAGTGTCAAAATTGCCCAGTCATCTGTGAATCCTTCTGATGCTGTGTTCATGTGCTGAAGTTATCTCTCCTCTCCAATATGGAAATGAATCTTAGTTCAGAACACAGTTATACAGCCAAATCATGAACACTGTGAGATAGAAAATGCTAATGGCAGAGCAGTGAAATTTCAGGTGAATCTGGATGCTTCAGAGAATTCTACTAAAGATAAACAAAAGACAAAATATGGCTGTTATGAGGAATGACTGGCACTGACAGACAGTGGAAGCAGATTGTAGTTATTTGACTTAAAACACTCATGCTCCTTTGTTAATTCGAAGAGAAAACAAATGTAACAGTAAGTGTATGACCCACACTGTTTCAACATCCAACACATTTCAGTTTACACTCAGTTCCTGCTTTGATTTTGGAGTCTACTGCAGTGTGCTATGATGAATTATTACAGACATTTTAGGGCCATTCACTTGTGACCTCCAAATAAAATGGTTTGCATAATCTGGATAATCTGGTTTGTTTTTATCTGTGTCAGATCATCTGATTGATGTTGTGTCCTGTTGGACTAATGTTGTAGTGATGTCACTGTGTTTCCAGATCTTGAAAATTACTTTGGTGGGTAGTGTGTTGTCTCAACTAATAGCAACAAACAAAAAAAGATGTTAAGGGGCTGTCCAGGTCAAGAACGAGAACTATAACTTGAACAATAACTATAACCATTACAAAGTGAGCATACACATGTTTCTTACCTTTCGTCAACAACACCTTACACCAAGGGTGGGCAATTAATTTTTGGAGGACTGTTTCTGAGGGCCGGAACAACAGGCTGAACTCAATCCTGTTTAGTATGAGTTATATACAGTATGTTCATAAAACAGCAGTAAATGGTATGATTTGATTCATTGTTACTGGTAACAGTAGGTGTTACAATTAGACTATGATTTACAATTGAAGACATTATTAGATATTGATATAACTGTGTTTTTTGTCTTTGTTTGTTTTGTTTGTTTGTTTTTTTTGGGGGGGGGGTTGAATTGGAATTTCTTTTTTTTTTTTACAAAATTTACAAAAATGAAAAAGTGGAGCAGGCAGAGTAAAATGGCAACATTATATCACTATTCAATCAACATTCACCCGAACAATTTTGAAAATGTTTTGTTCAGTATTTCAAAGACCAGCATTAAATTACCTTTATACACTGAAGTAATAAGTGCATCCATTGCTATGTTTTTGTCTACGACATTTGCTGTTTTTAGACGTTTTTCTTGTTCAGTCAGAGAAATCTAGTCTTTGTTGGGTTTGAACAATTGCAATGAATTCAGGTTAAACGTCTGATGTGAATATGTGAAGGACAGCTGACAGGTGATCGACAATGAAAGAGGATCTATCCGTGTTTAGTCTTGTTATGGTGATTCAAATTGTAATCCTTAAACCTAGCGATCTGTGCTCCATGAACTCTGCACAAGGCTTTACCACTGACTTCAGTAAATAAATACTTAGAAGTCCACGTCTTGTTGAAAACTCTACATTCTGTATCAATCTTTTTAACAGAAGTTGACATCTTTGAGGACTAAAAGTTAACTCACCTCTTTTAAACTTCAGTTTGCCGATACATTATAGCAAGGTGAGCACGCAGGCACTCACCCGTACGTCAGATGAAAACAATCGCAGTCGCCTTCAAAACAAAAGCATCACAGATGTATTGCATACATAATATACACTTATTTACGTTTGATTCCTGATAACCCATTGACCTCACGCTGGCCGGAAAGGGACAGCCCACGGGTCGGATATGGCCCACGGGCCGTACAACGCCAAGGTCTGGCTTACACCATAGAAAAGGCAATAAACGGGTTTATTAATCACTTTCCTTCATACAAAACCTAACTCCTCTTTAATTGCTCATTAACAAAGGTGGCAAAAGTCCACACACGCATTACTCAGTTACAAAGTAAAAGTAAAAAAGTACAGGCTCTGAAATGTATTCAATGTTAAAAAACAGAAAAAACAGCAAAAGTAAGCCTTTGAAGGACATTTCTACCAGCTGCTTGTGTGCAAAGCGAACTGAACTTCCCGTCATATGAATATAATGTGAAGACTATTAAACCATTCTAAGTTCAAATCAAATTTTTAAAAAAAGACTGAAAATAATGTCAAACAACTTCCCTCCAATGTGTAAATCAGTTGCTGAATATGCTGAAAGGTAATTATGGAATTTTTGCTCAATAACGCCTAAAAAACATTCAGGCACTTCAGCTTTAATTCACTTTTTACATAATTTTCATCTTGTTGTGCCTTTTATATCAGTTTTGTCTTGTTACATCTCGTACATGGTTTCCATTCTGTCGATTCTTGTTATGTAATGTTCATTTTGTTGCATCTTTTATGTCTTTTTCGTCTTTTATATCGTTTTTGTCTTGTTATATCCTATACGTTGTTTTTGTCTTGTTGCATCTTTTACATCATTTTCGTCTTGGCGTGTTCATCATGTATGATATTCACTGATGGATGGATCATCTTTTCTATGTGTTTTTGTCTCATCCCTTTAGGTTGCAATACGTTTTGATGTTGTGAAGGTGTGCAATGAAGCAATATAAAAGTAATCAATTACTCCCCTCAAATGCATTAAAACTAAAGTTTATGCCTGCTTTGAAAATACAAGGAGTAGAAAATATACATATTTGTATTAAAATGTAGGCAGTAAAAGTACAAACACCTGAGAAATACTCAAGTAAAGTACAGATTCCTGAAAATTCTACTCTATGTACAGTAACAAAGTAATTGTACTTTGTTACTTCACACCTCTGCTTATTAAGCAGTGACACATGTATTACACAAATAACAGAGAAAACATAATCATGAGCACAGCAGACCTTGACCAAATGTAATATATTATATGCAATGTATTCAAAGTAGTCGGATATTTGACCATATCTAAAAATGAAAATAATAATATTCAGTTCCAAAATCAAACTTGGCTCCTCCCTGTTACTGCTGTAAATTGTAGTCAGGCATTCAAACTTGGACACAAACACAGGAGACTGGATTTGTCACAATCCACCCTGTGCTCCTCGTCTCCAGCGCACCTCGCTCTCCTTGTCAGCCTAATTCCATTCACCATCGGCAATCACACAACTATTTAAATGTCTGCTTCATGCTCACTCATTGCCAGATAGTTCTTAGTGTCATGCAAGACTTTCCAGCATTCTTTCCTGGACTGATTTCCTATCGCTGACTCTTCACCTGCTTCCTGGTAAACTCATCAGCCTTCTGTTCCCGACTATGAGTGCCATCTCCGCTCCTGTTCTGTAAGCAGCTGCCCGGTGTTTCCAAGCAGCTTTGTCTCAGTGTGAGTGCAAGTACCTGCTCACCTGTACTCACCTGTGTCTGCTCATCTTCCTTCGCTTGGTCCCTTACACAGCCTTACACCTTCATGTTGGAGGAAGCAAGGGTGGCCCTCACTATATATCACCTGACCAGCCGAGCGTTTTTAAGGGGAATGGTAGAGTGGGAGATGCACACCCTGGCTTGCTCCTCCTTCCTTTCTCCGCACAGCTCAGCAATGTTTTTGGTCCCGTCTCCCTAGGCCCACACTCAAACAGGGGCCTTATGAGCTTGAAGCAGGGGCCGCCACTGATTACGCTATTGAATTCCTCACCAGAGCCCAGGTGAGCAATTGGAATGCAGCGGCCAAGTGTGATGCCTACTTAAACAGCTTGGCCAATTATACGAAGGACGAGTTGGTTTCCTTTGACATCCCAGCTTCCCTGGATGGTCTCATCAAGCTGACCTCTAGAGTGGACCAATGGATTCAGGTCAGGAAGCTCCAGTGTCCGCAGAGGCCCACATCCAATGCCTGTTTGCCAGTTTAGCAACACCTGGGAGGGTGTCTGATGTGAATACTGCCAAACCCATGCAGATGGGCTGCACCTGCCTCACCCCCAAGGAGAATGAGTGCCAGAGCCAGCACAACCTATGCCTCTACTGCAGCCAACTGGGTCACTATGCCTCCAGATGCCCAGCAAAAGGGCATGCTCACCAGTAGAGGGGGGCATATTGGTGAGTCAGACCCTCCCATCCTCCAATTGTCGTCTCTTCTAGGCCCGGCTGATCCTGCCCTGCAGTCAACACACCATTGCCACCCTCACTGACTCTGGCTGTGATGCTAGCCTGATGGATGGTGAACTTGCTTGGCCCTGGATGGCCATGTCCTGGGAACCATCTCACACCAGACTGTCTGTCCAGATGCTGTTGCCTGGTAACCACCACAAGTCCAACCTGTTACCAAGTGTGCCTCAGGCAGGCCACCACCCCGTTACCTCCTCCCTGCTCCAGTCCAGCACCAGACCTGACAGGGGTCCCCACTGAGTACCATGATTACCTCTGCCGACACTTTCTTTCTTGATTATAAAATGTTTATTACAAAAAAGAAGAGCATCGTACAGGCACCATGGATAC
>JAPQRN010000025.1:17397357-17418587 GCA_037367275.1 Coranthus polyacanthus | reverse complement strand
GGTCTAAGGACAGAGGGTGTTGTACCTTGTACGGACTGTAAAGACCTTTGAGGCAAATCTTGATTTGTGATATTGGGCTATATAAATAAAATTGAATTGAATTGAATAATCTGGATTCCAATGGACACTTTCATGCTCTCTTTTTCACTTTGCTGTTTGTGTTTAATGTAACTTAAATTCAGCTTCATTTCTGAGGTTTTCAGTTGGTTCAGGTATGAAATGTGGAGCGGCCTCTTTTTTTTCCACAGTTGTGTGTGTGTCTCAGATTTACAGAGACCTGAGTCCTGACCAGACCGCTTCTATCTGTCTGGACTTGTTTTGCAAATTGAATCACATTTTTGAGGGGTTGAAGATGCTTGAAAACTCACACACTACAGAAACTGTGAACAACTTTATATTTTATGGGTCTTGGGTTAGGGTGTGGCAATAAGTTTGACCTAGACAAACAAGATTTGGTTGACACATGTATCAGGTCCATACGCACAAAAAGCATCTTGGAGCTGAACCCTAAACCCAACAAGAAGTCCACCATTTTGGTTTGAATCTGCAATTTTTGCACAATTTTTGCCATTTCCAGTCATACTGTGGACACACGAAGTCATATTAAACTCTTGTAAAACATCCAGAAGGAGGCCAGGCCTGAAGACGTCTACACACCCACCGTCCTGACGTGTGCAGACGTGTGAGGTCATGGGATAGCAGTTTGCACCATTTCAGTAGAATATGCCAGTCGTTCATGTACGCTCTGTAGCTCAGGAAAACTCGGTGATGAGTATCATTATCTGTTTGAATGTAGTTATTTTAAGCTGCAAAGACAGAAATATCTGCCTGTATATATAAGAATGAGACCAAATGTGTATAAGATGGAGAAGTAATTTAATTTTAAAGACATTTCCATGCAGCGCAAATTTGCAAAGTTTTGTAAAGAAATTGTATCTGCATTCGGACATGGGTGATTTGTTGAGATATTTATTTTTTTATTTTTATCCATTATTATTTTTTGCTGTATGAATGGGATGATCTGTTATAACCTCCTGCCTTGTTTTGCTTGTGTATATTCTCTTTCTTACCCCAGGAGGGGTCTAATGAGAAACTAAACTAAACTAAACTAAACTAAACTAAACTAAACTAAACTAAACAATGGTCCATATATCATGCACTGCCATTCATCCTAAAATACAGACATATGATGTTTTGTCCTTGTTGCCCAACACTAATGTATGTATTTGTGTTTTTCCTGTATATGTTGATATGCTGTATATGTGTATATGTGTTTCTCTGATGGTTTGCAGTATCTGTGGGTCAGTACCAGAATGCTGCTCTGATCATCTGCCTGTTTCCTCTTCTTATCACCTCTGTGTGAACAGAAACATAATCTGAGTCTAAATGATTGTTTTGTTCTGAGCTCAGAGTCTGTCTCACATGATGTCTTTTTCTTCTCTGTCTAAGCCGAGTCCACTGCCTCCTCTGATCCTCCTCAAGCTGTTTGGAGAGTTTGTGTTTCTGAGTGACAGTCGGCGTAAGATGGACGCTCTCTGGCCTGAATCCCTCTGGCTCATCCAGACCTGATCCCATAGAGCAGAGCATCCAGGCCAGATGTCAGGCTGGATTTGACAGTCCTCCTTCATCCCAGGGTTTGTCCAAAGTGTTTTCAGAGAAAGGGAACCCTCCCACTGTCAACCAGCCAAATACTCTGAGTAGGTCTTCATTCCTTCATGTTACCTTTACCAAACAGATCATGTGTTCAGTGTATTTTTGTTGGTGTGTGCATCACAGATCTGATCAGATTTCAACACTTAGATATTAACTGTCCTTTGTCATCCTTTTGATTTAACCTTTACATACTGTTTGGGTCAAATTTGACCTGATTTGACATTATAAAAACACCCTAAATGATATTTCACGACTTTTCCTAAAGTAAAATAAAAGGGAATGAAAATGTAAAGAATTGTACATTTTTGGTGCTAAAAATGTTTGTACTTTGAAACTGATTCACCACATTAGTACAAGTACTCGACAACAAAATGCAGTTTGGCTTCCCTTCAATAGGTCCAATTAAAAAACGGAAAAGTAAACAGCACTACACTAGATGAAAAAGTGCATTAAAATATATGTAAATAGGTTTCATATTTCATCTTATCATACATATGTACATCATGGTCATCGTGTACATGATGCCTTTGCACAATATGGGACCATTTCTATCTGTGTCATATAAACTGATGATAGGTCATATCAAAATATATACACTATATATGGTGTTGGTTCATATTCAGCTCTATTTTTCATGAAAACAATGAATAAAAACTAGAACTAGCAGTGAAAAATTATTTCATTAACTGAAGTAAAAGTAAAAACTAAATACAATCTCCAATAAACAAGTCGACCTGGACTTCACTAAACAGAACGTCATCATTTTAGTCATGGTGAAAATGTCTTTGCACATTATGGACCATTAATAAACAATACCTTTGTCAATCATATTCAATTTAATTTGATTCTGACCTTTTTCAGCTTCTATAAATCAAGGCTTTCTTTATAAAATCTGAAAAACTCAAACTAAAACTAAATTGAAAGACTCAATAAAACTAAAACTCATGAACATTTCTAAAGTAATAACTCTAATCAGAATGATTTCAGTCCAGTTGAACAAATATTGTACCTGTAAACACTAGATATTTAAATTGACATTTACTGTGTAAAACTCTAGTTGATGCCCTAAAGTGATGCCATGTTCCTGTGTGTTTACACATGTATGAATACGATCCAGAGGTGACGTTTGACTCTTTGAGGTCAGTGATGTGAGTTTAGTGTCAGCACAGACAGGACATCGACTGGTCAGGAAGAGTCTTCAGGCCGACAGAGACCGGAGCTCAGATCCATTGATAAAAACCTCTTCAGTCCAGACACAGGAGGAAGTGTGGGGTGGGGTCTATAGATCTGGTATGGGGGGGGGGCTATAGATTCTGTATTGGGACAGGAGTCCAGCCATCGATCAGGATCGCAATCTATCAGGAAACCATCGAGCAGCTTGTTCTAAAAATAGACTGAAAGTGCACCTGAAGTCCAAATTGATCACCTGATCAGAAACTATTCACCTCACACATGGGCTTCAGGATGACCTTTGACCCTCTAGTGTGACTGACCTGTCATTACATGCGTTTTCAAAAAACCTGTTGGGAGCAGTGTAAAAGGAAAACGCTATAAAAACTGCAACAAGACCAAAACAATGTAAAAGACGCAAAGAAGAGTTGGAGTTCTGTGTCTGACATTGACAATTGATTTGCACATTGAAGAGTTTCATGTTGCAGATGAACAGAGACATGTCTGAACATTTCACACATTTGTTAGTGTGTGACATCGATTTCTGTTTTTGCAGATGAACACAGTCAGAATTAGAGGCTGCAGCTGCTGGACACACCTGAGAGAAAAACACCACTTTAAGCTGCTTCACTTGGAGCCAGAGAGGCGACAGCAGACGACCTGCCAACCGGAGTAAATCTACTGGGCTTGTGTTTCAGATCCAATGGAGGAAGAGTGACGCCTCGGTCCTGACCACCAGAGATAACTGTCTGTCCTCAAACCTGAGAATATGTACAGTATGTATATGATATGGAGATGCACAAACACACACATCCAGATTATCTCCTGCAGAGGTTTACACTCACACACTGAAAGCGTTTAATGTGAGGACGCTGCGTGTCGGTGTGTGTCTGTGTGGAGAATCGGCCTGACTAAGCTCTGAATTTACATGGCTAAGCAAAGTTGTTAACCCAGAGAGGCAGGGCCAGAGAGGAGCTAATGGGATTTCAGTGTTAATAAAATTTATGAAAGAGAGGAAGAGGAGGAGGAGGAGGAGGAGGAGGAGGAGAGAGAAAATGAAGAGGAGGAGGAGGAGGAAGAAGAGGAAAAGGAGGAAGACAAAGAGGAGGAGGAAGAAGAGGAAGAAAAGGAAGAGGAGGAGAAAGAAGACAAAGAGGAGGAGGAACAGGAGGAACAAGAGGAAGAAGAAGAAGAGGAATGTGGTTAATAAGGACATCTGATTCTAATCTAAGGGTGCCCCTCCAATCTGTACTGATAACCCAGCATTCTGACCTTAGAAGCCTCAAAGATGACCTCCTAGGTTCAGAGTTCTTCAAGCACATATAACAACTCACGCAATATACTAGGTGAGAGTTCACATGGCACAATACAGACTATGAACAGTATAGTTCATAAGGATGTTATTCTGACACAATTCTTAACTAATTAATTAACCTAAAACACATCAGATACTACAATGGTTACCTCCTGGCCCATTCCTGAGACACGCAAGCAGCTCCAGTGGTTTCTCGATTTCGCCAATTCTACTGAAGGTTCATCTGGGACTAAAGCATGGTAGCCGCTCCACTCACACCCCTGACATCCTCCAAGATCCCTTCCCGGTGGGCCCCTGCTGCTGATGCCGCTTTTCCAGAACTGAAGGGCTGTATCACCCATCCTCCAGATGCTGCCTCGGATATAGGAGTGGGGGCCGTCCTCTGTCAGGTGGTGGCCGTCGAAGCTCCACCTGTGCGCCTTCTTTTCGAAGCGTTTGTCTGCAGCAGAATCAGACATCGTGAACCGGGAGTTGGCCCAACTGGTTGGAGGGATCCAAGCTGCCCTTCTTGGTCTGGACAGACTTTAGGAACCTCGAGTACCTCCATACCACCAAGCGGTTGAATTCCCACCAGGCCCGATGGGCCCATATGCTCCAGCTTGGGTGTCCGGCGCAACTCTTCCTCTTAGCTCCTTGACCCTCCTTCTGGCCACGACTGCTCTCCTGCTTGCTCCTTGCCGGCTCTTCCACCTCACCCAACTGCTCCTCTGGTTACAACTCCACTGCTTCTCCGACTACTCTGCCTGTCAGTCCCCCCCGGAACTGAATGCCTGCAGTTTAGGCTGCTGCCTACTGTCCTTTTTCCCCTGTGCTGTTTGTTTGATAAACTGTTGCCTTTATCCATCTCTGGTCTGTCGAGTGTTGCATCTGGGTTTGCACATCGTCCATTACAGGATTAGTAAAATAGTCTTTGAACTTATTCTAATACTGTTCAAATACTTAATCAAATAAACAGCAGCAGTGATGCTGAAAGATGCACAGCTCTATGGCAGAGGGGCAAAACTATGTTCTTATTCTTATTATTCATATTATCAATAAGAATAAAGTAATACAAGCTAAATTAAGTCATGTGTGGTGCATATTTGACATGTTGACTCCTTTTTCAGATGTATTCACCCCAGACTTTGATCCTAACTATGTGGTTAACCAGTGCCATTGTCATTAGAATTGTGTTGTGGACTCACAAACAATGAATGTTGATCACTCCAGAATGATATTTAAAAACTTGTTATAGTTATTGTTCTTGCAGTTATCAGTCTTCATTTGGACAGCCCTTTAGAAAATAATTAGCTCAAATGAGCTTTCAGTCTCTGCCTCTTGTCTCAAAGAGTGGCTCTGTAGCAGCCAGCTCAAACCAGAAACCAGTGGATTGTGAAGTTTGCAGGGTGTGAAAGATGTTTTCTCCTGACCTCTGACCGAGCTCGTACAATGTGCTTTCCCTTTGTTCTTTATCATTAAACAAGTTGTTGAGCTGTTATGCATGTCTCTGGCAATTTATAATTTTTGTGGTCCATTTTGCAATCCAAATAAATTTCATCTGAATTGAACAAGAAATTTTTATGCATACCTATAAAGCTTCTCCCAAAACCTCCAGGAAACGACAGTCTTCAATCAGTTTCACCTGTTTTGTATACAGTACATTTCAGAATATGCATTTAACAGCTTCTTTTGGAAATGTGATGGTGGTAAGAACAGAACACAGTACTCGTAAGGACTACTTCTTTGGTTGAAAGTAGTTCAGTTACTTCAACTGTTAAATTGCTTCAGAAAGAATTCCTGGACTGGCATTTCAGCTGCTTTTGTCTGTTCATCTGTGGTCATAATTACCTTCAGCAGTCACACAGAACAACAAGATTCATCTGCTTACACGAATTGATCTTGAAAATGAATTTTCAGGTGCTTTCTTTAAATACACTTAAACTGATTTAAATATTTATGGTCTTTCACTGCTTAGAAGCCAAACACTAACTCTGGATCAAACTGGTCAAACTCTGCCCATCTCTGCTCCTCAAGGACTAGATCTTTCCTGGATGCTGCCTTTGTACCAAATCATGATTGCAATCACCAGTTCACATCTTCACAAAATCTGTTTCAAATCATATTGATATTTAATTATGTTTAGCTCGTTACTAGCCATAAAATTCCCCCATTTTTTTTTTAATTGTGTTGCAGGCCTGAATGTCAGGAATGGATGTACACTGTCAGTCAATGAAAACTTTCAGGTAAAATGTTGTGCATATTTTTCATAAGAAGGGGAGTACAGGGATCTGACCAAAGCCTTCTATTCAGTTCAATTACTTCTAATCAATATCACACATATTGCAAATTAGAGACCTCAAAAGACTTTACAATCTGTACAAAACACAACACCCTCTGTCCTTTGACCCTCGGTTTGAGTAAGGAAAAACTCCCCCCAAAAAAACCCTTAACCCCTCTGTGAGTAGAGTCACAGAAACTACCTTCTAATGATCACCTTTAAGACTAAAGAAATGGTAACTGATTTTCGAAAGTCTAAGCCCAATCTTCAGCCAGTTAACATTTGTGGGGTTGACACTGAGGTGGTGCTGACATACAAATATCTTGGTGTTCTGGACAACAAGATGGACTGGTCCCAGCACACAGATGCACTCTATCGAAAGGGACAGAGTCGGCTATTTTTCCTAAGGTGGCCCAGGCACTTTGATGTCTGCACTAAGATGCAGCACATGTTTTACCAGTCGATGGTGAGTGTTGTTCTATGCTGCAGTCTGCTGGGGAGGCAGCATCAAACAAAAGAACACAAGACGACTGGACAAACGTGGAAAAACCTGACTCAGTGATTGGAAGAAAGCTCACCGGGGACTGCGGTGGTGAGATGCACATTGAATAAGGTGGATGACATCATGGATAAATCAGATCATCTTCTTCACCACATTCTAACCAAGCAGAGAAGCACCTGCAGTTACTCACTTCAGTACCATGCAGGACTGAATCCTTCATTCCCACAGCCATCAGACTGTACAACACCTTAGTCAGTGGAAGATCGACTGGAAACTAAACCAAAGATAAACCGACTATTCTGTACATATTTCTATATATTTATTTTGTATTTCTCTTACTTTTCCTTAAGCTGAGGGACACATGAATTTCCCCAGGGATTTAAAGTTTATCTGAATCTGAATCTAAATGAGGTTAACATAACAAATTTGTTGCACAAAGCTGAATCAAACAAAATAATAAGAATATTATCTCAGTAAATTCTCCATTGTTGCAACCTGATGGCAACGACAAGGCTTCACGTTGAATGTCACTCTCTAAAATGCATATCTCCAAAACTGTGACAGTGTTGCTTGAACCTTTTGCCATCTTGTTTTATGTATTTAAAGCAGACAACAATCATCATGTGATTGAGCCATGAGTGCAGAGCCTTATGTGATTCAAACTGTTGCTCAAAATGTTTAGTGATTGGCTGACTCAGACACTAACCATCTGTCTGCTGAGGCATATTCACCTTTCATTGACATTAACCACCTGTGTCTCTTTACTTCAGGCTCAAGAAGTCCCGATCCTTCACAAATCCACAAAATCCAATAACAATTTCTGTCACATGGAGTGAGCAGGACACTCTCACAGTTAGATGGTTTGTTTTCACCTAGGACACACCAAGTGCTCTGGCCTACATTCTCATCCAAAGAACCTTCAGATCAGCACTGGCACTGACAGCACCAATAACCAGTCAGATTCACAGAATTAGGCCACGCTTTGGTAGTATGACCCTTCCTTTTTATTTCTCGTTCAAGTTTATACACACGTGGACAAAATTGTTAGTACCCTTCTGTTAATGACAGAAAAACCCACAATGGTCACAGAAATAACTTGAATCTGACAAAAGTAATAATAATTAAACATTTTATGAAAATTAACCAATGAAAATAAGACTTGCTTTTGAATTGTAGTTCAACAGTACAATTCAAAAGCAATGTCTGATTTTCTTTTGTCAGATTCAAGTTATTTCTGTGACCATTGTGGGTTTTTCCGTCATTAACAGAGGGGTACCAACAATTTTGTCCACGTGTGTAAGTCTATCCCATGAGAACATTTTTTTGAATTGATGCTTCTTTACAAAGACAAACTATGATTGCTGAAATAGAACAATACACAATTATGTCACTATGTGATGGCATATGTGCAAGCACAAGCAGACATATTAATATTAAATGTGTTTATTCTTCTTCTTCTGTGCTTTTCATTTTCTGAATTTTGGCATGTAATTTGTCCTACAGCTTTAAGAACACACATAAATCACACATCTGAACCTGTGAAAAATTCAGAAATGGTGTGCTATGACTTTTCTTAGCAATTTGAGTAACCATTGTATCGAAAATCACATAAAACCGTGAAAAATGTCATTCATTTCCAATGGAATGGGATATGAAAATGATCAAACCCATAACTTCTTTAAAATCTTCATCATGCTTTAAAGATGAACTCATTTTATTAAATGCTTATGCTCCCAAAATGAGATTTGGATGTTGAATATATTTATTTAGAAATTTTATTTTTTAGTTAGAATGCTATATTTTCTACAAAATACATTTTAATTGAATGTATTTTCATTTTCAATTTCTCATAGGAAAATATTTGGGCACTTCCTAATCTAGACACATAAATCTTCAAGTGTGCTCTATAAGCAGGGGTAAACAGAAATGCCAAAGTCTTAAGAATAACAGAAAGAAGAGTAATGTAGTTTATATACTGCAGCCTTATCTTGTCAAAAGCACCACCTAGTGGTGAAAAGCTTGTGTACAAAAACAAACTGAATACTTTGTATGAGTAAATTACAACAAAAAGGGAAGCCTTTGTTACATTTAGAACTGTTTATTTACATTATTGTGTTCTCCAACAAATACAAAAATCACAGAAAAAAGACAAGCTCATGGATGTGTTCATATTACTTAAAATGCATCTTAAAATAGTGGTTATTCTGGTAATCTACTAAAACAGTTTGTGCTTGCTAAAATTGTTCCTCCTCTTTATAATGGACATAATGTAAGGATTGGATATTCTATGCAAAACTAACTTCCAAATCTAACTGCAAACAGGGATTCTGACTCAGACAAACCAAGTGAGTATCTTTTAATGCTACAAAGTTGCCTCTTGATGTTAGTGTAATTCTAGCAGCTTAAATAACAGCTAGAATTCTGTACCAAAGAGAAAGGAATGAGCGGAATATTACATAATTCAAAACATGTTTTGATGTATATACTTAAATTCACAAGTATGTTTTTAAGACTAGAAAAATGTGAACCAATCCCATAGTAACCAAACATTTAAATGTACACACAAGAATAAACTACCTGGCCACATCAACAGAAAAGTAATTACTCTTCCACCAGCTTCATTGTTAAGGGTCAGTTCATCATAATTTACTAAATGTTACTCCTCATGGCATTAATGTATGCAGATAGTTTAAATTTTACCTGTCATATTTTGAGATACAGCATTTCTCAGCTTTCAAGAGGAATACTTCTTTGGTTACAAGTACGTTTAAAAAAGGAAATTTACAATGTTTCTTGTAATTTTGGTTAACAACAAAACTTGCAGTGACAGATCAGCAGCAGTGGCACAACTAGGGGTCACTTCTACCTGTAATTTCTCTGCACACAAGCTAATTGCATAGAAAACCACTGCATGAGGAGATCTGCCTGACATGATACACATGCACCTCTTCAGAAAACACTGAGCATCAGTAGCATGATGAACCTCAAGTGACCAGAGAGAAAGTGAAATAAAATAAAACACTATAAACTCACAACTGTGAAGAAAAACATCACTTTTGATCACAGTTCAGTAAAGCCCAGCCCACAGAAGAAGAGAAAAAGTCTCTGCCAGCAGTTATAAGTTATATAAAAAAATCCAGAGGGTGCTACTGGGTGAAACAACATCAGGGAGTGAATCATTAAGAAGCACTGTGCAGTTTTTAAAACATTTATTCCAGTTAATTCCAATTTAAGTCTAATCTGGATTCCTTTTCTACACAGTTTTGCTATCATTGCTGTCAGTCATGACAGTGTGACACTTGAAGAAACTGAAACAGTGAGATGATCAAATAAACTAAAAGTACGTACAACTCCACAGAAAAGCTGTCTTGTAAATGATGGAGGAAGTGGCTCTGTGATGTTTTGAGCCTGTCTGACACCTGATTGCTAATGTTTCCTCAGTCATCATACTTCTTTTTGTGACATTACTGTACCTACAGATATTAGCTGAGTTAAGTTATATTGATTCAGCATAGGCATTGTGTTACTTCATTCTTGCACTGCACTCTGATGGGAAGCTAACTCACTCATCTATATGATCTATCTACCTATTCTTATCTTTCAGTTTATTTGGATGGAGAAAGTCATAAATGAAGTCATTGACATTGAGTATTGAAGGTGAGGTCAACCCTCAGTTCAGAGGAAACATATAAAATTGGCTTGGGGCTTAGACTTTCATAAAACAAAAGAAAATATAAATTCATATAAAAGTCTGTACAACTTAACTAAACATCTTTACACAGAATAATGGTGTTGCATTCCTGGTGGTCTCATATCAGAACAGGTATTTTCGACACAAGTCTGATCCACAGCGGCATTCCACTCGAATCCTCTTCTTTGGAGAGCTGGGGAGTCCTGCTAAACTGAAACTGGAGTCCATTTTGGTGCTTTCTGTGTCCACTGGATCAACTGGAAATAAAAGTCAAGTTTGAAAGGGGTCAGTTCAAAGGCTAGTCTTTACATACCACCTTCAAAAACTGTCTCCAAAACCCAGAATCCAATAAAGAATGAGATGTCTACACTGAGGCTATTGTGTGAGCAGCATTTGCATCAGTCAAAGTTGTCTATACTGAAGGTGTTCAGGTAGTGTTTTGTTTAGGTCACATGCTTTTAATGGGAGCTCGGAGTCTAACACACAATCACTGTAGTCATGTTCATACAATGCAAGAAACAAGACTTCAAGCCTTAAAAAAAATAAAAATAATAATCACTTTGGCTCTTAAACTGTTGCAAACCCAAATGACATGCAAGCCAATCTGCAACAGGTGGAGACAGCTGGACTGATTCAAATATAAGGGGAACTGTTCCAAATTAAACATGGCTTGCAACACTGGCTGCGGTTACATGAACAATATTTCTTCAATGAAATTTAAACGATTGTGATTAGAGATTACCCTTTACAGGGATGCTGACCTAAGATAAAACTCTTTTCAGAATAAAACTGCACATTTTAGAGCGTCCTTTTATTGTCACCAACCTAAGGCACATCTGTACAATAATGATGCTGTCTTATCAGTATCCTAATATGCTCCACCTGTCAGGTAGACAGAATATCTCAGCAAAGTAGAAGTGCTCGGTAAGACAACAAATTTCTGAACAAAAATGAAAGAGAAAAATAAATTCCGTCTAGTTCCATCTCCGTGTGGACATGGCCTTAGAAAACTACAAATTAGGTGACTGTCATTAGATTTTGCGTCTTGACAGATGAATTCCATGGCCATGTTAATTTTGTTCTGAATACTGAACTGGCTTACCAAACTTCACTTCAGAGTTTTGAAGTGAAGTTTCTCCAGAGAAGTGATCAGAAGTTGGAAGCTGAATGTGAGATTACCAGAGCACTTGCTTCACTGTGAGGAAATCCCACACCATACACACCAATGCAGCTGCAGCCACTATTGAATGGCTGCACATCAAAAAATTATATAAGAATAAACTGTGTTGACAACTGATGCCAACAGGTCCTGACCAAGCATCTGTATGTAACAAGTTGGGAGAGAGAGAACATGTTGCTCTGTGACCTGCAGTGATCACAGATGCTCCAAGCACTCCAAGTCTGTAGCTCTTCAACATGCACTTGGAGACAGTGTTGTGTGTGAATTACTAAAAGTTAGGCTAGAACAGCCTCAGTGTTCTAATCTGTCAAAAATGGTGTTGTAAAAGTACAATAGACAGTTGAAACGGAAGACAGTTTGGTTGAATTCTGGAAAGAGAATGAATGCCAACAACATAACTGACAAAGAAAGAAGCTGGGCTACAGTCACGGAAGCTTTGAATTAGGGGTGGGCGGTATGTCAAAATCTTCTATCACAGTGTAAGTCATTTTATATAACGGTAACAGTATATATCACGATATATTTTTTCTTTAAATTCATTTAATGGCTCAAAATAACCATACTTCAGTGTCAGATTTTCTAAATCCAAAGAATCCAACACAACAGAAGTAGCACTGCTCAGTAATTTCACATTGCATGCTTCTCAGTGTTTCCCACAGGATTTCATGAGGCTATGGTGGGAGGACCTTGAATTATCAAGGAGAGGGTGGGGGCCTTTTTACGACCCTTTTCTGTAACTTTTTAACATTTTTAAATACTTTTTTAAATTGAATTCAAATTTACTGAATAGAAGACATTATATTAGTTTGCAGCACTGTATGAAATTAACTAGGGCTGTCAAAATGAACACTTTAATGTTATCATTCATTTTAAAATAATTAACGGATTAAAACAAATTAATGAAATTAACGCATTTTGTTTGTTTCCTGTGCCATCATTTCCTGTAATCAGTGTTGAACAGCATTACTTGAAGGTTGTGCTAAGGTGTGGGTGTTTATTAGGGCCATAACATTTGCCATGTTATTTGCCATAACATTAGGGCCTTAACTTTGCCCTACTAAATGTTACTCCTCATGGCATTAATGTATGCAGATAGTTTAAATTTTACCTGTCATATTTTGAGATACAGCATTTCTCAGCTTTCAAGAGGAATACTTCTTTGGTTACAAGTACGTTTAAAAAAGGAAATTTACAATGTTTCTTGTAATTTTGGTTAACAACAAAACTTGCAGTGACAGATCAGCAGCAGTGGCACAACTAGGGGTCACTTCTACCTGTAATTTCTCTGCACATACGTCAGACGAATTAAATATCAAAATCAATTTCGGTCTGTGGTCCGCTTTTTCCATTTTGTAGTTTGGATTTGAGCATTAAGTCCAAAGTACGAAAAAAAAAACGTTATTTGTTTTTTGGTATCATATTAAACAAATAATGAAATAACAAACTGAATTCTGAATTGAATATGGAAAGAACGAATGATACACGGATTAATTGTGATTACTTACACTAAATTGTGCGATTAATTAGTTAGTTAGTTATTAGTTCATTTTTTTTAATCAATTGACAGCCCTAAACTAAACCCTGACTCAGAGATTAGAGCCTAATCTTTGTGTGCGTGCGCATACAACACATGTTCAAGGTTGACGTGGTTATCTTTTCCAAAATGTAGTTCATAAACACTGTTGCCTGTTGGCATTTATCAAATGGAATTTTTTTCCTATTGTACTCCAACTTTAGTCAGACAGAAAAAAATCATAGAAAACAGTAGAAAACAAAATGCTGGGCTCATGTTAACATAACACATAAAAAGAGGCTTTTAATCTCAACAAGTACTTTTCCTGGTTAAATACAATAAATAAAAATATGTCTGATAGCAACTGCTACCAGGTGCCAGTAAAAACAAGGGAAATATATACAGTATTTAAGACAAGGTGACAGTCACATTAGCTAATCAATGTTTTTGATTAGTAGATGACTCCCACCAAAGTTAAATAAAAACATTGTCCAAAATCTGATGTACCATACTTACTTTGCATCTTGTAGTCAAAGGTGAGCTCCTCCCCTGCCCGAATGGCCCGTGTTGAAAATAAAGCAATTCTTGGGAGCCTCTCATCAATGTTGTCTATGAACACATTGAATACCTGTAGGTTGGGGTCGCACTGCAACAAGAAAACAACTATGTCATTTCAACTGTAATGCAAGTAATGATCCACGACTGGAAGTTTCCTACAGAGCTGTGCAGCCAGACAAGCGAAGTGAATGACAGCCTACAAGGGAACTCTGCTGCAGCAGCCCCTTCACATTAATTACAAAACTATTTGATAGGTAAGTAACAAATAGAATTAAATGCCAAATTATATTAACTTAAAAAAACAAACGAAAAAAAATAAACAAGTAGAGACAAATCTGAAGGCTGTCTGTCATTTTGACTGATTAGAGCACAACGGTGATCTAGCCTTTTAGTTTAATTCACATGCAACACTAAGAAATTGATATCCTTTACGAGTGCAGACAGTGCCTTAATGCGCCTTGGAGTGCGTCTGCGACCATTGCAGGTCACGGAGCAACACTTTCTCGCTTTCCAAACTAGGGCTGTGTATTGGCAAGAATTTGACAATACGATATTTATCACGATACATTGTGATACATAAGGCAAGGCAGTATATTGCGCTTTTAAAAAAATCCAATTCTAACAAAACCATCAGAACAGACCAGCATAATATGCTGACATAAAACTGCTGACAAAACATAAACTCTGACAGGAAGTAGTTAGCATACTGCTGCTAGCGTTAGCATAATAGAAACAGCAAACTTATCTCACAAATAACATTACCACTGATGGCTGAATCTGTAAGAATTAGACCATTAGACATTTGACTTCTTCAGCCCATTATCTGAAAGTGTGTGAATCACCACGGTCTACTCATATAATGTTATCCATCTGTTGTTTCGTTAGCTGTAGCTAATATAACAGCATCAGAACGGAGCTGCGCTCAGCTTTGTCAATTTCCGAGAGTGCTGATTTTGGCACGGTACATTTTCCAAAGAACATAACTCTAGTTGATCTCCTTAGTGCTTTCTTCATTAGAGAAGCCGAAATGAACCACGGGAGCCGGTCAAACTTGTGAGGTTTCAGCCATCGGTGCATTTGCTAGCAGTAGCCGCCATTAGCTACTTCCTGACTTGGCAAAAGCACCACAGCCGGTGCTATACTGTTTATTCTGTTTCAACTATCAGAGCAATACGCAACAAAACGCACAGCAGAGCTACACCTTGAATGTTGCAGAGCAAAAAGAGGACACTGAAAGTAAATAATACATCCATGAGACAGACAAGCAGCACAGTAATATTCTGGAAAGAATGAGTTAATTACCAGGGTAACGGGGATGCTTTGTGTCTGTGCTACAATGCTTGTACAAAATCATGAATACCTCAATAGTGAAATCTAGTAATATAACATCATTTCATTCTTTAGGTTAACATTATAAAGGGTTTCAAACACGCTCTCATCTTTTCAGTTTAATTCAAGCAAAAATAAATTAAAAAAAAAAGGTAAAAAGTGTTGATTAATAATTGATCACTGAATGATTGATAATGTTGATTATGTCTTATTTGTCAAAAGTTAAAGTTTAAAGTTCTGACACTTAACTTCAGGACAATTTAGATTTATATTTTACTATTTTAGATAGTTTTAAGGACATGTCCAAAGTTTGAAAAGCCAACAAAGATGCTGTATATTACGAGTGCTTCATACATGTAATGCTGCCTGGACACACTGGAACAGCACTCTGCTACTTTTTTTCCCTTCAAGTGAGGATAATCACAGTTCACATAATCTGGTTTAAATTTTATATACACATTTTATTTTTTTATGCTATGCTTTAGGCTATAGATGAGTTTATTGAATCTATTTATTGCAGGGCTGCACAATTTGGTGAAAAAGTCATATTGTGGTTATTATTATGGGCAATATTGCGATTTGAGTCTATTTGCTTGGTTATCAGGGAAAATTCATAGATTACTTATTTTGAAATGTGTATTTTTTCAACTAAAACACACGCCTTTAAAATTTAGTGACTTTTGACTTTCATTACCTAGAGTATGTCTCTCTGCTCAGTATCACTAAATCCAAAATATCATCACACAACAGAGATTGCTTATTTTTTTCACCACCCTCAATCCTCCTAAATCTGGACCTTTGAATTTGTGCTCTTTTGCGATTTATATAATTGCACAGACTGATATTGTGATTCTTTATTTCACAAAAAGTGATTGGTTATTATCGTTAAGATTTTAATAGTACTACTTTTTTTACTGATACTGCTTATCAATCCAGTTCTTTGAAGTAACATTTTTCTGAAAAACACCATATAGGCTCTATATTATTGAGACAATAATAATTATCTCAATCATCATTTCTGACCCTCTGTGAATGTGTTGTGGTGTATTTAAGTGCAGAGACTCTGCCCTCTGCCTGTATTTTCTATTTTCCTCTTGTTTTGCTGTGTCGGATTTCCTGGGCATTAAACTTCAGGCAGCGAGTTTGCACCTTCAGCCAATAACAGCATCCCACATGCATGGGCAGAACAATATAAAAACCAGCAACTCCGGTGACATGGTGCTCTCCTCTTTCTGCTCTTCTCACAGGTCTATTGAACAGTTCTGTCTGAGAGACAAAACTCTGGGCAAAGCATACACATACACTACACCGTTTTGCTTGTGCTCTCCATTCAGTCTATTGCTCCCTCAACCACCACTTTCACTCTCTCGTTCACTAAGTGGAGAGGAGGGGCAAGTCTGAACAGTTCTGTTTAAAAACACAGCAAGAAATGTTACTTTCTTTGCCTGCAACACTACTCTTATCAGGTCTTTTTTATTAAAAACAGATTTAACACTGATTTGTCATATGTACTGTATATTAACATTCTTTTGTAGCAAACTGGGACAGCATTGTTTGGTACAAATTACTATTGTAGACTATTATTTTGTGATAGGGCTGGGCAATCTTACAAACTTACAACAATCTTAATTTGGCATACAGTCTACTTTCCAGAGGGATTTGTACAGATCATGTCATTAAAAATATAAATAACAGGGCTGTCAAAACATTCCTACCTTGCTAACATTCATTTTAAATGGCCTGAGTGCCAGTGTAATTACAGTATTTTAGTTTTGTGTTGCATCATGGGTTGTTAGCATTAAAGTAGCTAGGCTAGTAAGTTTATTCAGTCAGTTTATAGTGATACTTCAGCAACTGTGATGCTCTAAGTTGTTCCATTTTAATCCACTTCAACTTACAGTGTTTGTGTAACGTGTTTTGCTGCTGCTGAAGAAATAATGATTGATGAAATGACAACTTCAGACAGCGAAGAATTACTGCAAGTCTGTGTTCTGCTGGTCTGCATTCTGATCTGTGACATGCAGGGAGTCTGATCTATATAGATGTTTTAGAGTTAGGTTAGAGTGTAAAACATACTTGATTCATTCTAAATCTTAATGGAAACACTGCATGATCACAGATCTATGTACAATTTGGAAAATGTGGACTAGTGTTTATTTCATCAAGCTATTGTCAAAATATTACAATGTCAGCCCAAAATTATGAAAAAATGCAGTTTCTAGTCAGATAACAATAACAAAAAGCCATCACACACAACCTAAGTCCTCCAGAAACCAGAGAAAAATAGAAGAAAAAATCCTATAGTTTGGTTGTAACTTGCCTAAATTTTATAAGAGGTGAGAAAATTGTGATTCAGGTCATGGATTGTGATTCTACCTGAAAAGATTGTCATATGATCGTTTGGCCAGCTCGCCCAGCCCTATTTGATGATGGAAATGTAAAATGATTTATTTACTGCCAAAGAAAAAAATCAGTCTCTTTCACTATGAAGTTAAAAAACTCAATGCAGGACTTTTTCTTTGACACCATGTTTACTCTGTAGTAGTTCATTTAATTGGCTCCTGTTGTCAGTGCTCTGAAACTGGCAATTTCTAAACAACAATTCCATTTTTGCAGAGAGCAGGGTCAGTGTGTGTGTATACTATACAGTGCTGACAGAGAGCTGCCCACACCCTGAATAGACAGGCCCCAACAGACAGAGAACTCTCTTCTGGATTGGGAATCACAAAAGTTTCTTAATCAGGTGAGATGTAAAAGCAAAATAGAATATTTTTTTCATTTTTCAGTTTCAGTGCCAATAGCAGAACCAGTAACTGCAGAGCATATCAATACTCCAGTATTTAATAATTTAGCCTAGAGTTTGTTTAACTGTCTTTGCTACTGCTGAAAAAATACAAAAGACATAGTTAAATAAATACCAGGGTTCATGCACCTTTTCCAAGGTCAAATTCAAGGACTTTCATGTTCAGGTTTCAAGCTTTTCCAGCACCTTCCAGCTTTATACGAATGCATACATACAAAAAAAGATTACTTCGCTTTTTTCATGACATTAAGAGAGATACTATTAATGATGCTATAAACAACCAAATTGTGTTTCATAATAGCAGAAGGATAAAAAATTCAAGGGAAACACAAACTTTCTATGTTTCAAAATGTCACCTGCAAGTAGATTTTGCTTGCTACCTAACCTGGCTGAGTCAATATTAAACAACCCCCAAAAAATCACTCAGTAAAAACATTCAGTAAATTCTTTACTGAAAATGTGAAAGATAACAAAATTCATCTTTGATGTAGGCTGTCTGACTTTTATTTCTCCATCTACAGACATTTGACTGGCAAAGGACAAAAGAGGAGGAAAATTCCAATAGGGCAAAAAGGGCCCGCAAATCTATCAAATCGCTCCTTTTATGTTTACCTTCAGTTTATTTGACTATTAGTGTGACTATCCACTTTGCACATGTTAGACAATATATTAAATGATAAAAATGCAAACATAAAAGACCCTTCCACAAGTAGGAAACTAGGGGGATCCACAAAATTACTGGATATTTTAATGAGTTATCCTTCACAATAGTAAACATGTAGTGAATTACTTTAAAGGAGAATTATTGTGCTTTTGAGCTGACAGAATCTGTACTGTCAAGATGCTCAACCTGAATGTTAACAAACTTGGAAAGGAAAAGTAACTTTCACTCACTAGGGTTCTAATATTTTTGTCCACCTACTACTGTGGCTGGTGGATGCCAAAATCTACCAGACACTTTTAACCAGCAGTGTGTGAGTTAAAGTGAAAAATAATTCAAGAAGATCTACAGTACTCATGCCTGATTGTTATAATCTTAAGGAAAATACTGACATTCGCTGTCTCTCATGAGTTTTGTAAACCATTTGCCACTGGTTTCCCCAGAGATTTTCAACTAATAAAATACTGCTTAAACTGTGGCTTTATTGAGATGTACATCCATGTTGCCATGTATGTCCAACTAATATGTATTTTAAAGTCAGTATTTAATCACTAGTTTTCATCTTGCATTAGTCCAGAGCTGCCAAATGTTTATGTGTGAGTTTTATCTCATGCACATGCATATGAACACATGTTCATGCACTATGCGCTTCTCCAGCAGCGGTTAAACGGCACTGCCCACTGGCGTTTATCGAATTGAATAGATATTTCACACTCACTTTAGTCAAACAAAAAGTCACAGAAAACAGTCCTGAAGTGTCTTGACAGTCTGTAAAACCAGGACAGACCGACATGAACAGGCTCATCAGCTAATGTTACTGTTACATGGAGACATCGGACTGTACCGGACTGCTGTTCCTTAATTCAATCTCAGATTTTTATCTTTTTGTGAACACTGATTGTACTGGTACTGCTTCATCTTCTCACTGAAGTTGTAGACATTATTGACACCTACTTTGACACGAGGGGGAGGTGGGGTCGTAGTATAGCTTGCCACGGTATCCCATGCCCTCCAGAATTCTGGATTAATCTGGAAGAATCACATCCCTGCATCTAATAAGCGCATTATTCAGTCTGCAAGCCATTTGTTGTGAAAGAAATACAGTTACAATTTCAACCATCTTCAAGCACTTTATCCAAAATTCAAGCACTTTATAAACACAGCATTAAAATTCAAGCATTTTCAAGGATTTCAAGCACCAGTTTGAACCCTGAAATACAGAAGAAAGACAAAATCACAACTTCAGACAACAAAGAAATGCTTTGTTGAGCTGGCGGTCCAGCCTCTGAATGTCAAGTTGCAATATAAAAAAAACTGAGTGATTGTTGGTTCATTATAAAACTTTGGTATTTTAAATTGGGCCACCAGAGTCTACATAATTAATGAGAAACATTGCAGCAGTCACAGATGTATTGCAGTTAGAAAAATAGTGTTTACTTCATCAATGAGCAGATTTGTTTTGGGCAGCTATTGTCAAACCACTGTGATAATATTGCTCCAAAATGATGCAGAAGCTTTTAGTTTTTAGGCAAATGACAACTAACAAAAAGCGAAGCAAGAAAACTAGGGGAAAACTTGTGATTCAGCTTGTGGATTGTTATTCTATCTCAAAAGATCATGTCACATAGCTAAAAGAGTATATGTCATATGGTCTTTCGACCAAACTGTCCAGCCCTAGTTAACAGACGACTTCAAGTTGTGGTGAACAGGTTTACATTTTATGTTGTAAAACTGCTTTGAGCAGAAAAATGTCAGGGTGCAAAAAACATAAAACTAAAGTGCAGATGATAGATTTATATTTTTTAATCAAACTCAGTTGATGGTATAAAATGTAGATGCGCTAAAGAATAAGTAATAAAGCTTTGTAGCATAATTGTAATGTAGTTTTCTTTTTGTAAAAATGGAAATCGGGCTGGGCGATAGGCCAGAAGGTGGCAGCAGTGCTGCCCTCTGGCTGTGTGATCCTCCAGTGACCCTTTCAGGCCAATTTCTGAGGTGGTGATATTAACTGCTAAATGCTGCAAACCTTTTGCCGAGGTTGGATTTATCAAAGACTGTGTTATGAAGATGGTGGAGAATATCTGTCCCAAGAAGAAGCAAGAGTTTGCCAATGTTTGCCTGGCTCGTAACACTGTAGCGAGGAGAATTGAGGATATTTCATCAGATATTAAGACAATTGGAGGCCAAAGGAGTGGATTTTTCCTTTTTTTCATTAGCCTGCGATAAAAGCATGGATGCATCTGACACCAGCCAATTACTGATTTTTTAAAGAGTGGACGATGAAATGAATGTGACTGAAGAGCTACTTGACCTCCAGAGCCTCAAGGACCAAACCTCACTTAACCTACTTCTTTTTCTAAGTGTACTTCTTGTAGCAACAGAAAACACACGCCGACACGTTTTACAGTTTGCCTTGTACCCATTGCCACTAACGCTGTCAAGGAGTTCGACTCTTCCCACTCACGTCTGTACATATGCAAACGTTTTTGCTTTTTTGGATATGGTGGAGTTTCCAGTGTAGACATTTGTAAACGTGCAGGTGCAGTGTGCTGCAGCGTCTGTACCAGGCAACCCATGACAGGGTACAGGGTCTGCGTC
>JAPQRN010000025.1:17368180-17384110 GCA_037367275.1 Coranthus polyacanthus | reverse complement strand
TGGCGGGTTTCACCCCTCACTTTTTCCAGTTCTACCCTCTTGCCCAGATATGGTAACTTCTAGCTGATATGCTGCATGTGTACCTGTTGACAGCCACCATAGGCAGGCAGCAGCAGCAGCAACATGGAAAAGGATCTGGGAATACCTGCTGTCCAGAGAGGACAGCCAGCATACGAGAATTCCCTCCAAAGAAGTCAGTGATCAGTCCCATGAATTTCAGCAAGGTGATGGAGTGATACCTGTACCCCCACACACATTAAGAGAGAAGCATCAATGTGCTCATTAGAGTATTTTACACCAATACTAAGACAGTGTGTTAAGATTTGTTAACTTACAATGAAGCTATGAAATTACACAGGGGGGAGGAGCGTGGGACATACAGTGCCATCAGGGAGGTCAAGGTGAATACCTAAGGTAAATAAAACACAAGCTAGACATAATGCAAGTTAACTTCTGAGGGAGAAAAACATTTTAGGAGAGCTGTGAGGGGGCATGAATTAGTGTTACCGGGTACATTCCTAATATCCACAGGTAGAGTTGTTTTCGTCTGGATGAAGGAACATGGCGCAGGAAGAAGCCCACTTCTTCGAGAAACAACCCCACTAAAATAACAGCCAGGCCAGCTGGGATGAGGAAGAGCCATAACTCATCCTTAATGGCTGACAAAAGACACAAGAACAAATTCTGATCAAAAACCATGTCACACAGAGGGTGGGAGTATATATCTGTATCTAAAGCTACCATTGCCTAATCCCAATCTCCACGCTAAGGCCTGATGTCCACGCTAAGGCCTGATGACAAGTCTTAATAGACATTATGGACATCAGCTGGTCAGTGGAGTGTGAGAAACTGTAAGGGTTCAAAATGGTATAAAAATGGGACAGCACTTAATCCTAACAGTACTGGACATATCGGGTGACATTACGTTGGGCTACTATTGTGGGTTTGGCCCTTTTTATTTCACATCTTTTCACTTTCTTCTCAGCCAAGGCACTGTCTGATTTGAACATCTTCCAGGCGCATGCCTACCCCCCCATTTGTAAATTAAATCAATTTACTAATTTTTGTCAAATCAGCATCATTAAGTAAACATTAAAAGTAATAGTTGATGAATAAATTAGGTGTGAAATACAGCATATGCTTGCATTCCACTGATTCCATGTGCTTTTATGTACCAAATCCTTCATAATGTAGTGTTTCTAAATTTAGGTATTTTACCAATACTAAAACTTTTTTTTTTGCCCCAACTGATCACAACATGATTTATAGTGGAAGCAGAGACAGTTTTATTGACAGTCAGGAACAGTTAACATCTCATGAAGTATTTATGTTTGTTGCATTGAACTTGTCTGTTGAGGAACATCTTGTTCACTGATCCATACTGACAACAATATTAATCATTAATCTTAATCAGTGTCACCATCTTTTAACATAAGCAATGAAGAATCTCACCGCTGAAGATTTCTGATGACAGAGGGATCTCAGGCCCAATCCAGCTGCAGTTTGCCCCTCTTACCATTCTCTGTACAATGCTACTGTTCTCTCTCCACCTTTCACACAGTAGACACGACAGGATTACATTTATCACAGTCACACACAACTATCTGAATGGCAACTAAATAACAGAGCAACAAACTAACCTTGAACTTGGATCAAGGATGAGAAGTCAGGGTGTTTGGGACTGTTTCTAGAGCCCTCTGTCCTGTCACTTCCTGTTGACCTGAACGAGTCCTGACTGTGACTAAAGACATTAATGATTGACTAGATACAGTTAAGAGGACAGGTAAGGGGTCCAAGTCCACCCTGTAGGCTAGGTGATTCTATACAGATACAGATACACTTTATTAATCCCCAGGGGGAAATTTGAAAGCAAAAAAACCCCCCAAAAATTAAACAAGTAGTCATCTCTAGTCTACCTGAAAAACAATATTTGCTACCTGTGTATTATATAATATTTTTTCATCATTAAAGTCATGTGTGCATGTGTGTCCACTTAACTTGACATGCCTGGTCAAATAATCCACGAATAAATGAATTGACATTTTAATGGACAACAAAAATATAATTATTAAAATAATTAAGTTTATCAATCTGTCAATAGTTACATTTACATAAATAAATTTGAAAATTGCATTTTAAAGATAAGTATATAGCTGAATTGAATAAACAATATAGGTTTTGATCAGGTATTTGAAAGAGTACCTCATTATTCCTGTTGCATATCCATTTACCTTCTTTTTCTGATGTATTTACCTATATCATTTGTTATTCGTTTAGCATATACATTTAGTTTTCCTTGACCTATTTTACCTTTGCACTGCTAAAACCAGGTTGAAAAAATGCAAATCTGCCCTGGGATGAAGCAAGCTCTCTTTCTGACTGGCTACTACAAAGCTTGTCAGGTACAGAGGGTATCATGAAAATATAATGCTCTGTGAAGAAGTAGACTCTGCTCTTCAACCAATCAGAGAGCTCATTATGATTTCATATGTTTCGTTCTCTCTTAATTTGATTTGTCAAGTTCAATTTTCAACTTGATTTTGAAATCCCACTACTTATCTAAAAAAATAATTACAGCATTACAGAAGATCCATTTTGAAATTAAAAAGTTCAATATGTTTTCACACGTGCACTAACGTGATGTCTGTGTTGGGAGTCTGTATTGTACTGTGAGCTGATCATTTGTTGTTAGCTAACTCCATTAATCATTTAATGACAATTTCGGGTTGCCTACATCCATCCTAACAACCGCTATGCAATATAGAAGACTCAAGTTAGTTTTCTACAAAAATCCTTATGCTCTCTCCTGAGTTCTTCAATGCCTCTCTTCTGCTCCTCTAGAGCTGCAATTGTGTGCAACACTAGCTACCATTAGCTTAGAAATGCAGTCAGCTAACATCAACAAACTCCCAGATTCCAACCTTTGATTTGAACCTTTAACGATTTATGGATTGATTAATATTTAATCTATTATTGCTTTTTATAATTGTCCATTAAACTGTCAATGAATGAAATTATATTTAGCCCTATTGTAAAATTATTCATTAAATTGTTTTTAATTCTAGAAAGATTTTGACTAAATCCTGTATAATTATTTGTGTTCCACCTGATCCTCCTTAGATTTGACTGTGAAGAAGTCAATATTTATAATATTAAAACCAGTGGTGGCCAGTACGGGGGCACCATCCCACTTCCATTTATTCAGAAAAAGAAAGGTAACATAATCAGAAATGTATTATATATTGCTAAATAATGTCATGAGAGCATTTATTATATGCCAAAAGCCAATAGGATATTGTATTTATTCATGTCTGTGTGTGATAAGAATAACTCACCAATGGATACATTAATCATTATGAAACTCGGTATGTAGAGTGACTGAGTGAGTATCTGGAACCCTTTAGGTTTTCCTGCATCTAGCTTAAGAATTAACTAAATGGTGTCTGAAACCCAGAGTCTGCCCTGCAGAACTACACTGTTGATACAGACCACACTTTCCACTTCATATTAAATGCCCTGTAGTGTTTCAGTGTTTCAGACAGAACACCTTCATTTTCTTAACAAGGCTTTTATTGTGAAACATACTACAGGAACCTGTTTTTTAAAGCTGTTTTTTAAGTTTAATATGTTTAATTATAGGGAAGTCTGAGTGCTGCAGAGTGTAATGACAAAGGTGTGCCAGTTAGATAAAAAAAAAATCCTGAGAAAGATCCTGTTTCAACATAACAGTGCATCTGTGCATGGAGCCTAATCAATAAAAAAATGGTTTTCCCAATGTGGTAAAAAGCTGAACTGGTCTGCACAGCTCCCTGACCTCAGCCCCATTCAACACCTTTTGAATGAACATGAATGCAGACTGGCTGCCAGGTCTTATCAACCTGATACATTGGCTGAATGGGAGCTTTGGAATGACATGTTCAGCAATTACATAGGGGATGTTTTTTTAATTATCCTCAAACTTTTAATAATATAGTGCACCTTTATTTCTAATATCCATTTTTTTAATTTCTTGTTGTAGCAGATGTATTCATGTTTACTAATGTTTTCATGCTAATTTTCTGAAAGACAACTTTCCCTCTATAATTAACTGTTGTCTTGATACATTTAGCGATCATTACACCTTCTGCTCACTGCTCTTCAAATTCCATTAGTTCATTAGAATTGTGCTGAGGAGTGTGACACAACTATTGTACTGAAGGAGTGTATTCTGTGGAAATGAACATTATAGTGAGTAACCACTGTCAACATGGCAATAAATGGTTGTTTTCAGTTTGTTTACAATGGATTTCTGTAATTTCCAAATATAAATCAGTGTTTTGATTAAATACATTCTTTAATACAGTACCAGTATTTTTTATATTTATTATTATTATTTTATGAGCAAGTATTTGTAATTTGTAGCAAGGTACTTTTTGGTGGATTTGTGTCCACCTCTGGTTCCAGACAATTACAGATCAGGTGCTTGTTTACACTTAAAAAAAAGTTTAATAGAAAACATACAAAAATCATAATAGCAGCAATGACAAAAGAACCAGTTGTAACAAAAATGCATCACCGAATATATCACTGAATTAAACGGTAGAAGACCCAGCAGATGAGGACAACCCAGTGGCTCGCCCAGTTCAGTTCAGACCACCTGTGGATGGTGTGGATGGCTGCATAACCCTGCAAACAGGCACATGGGGATAGAAAATTTTACTACCCTATTTGTAATTTTCTCTATTATTTACAGCACCCCTCTTTTCAAAGATGGCCCTTTTCCATTGATGTTAAGGTTAAGTCGACACAATTTTTAGATGTGTCCACAGTGCATCTCAAAAACAAGGTGTCTGTCCATTGGTTGGTCCCAATTGCGTTTAAAACGTAATATCTTATACAGGACGCCAGCATGAACTAAAACAATGTTGGTGTCCAAAGGTCAAGGTCACATTTGGGTCACTTCATGTCTGTCAGTGGCTGGCTCAGCGATTTTATCATGGACAATTCAGATCATCCTCTTCACCACCTTCTATCAAGAGAAGCAGCTACAGTAATGACTCACCTTACTACAATGCAGGACTGAATGTTACAGAAGATTCTTCATCCCCACTGCCATCAGACTGTACAACACCTTAGTCAATGGAAGATAGACTGGAGACTAAAGTGAAGATAGACTGAATATTCTGTACATAATTCACGGATTACTTTTTAATTTTTTTTTTTCTGAGCTGAAGGACACATAAATTTCCCCCTAGGGATTAATAAAAATAATGTGTATCTGTATCTATATTCTTATGAATGCATATATTGTCAAGTAAAGTTAAGACTCTTATCTCTTTTGTGACACTTTTGTGTCTCTTTTGAGTCTTTTATTATGATACAGTAATGTTTATCCAGAAAATGTTTTATGCTCTCAGAATTACATCCTTCTGATGTGTATAGACATTAATAGTAACTCAAGAATGTAAATCTCTATCTCTTACGTCTGATTGTTGGAGTAGACGCAGGTATTGTGACTAACAAGGCAGCATGATCTGATGAGGTTCTTGCTAAATAATCATAAGAGGTAACACCTTTGCGGATGTTCTCAGCAATAAATCTATATGGGTGTAATTACTGTGAACCGGAGAGTAAATTAGTATTCATTATTAGTTTATACCAGATCATTCATCCATTTTTAATGCCTCATAAATCAGAACATTTTAATTATTTTAGAAAAATACTTTGTCACCACAATAGTATTAAACATGAGAAATAAATACCAAAATTTTAAAGATCTGAGGTGCTTCAATGTGGAGATACACCGGGTCAAAATTGCTCTGACAAAATGTTTTTTTTTTTTTTTTTTACAGTTTTCAGCAAGCTGTAATTTGGCAAATATGCAACTGTGGGAGTTACAGACATCAGGCCTTAGAACAACAAAAAAATATCATGCATCTATCATGAATAGTAAGTAATTACTTATTGAATCTTTTTCTGTACCACTCGCCCAATCTCAGAAACTAATGAAGATATAAGGCTGAATTTCTGTATGGTGTTTACTAGAACTAATAAAATTATTTTCTTAAAGAATGAAGCAAATCGGAGATGGTCATTTTTCTGAAATCCGGATTTGTGGTGGAATTACCCATTAAAATAAGTAGGGCCAGCTGTGAGGCTGCTCCTACCTGTTCCACTTCCTGTTCATCTACTCCAGAATCAAACATGGAGCCCAGGTAGGTCAGGTGAAAGATGGCCAAGAAGCTGAAGAGCATATTCAGCAGCATCACCCAGTACTCCTACAGACCAGAAACAGTTCAACAGCAGCTAAAATCTGATTTCACTGGAGGTACTGTGTATATGGTCAAAGAACATGTTAATTTTTTTGAGTTACATATTCCTATGAACAGTGAAACAGTCAGTCTGTAATCAGCCATCTTATTCAAACTGGACCTTTACACATCCATTCACAATGTACTTCAAGTGTAAGTCATGGGGGACAAATGTATGTATTCAAAAGTATCTTAATATAGCATATGCTTCAGTGTCCTGAGTTAGTAGACTTAGTAGTAATCTGCACAACTCCAAAATATTTAGTAAAAAAATCACTTTTGTTTAACAAGTCAGGGATACTGATTTGTGGTGGAGGGATAGGAGAGGGGGAAAGAGGGATTTTTGCACTGAAAAAACTAACTATGGAAGATTTCACATTCAAATGATCTGGAATAGATTTTTTGCTTGTTTTAGCATTGGTTCCCATTGTCAGTTGTGGTCCTTCTGTATGATGTTGGAGCAGAGCTGAAGCTGTACCTTCTTATGCTGATGGCTGCATTCAGAGGCACATGGTCTGGAGAGGATGCAAGAACTGAAGATAGCTGCAAGCTTCTTTCTTAGAACTGTTGAGGGAAACATGACAAAACATGGACACTCAGTTCAAACTTTCTGCCCTTCATACACATTTAACGTGACCACAGTTGATATATTTGTAAATCTGGATGCAAAAATAATGGATACAGTAATGGAAAATGTGACCAATCCACAAACATTATGCCACGAATACAATGAGCAAAAACTCTCATTAACACCTTTGCCTTCAATTTTGTATTGTAATATAATAAATGGCAATTTGTTAATTTGCTTGAACCTTTTTTTAAACTTACAAAATACAAAAATAGATTTTCAATGTTTTCACTGACCAACTTAATTGAATTTTGTAAATATACAAATTTTGATTTTTGATGCCTGCAAAACCCTCAAAAAGCGTGTTATTGGTAACAGGTGAGGGGATCATGACTGGGCATAAAAGGAACACCAACCAAAGTCTTTGTAAGGAAGGATGGGTGCCAAAGAGAATTGTCAGTTCGAAAACAATATAGCTCAATGCAAAATGCAAAAACGTCTTTCGTCTTTCATCATCTACGCAAATAATATTGTGAAAGGATTCATTAAGTCCATCTGAAAGACAGGTGGAGATGGTGCAAAAGCCAGCATTTCTGTGATGGTATGGGAATGTATCAGTGCTGACCTGCTTTCTTGTGAAGATACAATTGATGTTAAGTCATATATTGGAATTTTAGAGAGACATATGCTGCCATCAAGTTGAATCGAGCAGTTTCTCAAGTAGTTTACAAATAATTTACTGGAAAATTTCATATTCTGCTCCAGAAACTAAATGATGACAATTGTCATGATGGGCAACATGGATGCATAACAAACAAAATAGCAAAAGGCACTATTCTAACACATAAATGACAAATTATAGTAAGTTTGGCAAAAAAATATTGAATGGTGGATCGAGCAAAAGCCCCTCGAAAAGCCCCTCGATCGAGCAAAAGAGTGATGATGCACTTAAAAAAGATAAAATTTTCATTAAATAGGCGAGAGTTTTAGATAAGTTTTATAAATATACTTGGCTTTTATGAACTATTCCAACCAGGTCAGTCACTGGAATATTAAAGAATAAAGATACTTACTTACATCCACTTACTCTTTATTCACAAAATATCACAGAAAATGCAATTTAGATGCCCTCATACAGGTATGTAAACTGGTCCACTCTTTACATTTAGCTGTCTACTTTAGTTTAATTTTATTTACTTCCAGATTTCTTTTTTCCCCCTTTCTTTTTCTTTCTATTTCAATCTGTTTAATTGACTGTTGGATTGACTGTCATTTCTTTTTTCTTTGTGGAGAAAATCATTCATGCTGTAAACTGGCATCATGAGACAGTTGCTTCCTCTAACGCTACAAAGTTAAACACTGTATTTCTTATTGTCTCTTAAGATGAAAATTGTGATGTATGTATATGCTTTGCACAGTTCTCTCAAAGAGAACTGCACCACACTAAGAGAAGTGCAAGCAGAGCAGAATCAACCAGAGTTGCTTTGTTTTTATATTGTCTGCCCACATACATGGTGTGATGCAGTTATTGGCTGGAGCCACAAACTCACTACCCAAAAATTGATGCCCAGAAATATCCCAAACACGTCGAAACAAGAGGAAAATAGAAAATACATGCAGAGGGCAGGGTCTCTGTCTCTGTAAGTAAACCACCACACTATTATTGTATGAGCCTATATATTGCTGCATTGTATATTGTTCTTTCAGGATACATATTTGACCTTTAAATAATGGTTCATAGGAATTGCCAAATTTTTATGCCACGTTTTTTAAATTGTTTGTACAAGAGGGAATGTTTAGATTCAGATAAACTGTATTACTCCCCAGGGGGCTAATTCAATAATGTTGTGCTTACCATGCTCAACATATGTAATGAAGCCCAAAGTGAGCAGAACAGCCCCCAGATGAAAACTCAGACCCTGAAAAACAAAAACAGTTACAGATATTTAGTTTCAGAAGGGATTGATATTTTGTTACCATTTTTAAATTACATGCAAATCTCATATGCAAAACTGTCTCTATCCATAAATTTTAAATTAAGAAATATAAATACAAACAGAAGTCAAATCCAAACACTAAGACTTTCTTCTAGGCTGGTAAAGATTAACTAATGAACTGGTATCAGAAACTGAACATATCACTCAGAGATACAACTACATCAGTTCAAAAACCATAGAGTGGAACCTGAGAAAATCAATCTAAAATTAATCTTTACCTTCTCCTGCTGCAGAGCATCCACTCACATGACTACTTCTAGTTACTCAAGCCCTAAAAAAAGTTTGTGATGAGGGCAACATGTCAGAGGCCACCACCACCAGTTAGCCTGATAAGTCTGGAAATATTAGATCAAATTAAAAAGGGACTTAGGATAAGTGTACCAGGCGTTACGCAAATCATGTTACTCACAAAAGATATGTCTGATGTCTATATTTAGGCCCTGCACGTGGAAGGCTTGTGTCCATCTGTTTGTGCATCTAGTTAAAGAATGAAATGGTTTCTTGGCCTCTGTTTGCCATGTTCTAAGAAATAGTCTAATCTATGTCATAAACTTCAGACTAATACTGCCACCTAGTGACTAGTCTAGAGTTAGGTTTCTCTTTCACCGTAGTAAAGGAGCAAGAACACTGAACATGTGTCGTTCCCTCGCAGTATGTCTCTACTTCTCATATACATCACACTAACATTTTAACTTTCAGAAAAGCGCAACAAGTAGCTAAATGGCGGGATAAAACAGTTTCGCCCATTATAAGAGATAGATCTTCTGTCTGCATGCAGGGTTTGGATGGATTTTCTTATTGTGAAAAAACAGTTTTTTCAGCACTGGGCGTGGAGCTTCTAGAGGGGCCAGTATCATATACTTTAGACCTTGCAGAGCTGTTTTTATTGGCTTGCCAATTGTCAGAGTAAAATAATAATAATAAACAATAATAATCATATTACATATATGTGTGAATTCATTTTCCTAATTAAAATAGAAGAGTGTTCTCTGAAAGACTTTATAAAAGCTAACCTCACCAAAGCCATGTGAAATGCAGAGGAGGGGCCTTAGTCGTGAAGATGTAACAAGACAAAAACAACGTAAAAGATGTAACAAGATTAAAACGATATAAAAGACCTAACAAGACAAAACCATGAAACATAACAAGACAAAAACATCATAACATGACGAAAACAATGTAAAAGATATATGATGAAAACGACGTAAAAGACAAGACAAAAATAACATAAAACACGTAACAAAATGTAAGCATGCATTTAATTCACCATTATTTTGATGATAGAAGATGCAGTAAAAAAAATATAGATGTGGCAATTCATGACATATTTTTGTAAATTTGGGTCCCGAGGAGACATGACATTGATTGAGTCTTGAGCTGAAAAAGTTTGGGAACCACTGATTTAGTCTATCAAAACAAATACTTAATAAAGATGTAATAAATATAAAAAAATATATAGAATTTCATCAGAAATGAAAATAATTACTTTAGTTAATGTACACTACTCACAAAAAGTTTTGGATATTGGGCTTTCGAAATTTCAGGGTGAACCTAAAATGCACTATAACCTTTACAGGTGAACTTAATGCGACCCTCTCTAAACTTTTGAATGCACAACTTGCTGTTCTCTAACAAGGAGCTTAATGGCAAAATTCACAAAAGGTGTGTGATCTATGAATCAACCAATAAATGTCCTGGATCAATTAGAACTGGTATTTAAACAGTCCTCCTCACCATGCTGTTCACATTTTGACATCATGAGACCAAGACGACACCTAACAATTGATCAAAAGTACCTCGCCATTGCAAGGCTACAAACAGGATCTTCTCAAACGGAAGTGGGCTTAGAGTGTCATCAGCAGGTTGCACCAGAGATACAGAGAGACTGGAAGAGTCACAGAAAGGCATAGAAGTGGACGTCCTTTGGCCACATCCCACCCTGATGACAGCTTCATTGTGAACACTGCCCTGCGGAACCGGATGATGAATGCCCATCAACTCTAGGCACATTTAAGGGAGGTGAGAGGCACCCAAGTGTCACGTCAGACCATTCAAAACCATTTACATCAGCGTGGTCTGCATGCTAGATGACCTTCAAGGGTACCTGAACACACCACCAGGCACAGGTGTCATCATCTTGCAAGGTCCAGGGCGCATTTACACTGGACAAGGGACCAGTGGGCCTCAGTGCTGTTCAGTGATGAAAGTCGATTTACGTTGAGCACAAATGATGGCCGCCACCGATGTTGGAGACGTCAAGGAGAGCGCTATGCGTCAGCCACTGTTGTCACCAGACGACCCTTTGGTGGTGGTGGTGTTACAGTGTGGGCAGGTATTTCTAGTCAATGCAGAACTGCCCTACCCTTTGAATGGTACAGTGACAAGACCATACTACCTGAATAACATCATTAATCCAGTCATTGTGTCTCTGTATGAACAACACAGGCCGAATTTCATCTTGATGGATGACAACGCTCCAGCTCATCAAGGTCGCATCATCAGGGAATGGCTGCTGGAGACTGGGGTACCTCAAATGGAGTGGCCTGCACTTTCTCCAGACCTGAATCCCATAGAAAACCTATGGGATCAGCTGAGTCACCGTGTAGAGGCTCATAACGCTGTACCCCAGAACCTCAATGACCTGAGGGCCGCCCTTCAAGAGCGGGATGCCATGCCTCAGCAGTAAGCAATAAGTCAACTTGTGAACAGCATGAGACATTGTTGTCAAAGTGTATGATTCTCAAGGGCACATGACAAGTTATTGAGACACTGACATTTTTTGTTGTTGTATACCCACCACTGTTGTTGGCTTTTGTTTCAATAAATTGTTTAAGATGAAGAAATCACCATTTGCTACTATTCTACTAAAATGCCCTACTTTCATGATATAATACCACTGTAGTGTGAACTTTTTACATTTTCCATAAATTTCACCAGAAAGCCTAATATCCCTAACTTTTTGTGTGTAATTCTATATGCTCCTAACCAGTGGCGCCTGGTCCATTTGGGGTGCAGGGGCGCCGCCCCACCTAAAAATACAAGGAGGAGAGCTATTTAAACATAATATTAAACATATTAATTTTAGCAAGAATGTCTCTGAAATGCTTAGATTAGTATTATTATGCCTTGTCCTGTGTCCTGTAGTTCATGTCGAGTTGTTTTTAACAGTATTTACTTAATTTCTGTGTTAATATATTCACTTCCTGGTCGTGGGGCGCTGGCCAAATAAGTGTGTATGTGGCTCCTAAAACTTTTGGCGAACAGGTGACACGAGGCGGTGCTCTCATTGGAGGATTAAAGAGTCACAGCAGGGTGCAAAAATTTGTGCCCTGGGACCAAACAGAATAGTTTATATTTTCTTGTGCTTGTGATTGGATGATTTCCGCTGCATTGCTAAGTGACCTTGAGTGAGATCCAGACAGGATACAGACACTTTCAGGATCAGAATCAGTGTAAAGCAGACATTAACGTGCTCCAAATGTCACAGGTAACACAGTTTTGTATTTTTCAGCCCGTTACGCCTCCGTTTAGTCTCCTACACTGCTGTCTTTTACACAGGGTCTGTAATTTAACGGAATATGAAACCAAACGCCACTTGACTATTCGGCTGCATAGCTGATGTAGGACTCCTACTGAGTGTCTATTATATGGTCAAGTGGATAAACACTCGGCTTCTCACCTGTGGGACTGGGGTTCGAGACAGGAGGCGTTCACTTTTCATTAAAATGCTTGCTTGAAATGAAAGATATCCCCTAAAAGCCTCTGTCAACTGTGTGAATGGGGGGGGTTTGTCTGTTTTTAAAGGATTTTTTTTATTATTATTATTGGTATAGAGTATTTGTAAATGAGCATGTACAAGCAGTGTTCTAAATTAACTTTTTGACTCACTGGCCAAAGGGACTGGTAGATGACTTTGGTATTGAATTGTTATAAGAACAATAGTGTGATTGCTGATTCAGCAATCACCTATTGTTCTATTGACCTATTGTTCTTCTAACTCTTTATTCTTATCAAAATAAGACATTTTGATATAATTCTATATCAAATTGTTCAGCTCTTAAATGGCATTTATGCTTCTCTTACTTTTTTTTTTAACTATTATACTTTTTAAAATATTCATTTCAAAACTTTTCCTCCTTTGAAATGAATGGGAAACTCCTTCAACCTCCTTCAAACTACCTCCACTTTAAACTTCAACTACTTAAACAAACTTTAACCTTTCAGCTTCATTTAACCTTTAAAGAAGTCACAGGACTGTAAGCTATTAAAACTATATTCAGCTTTTTAACATCTTTTAAGCTTTTTAAATTATCACAGTTTAATCTCAGTTTCATCTTTTTCTGCTTTTATAATGGGTGTTTATGTGGTGGAATCTTCAGCTCCTCGAGTAGCTGACCTCATGAAGACTTTCTCACAAAAATTCTCACACAAACCCTTATACCTTTCACAAATTTCACTTCTACACACACTTCTACACAACTCCACTTTTTGTGACTTATAGTTTTTGAGATTTTGAGCCCAAGGCAACCAGTGACCCCTTCAGCTCTCCCATTAACTCTAATGTTAATTCAGTACTGAGACATTTTAACAAAAACACACAATAAGGGGTGTTTTGTTTTCAACAAATTACATATGTACATGTTCAGGCCATGACAATTTTACCTATGTCATATGGTTACACAATTTAGACATGTCATACTTTCACAGCATTTTCTGCTGACTTTAACAATGCTTTGTAAGGTTCTCAAAAATGGTTGCATTGTTTTATTTTCAACATGCTTTACCTAATTCACATTGTTAAACAATTTAAACATTTCATACTCTTACCCTTTTAAAATGTTTGCTGCCTTATAGTTTCTAATTCAACATATTTTTTCATTTTAACTATGTTTTTTACTTTAAACTATTCCAGCTTCTCCTTCAACTTTAATTTTCCACTTTGACAAGGTTTTCTACTTTACACTATTTTGGCTTCTTCTAGTTTACTTCTGGGCAGTTTTGTCAACTCATTCAAGTCAGAGCATTTTGACCACATTCATACCTTTGACCATGTCATATACTTTCACTTAATACATTTTCATATCCCATACATAATGCAGTTTTCAACATGCTTTACCTAATTCAAATCTTGAAACAATTTAAACTTTTTCAAACATGTTTTACAATATTTGCTGCCTTAACCTATTTCATCTTCTGATTCAACTTCATTTTGTTTTCTACTTTGACCCATTTCAACTTCTCCCTCAAATTCATTTCCACATTTCAACAGTATTTCAAACTTAAGCCATTTCAGCTAAATTCAGCAACAATTCAGGTGCAGTTCAGCTCATTCAAGCAAAGTGATACTGGTTTTTGTATGAGGACTTTTTTCCAGTGGTAAAACAGTACAAAACCCCAAACTAACTCTTTCAGGCGCTTAGATGGTTCTGCATAGGTGTCATGTGATTTTCTATCTTGCAGATGTCACTGAAGTTCTCCTGTCTCACATCCATCTGTTCATTCTTTGTAGCTCTTTTCAAAATCATGCAGTGGGTGGAGTTAGACTCAGAATGGGAGTAAAGTTACACTTTAAGCTCAGTTATTCATTTACTTATAACCTATTATTCATTAATCTTAGAATTTTCCATCAAGGAGCACTTGACTGAACTTTTCACGCCTACAGATTTGGATAGTCAGAGATCTGAGTATATATCATTCTACTCACATGAAGTAAAGCACTGGCTGTGTACGTCACCAGGATAGCAGGAAAAGTCCCCAGTTTCATGGTGTTTTTGAATACATCTGGAGAACAGGAAGTCAGTTAGCACACAACACAATGACGGAGAGCAAAACAAGCAGAAAAGTTCAATGCAAATATCTCTGTATTTAATTGGAGGTATCATCCTCTGGGACCAACTGTTAAATACTGTATTCAAACTAAGAATATCTTGTGTTAATAGCTATAAATATTTAAAAATTAAGTAATTAATAAAACCACACCTGTTCTGATCACAACTCTTGTATATACTGAAATAAAAACCAGTAATCAATTAAAAGCTGGGTCTCTGATAATGGCCAGGGCATGGCTGACATGAACAAATAAATTGTTCATCTTCTTTGGACTTGAGCTCAAACCTCAACTGAATATGGCACAAACTCTGAACTTTTACTTTATACACTTCCTGGCCAAATAAAACATTTGCCACTTGGATTGAACTAAGCAAATAGGTAACAGCCTTCCACTGGATAATTATTGCAATGTTTAATATGTTTCAGATGGTAACAAGTTATTTAATCCTAACTGATGCAGTGAGTAGCTTCTCATTTCTTAAACAACCATCAATTTGCTAGAGAGTATAAAGATTGGACTCTGAAGCAATGGAAAAAGGTCATGTGGTCTGATGAGTCCAGATTGACCCTGTTCCAGAGTGGTGCATCAGGGTGAGAGGCAGATGAAGTGATCACCCATCATACCTATTGCCTACTGTACAAGTCTGTAGGGGCAGTGGTATGTTCTGGTGTTGTTTCAATTTGCCAGGTCTAGGTTCAGCAATGTTATGGCATGCGCATATTCCAAGATGACAGTGCCAGGGTTCATCAGGCTTGTGAAAGAGTGGTTTAGGGATCATGAGACAGCCTTTTGGTGTATGATACGCCTTCTGTAGAGGAAGCAGATCCTAGGGACTCAGAGGAGGACTTGCTCATCACTGTGGCTCAGGTCTCCGAGGTAGTTAGGAAACTCCTCGGTGGTCGGACTCCAGGGGTGGATGAGATCCATCCTGAGTTCCTCAAGGCTCTGGATGTTGTGAGGCTGTCTTGGTTGACACACCTTCTCAACGTCACATGGAGGTCGTGGACAGTGCCTCTGGCTTGGCAGATCGGGGTGGTGATTCTCCTTTTTACAAAAACATCCAAGCCCGGCTTCATTTTACAAAAAGACATTTGAAATCTCCCAAAACGCATGTGGAAAAATGTGTTATGGTCCAGTGAAACCAAGGTTGAACTTTCTGGACATACTGTAATTCCAAAAGGTATATTTGGCGCAAAAACAACACTGCTCATCACCAAAAGTACACCATACCTACAGTGAAGCATG
>JAPQRN010000025.1:17335426-17348302 GCA_037367275.1 Coranthus polyacanthus | reverse complement strand
TGCTCGAGGCTGGATCACCTGCAGCATCTCCTTCCACATGAAGAACTGCAGGTGACTTTCATAAGGCCCCAGGAAGGAAGAGGGATTCATCACATGGAGATCATTTGCTCTTGGCCTGAATAAATATTCAGGGATCTTCATGCTGTTACCCTCTGTCCAGTTTTTTAAGAACCTCTCAGAGTCATCCATTTTCAGATCTCCTCTCCAATTCACCTCCAGCTCTCTGCTCTCAGTCAGCGCTGTTTCCATTGCATTCAACCTCTTGGTCATTTCCTCAACAGCACATCCCGCTCTTTTTTTCAGCTCATTTTTGATCTCATCTTCTCTCTTTTTGAGGAATTGGTGCATTTCCTCAAACTGTCTGTGCATTTGGGACATCAACTGCTGGGGCCGCTCTTTGGTTCTTGTTATTTTTTCCCTTTGTGTGTTGGCAAGGCTTTCTATAGCAAGAATATCACCAAGAAGGTTCTCTAAACTATTTTCCAGCTCCTTCCTCAAAGATGCAGCTGCTTCTTTTATTGGTTTAAACTTGTGTCCATCGTGCTTCTCCCCGTCTCTGCATATAATACATGTCAACTGCTGATCTGTTACACAGAACAATTTCAGCTTCTCATCATGGTCTGGACACAACCACTGAGCCTCCTTAAAAACAAAAAGAAAGCGAGAAATGAGAACAGACCCAATATTTAAAAGAATGATGCTATAAACGACAAATGAAAAAGAGACATCAAAATAATTTGATACTATGTAAACACAAAGCACAACACATATAGGCTGTAAAATGATGAAAACTGGAACAAGCAGTTTGGCTGGAAGTCTATATGTATTCTAACAGAAATGAACCAAAACCATAATAAATGCTGACATGACTAAAGAGCGCATAATAGTAAATATTTGCTTCATAATTATTTTTGCAATAGGCTATAGAATTAATTTATCTTCATGTCTATATAGCCTTTTTTCTCTGGATAACTGGAGCGACCACCGTCTCCACTCCTTCTGACACAGGCTTACGTAACACCCCCATAGCCACCAGGCAGCAACCTCCAGGGCTGAACAGTGAAGCCAATGCGGAAGTAACTTGAATGTCCACTGCGGGCTGGCTCCAAAAGGGAGTCAATCCCCATAGACCCAAATGTTAAAATGGAAATAAACATATTTACAGACTGGTACAAAAAACAGTTTTGGTCTCTATAGGTAATTTCCCCCTCAGTGACAACTGTACGGGGGGTGAATTTTTATTTAACTCACCCGCTTACACTATCCAAAGCCAAAAAGTTATGTATAATTAAGGGAGTGGCCGCTGTGATTGGCAGGTGAGTGTCATCAGTGTCTGCCGTGCTGTGTGGACTTACCAGCTAGCGTTAGCTCAGCTGCCGAGTCAGACATTCAGACTCTTGTTTAATGAATAAAATGTATTTCTCTCTCTGAGAGGCAGCTCTGCTGTAGTTGTGTTTAAGGAGTTACACAAACAAGAACGTCAGAGGATTCTGTCACTAAGTTTACCAGAATTTAATTACAATAGCCGATGTAACTTAGCTGCATTAGCTGATGTTAGCATTAATTCATATTGAATTATATGGTTTGTCATCTAGCCTGCTAATTAGCTCAGGTAGCAGTAATTCATGTGTTTATACATTTCATGACTTTGACATTACTGTTATCAAAGACAGCTGTATGTGTTAACATTTATTAAGTAGCTGAAATTACTTGATGGCATTAATTATTACACTGTTAGTCGATGTGGTCAGTGTTTAAAGTATGTTCTGGTTTCATCCCTCCCTCTTCTCCAACTCCACCCACTTGCTTCCATAAAACCAACATGGCGAAGGCCATGTCACACATCTCAAGGCTTCAAAATTGCGTCACAGAGGGTTCATTCACTATTTCTATACAGTCTATGGTAGCCACAGGTATGTCTGGATGGGCCTGTGCCACCTAAATCTAAAGCTGGCACACTTAGCAGAATCCTAAAAAAAATATGAGTTAGCTGCAAATTAAAAACAATTATTACTTCACATTATCTTACACTATAATCACATAACATACTGTATGATAAAAGAGGATGATAGATCAGATTTTTAGAGTGACAGTGCATTTAGCAAATGTAGCCTTTAAGTTTATAGGTCTAGTTTTTGTTAGGCTCTAGGTGGGTTTTAATCTGATGTTTCTGCTGCTCTGTGTGAATGTGTTTTTTCTGTGTCCACTGTGCCATTCTGTGTTCAAGTGTAATATCGCACGTTGGGGCCATTATTGAATACTGATTAATCATGCTGTGGCTGCACATTATAGCATGAAACGTTCACATTTTAAGAACACTGCTGTATTTTTTATATTTTTCTGGCAGCTCTACTGCAATACTCAATAAAATAGAAAACATGTATATTTTTTCTTGATTTCTACTAATCCCTATACACTGTTCCCAGCACTACAGGACAAAAGACTGATCTATAGGCATATGTTCTTTTAAGAATTGATTTGATGTTTTAGAATATTTTACTTGCTTTATTTAACATTTAAACCTTTAGGCAGCAACTTTATTTTTATGATGGATGTTGGAGGCTGGGCCCACCTGACTTTCTCTGGCACACCCACACTGTGACTTCTGCCTACGCTACTGCTACATAGGACTTAATACTGTAATATTCTGCAAAATCACATTTGAAATTTAGGAAAATGTGCAAAGAAATAAACGACAATTATTAATTTCACACCAGAATATGTTTTTTATTGCTCATGGCCAGTGCGTCAAACCTGCGATTATAAAACTTCCTGAGTTACTGCGTCGTGATACTGTAATGTTTCTCTCTACGCACTACCATGATTCTGACACACTTTTCTGTTTGCAGGCAGAAAATATATTATAGGACATATAATCTAATAATAACATGCACACTGTGGAGAACTATTTACATCTCATTCTCAATCGGTACATCCAGCGACTTCACTCAAAAACACTTCAAACATACCTGTTTTTTCTCATGTCCATGGGCCTGTTTGGTTTTCTGCGCAGCTTCCTTCACCTTTGCAGCGAGGCTTTTCAATATGTGGTTGGTTGGTAAACATCTGACTGTTGATGGTAAAGATGCCCGACACAGCGGACACTGTGCGGCCTGAAAATGTGTAACACACTGTCTGCAGAAAGAGTGACTACAAGGGAGAGTCACTGGATCAGAGAAGAGACTTAAACAAACAGAGCAAGTCAAATCCTCGTTGTACGCAGCAGAAGCCATGGCTGGAGTTGTCGTGTCTCTGCTTTGACTTGGCACTTTTGAACGTTATGTTTCACTTTCCTTGAAAAGCCACACCCTATGTGTGTATTTTGGCACGATTACCCGTTTTTCACGTTCATATGAGGGGCTGTACAAGATGTTATCTATTCTCTCTTTCTCTCTCTCTCATGCATGTGTTATCTCTCATGTACATTCTCAAATACACGTAAGAAGGAAATACATGTATGTGAGAGGAGTAAATATGATTGTATGAGAGGAATATATACAGGTGAGAGGAGAATACATGTTATTATTATGAGTAGGATAGCAATGTTTAACATAGTGATGAACTTGAAGCATCTGTCCTGTACATCTTGCATAATTGCATAAAACCAAATGTCACTGATCTTAATTGTTTGATGTTGTTTTCGTGATATTTGTCATGTAATGTTAAAGGTGGTAAATAAAGACTCAAAACGTTAGTCACAATCACATTTACTACTGTAATTTATTGATCAAACATACATTTTACATTTACACATTTCACAGCCATATTACACATTCAAAACTGATCTAATCAAGCAAAACACTGACTGCTGAACGTCACCTTCTTTGTACATAACTTTCTTCAAGCAGTGATCTGGTGATGCATAATAAACTCTGGACAACATTACCCTCTAGTGGTGAGAAGGAGAACATGGAATCATTTTATGTACAGCGGATAAATCCACTCCAGTGAAAGTGACTAGAAGTTACAGAATCACAAAATAAGAATTCAAAGTCTTTTAACATTCATATAAGTACACTATACACAGGATTTGACACACATCGTCTTACATAGTCTCTTCTAGTCTTTTTAGATGTGCTCTAAGCTGATTTTATTTTTACAATCTGCTCTTATTTTGTAAAACTGCTCCATGTTTGTATTTATGACCCTGACACCTGATGGGTGTGTTGATATTTATCATAACTGTTTCACCAGGTTCGAGGATTTCCCGGTGGTGCATAGATCCAGTGTTCAGTACCAGCAGACTGTCAGAGGGTTACGATCTGGTTCTTTGTATCTGATGTTAAAATATGCCAACGCTGGAATTGACATAGAGCGAGAGCTCACGGTGTGAATACGTGTCATGTTGTCTGCGTCATAAAAGGAGAGCTTTTTAGAAGAGCAGTCCAGGTAAATCCCAATCTTTCGAGGTGTGCCTGTGAACGTTAGCTCTGTGATTTTCTTTGGATCACAGGCGGCATACTTTTGGTCGTCATACTTTAAGAAATAATCTTGTATCCCTAGTTCCCAATAGTCCCTGTGCCCAACCTCTATCTCCCAGTAATACTGCCCTGACGTGAACTCTTTGGTGCTGAATGCATTGTATGTAATAGCAGGCACTGCAGGAAAGTTGTCGCACTGACCATGACAGCTTGTGGACCCAAAACTGAACCCAGTTGACCCAAAACCTTTGGGCGGGCTAAACAGACCACCTTGTCCGAAGTTTGAGGCTTGTCCAAAGGCACTTGCCTGATGATGGCTGTGCTCACCTAAACCTAAAGAAATGGTGGGTTTGGCCTGTCCGAAGTCACCTGATTTAGGTTGGCTACTTTTAAGAAGACTGTTGGACCCACTGAAACCTAAAGAACTGGTGGGTTTGGCCTGTTGTCCTAAGAAAACTTTCTGAGGTTGTCTGCTTTTGGGAGCACAAAACAAACTGCGTCTATCATCAGACACAATTAAATTGATAGGATCATTTCTGAGAGAGAGCAGTTCTGCTCGAGGCTGGATCACCTGCAGCATCTCCTTCCACATGAAGAACTGCAGGTGACTTTCATAAGGCCCCAGGAAGGGAGAGGGATTTATCACATGGAGATCATTTGCTCTTGGCCTGAATAAACATTCAGGGGTCTTCATGCTGTTACCCTCTGTCCAGTTTTGTAAGAACCTCTCAGGGTCAGTAATTTTCAGAACTGCTGCGCCCTTCACCTCCAGCTCTCTGCTCTCAGTCAGCGCTGTTTCCATTGCATTCAACCTCTTGGTCATTTCCTCAACAGCATCTCCCTCTTGATTTTTCAGCTCATTTGTGATCTCATCTTCTCTCTTTTTGAGGAATTGGTGCATTTCCTCAAACTGTCTGTGCATTTGGGACATCAACTGATGGGACTTCTTTTTTATTTTTGTTATTTCTTCCCTTTGTGTGTTGGCAAGGCTTTCTATAGCAAGAATATCACTAGGGAGTTTCTCCATACCAGTTTCCAGCTCCTTCCTCAAAGATGCAGCTGCTTCTTTTATTGGTTTAAACTTGTGTCCATCGTGCTTCTCCCCGTCTCTGCATATAATACATGTCAACTGCTGATCTGTTACACAGAACAATTTCAGCTTCTCATCATGGTTTGGACACAACCACTGAGCCTCCTTAAAAACAAAAAGAAAGAGAGAAATGAGAACAGACCCAATATTTAAAAGAATGATGCTATAAACGACAAATGAAAAAGTGACATCAAAATAATATGATGATATGTAAACACAAAGCAGCACACATATAGGCTGTAAAATGATGAAAACTGGAACAAGCAGTTTGGCTGGTGTCTCTTACAAGCCTATATGTATTTAAACAAAAATGAACCAAAGCCATTTTAATAAATACTGACGTGACTAAAGCCTGTGTAGCACGAGCAAGTAAATCTTATTTCATAATTATTTTTGCTATATACAATGAATTTACGTTTAATGTCATGTTTATAGCCTGTCTGAGTTAACTGGAGCGACCCCTATTGACCAGCCAACACTCCTGATGTAAATAGGACGAAATAATATTATGCCATGATACAAGTTACACTATCACGTGCAAAATCTCGGAAGGATGTGCAAAGGCATATAAACAAAAGGCATTCATTTCAAACCAAATATGCTTCTTATTGCTCATGGCCAGTGCGTCAGGTCTCTGATTATAAAACCTTCTGTCTGAGTTATTGTGTAACCCCCTACCTCTGTTTTCTCATGTCCATGGGCCTGTTTGGTTTTCTGCGCAGCTTCCTTCGCCTTTGCAGCGAGGCTTTTCAATATGTGGCTGGTTGGTAAACACTTCACTTCGTCTGTTGAGGGTAAAGATGCCCGACACTGTGGGCACTGCGCGGTCGAGAAATCTGTAACGCATTGTCTGCAGAAAGAGTGACCACAAGGGAGAGTCACTGGATCAGAGAAGAGACTTAAACAAACAGAACAAGTCAAATCCTCGTTGTACGCAGCAGAAGCCATGGCTGGAGTTTCTGCTCTGACTCGACACTTCTGATCCCTTAAGTTTCACTTTCCTTGAAAAGCCACACCCTGCTGATGACACTTATTTCAATATTCATTCCACGTCGTGTTATGATAATCAGCACAATAACATATTCCTGTGTTCACAAGATGCGTATTTTTACAAGGAAGAAAATATGGCATGTTTTATTTGTTATGGTCAGAATTTTGATATTTACAGAGATCAACTAAGTGTAATAGCACGCTCTTCTGGTCAGATGGTGTAATAACACAGCTGGCTGAATTTGAGGTGATGTTGAGCACTGTATCCACCCAAATGTGGGCTGTTGCATGTACTTACACGTATGTTTTAGGCTGCAGTCTAAATTGGTAAATGTCATTTGTAACTTCACTAACATTTTCTCTGTATCCCAACAGAGTAATTGTTGCTGCACGTTGTTGCTGTTTCAACATGTAAAAAAATTGCACGGTTTCAGTTCTGAAAGCGTAATTTTAAGAGGAATCCAAATACTCATCAGATCTGTCAGTGTTGGATGATATGGTATATAGTTGAGTTAATGTCAACGCAAACAAATTTTGACTGTTATTAGGAGCATACACGGTGTCGATGAGGACGGTGAAGTAAAAAGAAACAATTCAGAAAGCAGTTTGGTTTTATTATTATGTACAGTCAAATGATGTTCGCTTTTATACATTTACAAACAGTCTCGACTAATGAAGGCTAAATCTGCCAATAGAGCACAAGCAACAAACATAAAAAAAAAAATAGTATTGTTTGAATGTTTTCAGAAAATTACAAACTCATTTCATCTGCCCCGGCTGTTATGTCAAGAAGTCCTTATACATACAGTATACTTAATACATCTAACTTGAAGCCGCTCATCATAACGATTGTCAGACAAATGTTACTTGTAAAAGTAGTAAAAGACATTATCACATTCATTTATACAAAATCCCAACAAAGTGAGTAAACACACAAACACATTTCATTATTAACAGTGATACAAATATAAGCACACACCTTGTACAAAAGCTATACACATTTCCCAGCTTTATATAATGAATAATGATTTACAGTAGGAAACACTGACAAAGCAAAGACAGAAAATAAAGTGATTTTAAATTTGTCATATTTCATCGCTTTACTATACATTTCTCATTTAATAGTTCATTCTATTACATATACACACACACATTTCCATTCAAAGAAGTCAACGTATTCTTCTGTAGCGCTGAAGTATCACAAAGTACAGACTTCCCTCACCGTTAAAACAATAATTTCAACAAACCACACGTCTCCTGGTGCTTATTGGTTCAGTATATTTCCGCTCATCAGTGTCAGGCCCTCAGTGTTTACTGCCCGGCCAGTACCTCAGTACCAGCACACGGTCAGTGGGGTGTGAGATGCATCATTATCACGAACTTTAAAATATGCAGACACCGGTGTGGACATGGAAGTCAAGCTGATAGTGTCAATATGTTTCATTTTATCTGCATCATAGAAAGAGAGCTCCTTGGAGGAGCAGCTGAGGTAAATCCCTATCTTACGAGGTGTGCCTTCAAATGTCACTGTTTTGTAACGGCCTTGTGTGCAGATTTGATATGTTGCGTTATTCATTTGCAGGAAATTGCCTTTTACTCCTAATTCCCAATAAGTCATTTTTCCGACATCTGTCTCCCAGTAATGCTGCCCTGCCAACGCATTGGTACTTTCTGTAAAGTCTGACTGATGTGCATAGTTCTCTTCATATTGATCATATTGATTATATCGATTATATCGCTTAGCGTGATGTGAGTTACGTGACTGAAACTGACAGACGATCAAACTACGCTGATCTTGAGACACATTTAGGCTTGTATTATCATTTCTGAGTGACAGCATTTCCTCCCGAGGTTTGATCACCTGAAGCATCTCCTTCCACACAAAAAACTGCAGGTGACTTTCATAAGGCCCCAGAGAGATGGAGGATTTTTCAACTTGGAAGTTTCCTCCAGTAGGTTTGAGGGAATTCTTTGCTCTCTTTGCTGTGTTATCATCAGTCCAGCTCCTTAAAAACCTCTCAGTGTCTTTGATTTCCAGAGTAGACGTCACCTTTCCCTTTAGCTCTCTGTTCTCAGACAAAGCTGTTTCTATAGCATTTAACTTCTCACTCATCTTCTTGAACGCATCTTCTTCTTTGTGCCTCAGTTCATCATTTATCTCCTTTTCTCTTTTTCTCAGAAATGCATGTATTTCCTCAAACTGGCTGCTGATTTTGGTCTGCAGCTGGTGACACCTCTCTTTGGTCTTAGTCATTTCTTCTCTCTGTGTCTTGGCCACACTCTCCAGAGATTTCACATCAGCAGAAACATTTTGCATGAACATTTCCAGCTCCTGCCTCAGAGACGCAGCTGCTTCTTTGATTGGTTTAAACTTGTGCTTTCCATGTCTCTCCGCATCTCGGCAGATAACACAGGTCAACTGTTGGTCTGTGACGCAGAATAATTTCAGCTTTTCTTCATGTTCTGGGCACAACCATTCAACCTCCTTAAGAAACAAAAAAGGAGGAGAGAAAAGAAAAAAATATAATGATTTAGAAATAAGAAAGGCGTACTACAAGTGACATTTGCATCGCTATAAACATTTATCAAATTTACAAAACAGCATCAAAACTATCACAATCACTTACCTCTTTGTCATTTCTGTATTCCTTCTTCAACTTGGCAGCTTCTTTAGTTTTTTCAGCAAGACCTTTTAGGATGTGACTGGTTAGAAGATAGTTTCCTTCTGTTGGTACAGGTGTTCGACAATGTGGACAATGGTGCTGTTTACTCAGAGAAATGGTGATGCATTCTCTGCAGAAAGAATGTCCACAGAGGAGGATAACTGGATCAGTGAAGATAGTCAAACAAATAGAACACGTCAAATCTTCAGAAAAGGACGCAGAAGCCATGGTTCCTACTGTTCTCACTGCTTTGCTTTGTGGACTGAGCACGTGAGTTTTAACATTTAGTTTCTATTTCTCAGAAAAGCCCCACCCTACTTCCTTCTACTAGAGGCGTCACTTTGTAGATTTTCATAGCTATAATCAGTACATATATTCATATTCATATACACTTCCACTAGATCTACAACATTCACTGCGTCAAACTTTTTGGATTTTTTCTCTTATTCTACAGCATGAGACTTTTGATAATTGTTTATCTTGTTTATTTATAGGTTAATACAAAAAGGGTAATGTCGCACTCTAGTGGCGAATCAAATCAAATCAAATCTGAATTCAATTAATTTAAAAAATAACACAAAATATATATTTTTTTACTGTGGTATATTTTATTTGCCAGTAACTAATATGTTATAAATTAATTACTTATGACACTGTTGTTTGACAAGTTACTAACATTTTATGTAGCTATATTTAGTTTTTGTTTAATCTATTATTCATATTAATTATATTTACCTCCAATAAGGAGATTATGTGATCACATGCATTTGTCACTTGGATTTGTCTGTATTAATTATGAATGTCTTGTCTGTCTTTACCTGGACCCAGAGTCTGTAAATAAAGTTTATTGATTCTGTCAGTATTACACAGAGAGTGAAATCTACGTCATCAGATTTCCCAGAACTGTTCCAGGGTCCAGGATCCTGCTGAGGACTGAGCGCTTCCTTTGGAGAATTTTCAAGGATGCTTCTGTGAATCCTCAGCGCTCTTCAAACACCCACAATCCTACGCATCCCCACGTCTTTTAAAAGTGCTGCTAACGGCTATCGTGTTAGGCAAAGCAAGTTTATTTATGTACTGCTTTACTATTACTGTTTCCCTTCTAAATGTATGTATTAGTGGGCTGCAAAATACTGTCTTACTTACATACCGGCTTCAGTTAACAAGGCAGAATGACTAGGCGCAGAATTTGAGCGGGACCTTTTCAATGACACAACCTGCTCATTCACCAGACTGTTCCATTTACGGATGAATTGATCGATAGGAAGGACTCTCGCCCGGCCTATGAAGGACCCGACTACCAAAGAGGGATTCTTGACTTTGAGAGATGGCAAACTACAGCAACGATTTTCATGAAACTTTGGTGGAAGGGTGTGGGCCACGGGTCAAGGACGAACCCATAACATTTTGGAACAGTTCCAGTAAAAGAGGCAACACTACGAGATGAGGCATTTCATTTAACTGGGTTCTTGTGGATGTATATGTGAGTGTGATCAAAGTGTACACTCAGCAATCAGAAATTGGTGCAACAGTTTGTGTGTGTTCCTGCTGGACCCCTGCTGGAGTAATATAATAACAGATTTTATTTATGGTTCCGTTTCTAAACACTCAAGGACACCTTACCAGGCACAGTTAAAAAACAGCAATAAAGAAACATTTTCAAAAATAATTAAACAGTTAAAAAAAAAAATAAACAAATAAAAAGATAGTGTCCGTCTAGTTATCAGTGGGATGAAACTTTGATATCAAAGGCCAATATTCAAAGTGCTTTATGATGCCTAATAGATATAAGAGAGGACTTAATGTAGGGCTTAATGAATATAATAATAATGATAATAATAATAATGATAATAATAATAGTATACTGTGTATCACTTCTATCTGAGGCATGAAAACTTTAAAGCTCAATATCTGAAAACCTGTCAGACTTAACCACTAAATACTTCACACATTTGAATCCTGTATTGTAAACTTTGTAAAGGTCATGGTCAACCCACGAAGCTGCTCATCAGTCACTGTAGTTGCTCATTTGTTTCAGTTTGACTCTCGAGCACAGCTATTGGTCCAGAGCTGATAGCACCACAGGGCTTGAACATCATTGGACAAGTGTATCTCTTCTGAGTTAACTGAATCTACTGTATAGAGGATGGTTAATGCCAAAGCATGCAGATACAGGGGAAGAAATAAGGTAAAACCTCTCCTTTGATTTGATTTCCATCAGATTCAGCTGTACATGTTTCATTTAGGTGATTTTCCCATTTGCCCGTATTACCAGTCTACATGTGATGAATTATACAGTAGCTGTGATTCCATAAAATTACAAGCGAATTTGAAACAAACATTTGAAAAGTCACAAAAAAGGAGAAAAAAGGAAAAGGGTTTGGAACAAATTAACTAGGCTGCGTGGTCATCAAAAGCCTGTGTCACACATGACTGTAATAAACAGAGGTAAAGAAGCAGAACGGTCTGTTATGAAATGAAATATCAAATGGTGTTTTAGCTTTTTCTGTCTATTTGTTTTTGATTTCTTTATGGGAATATTCTGGATGCTTATTCAAGAATGTATATGAAAAAAGTGTTTCCATTTCCCATTATGCACATTAACGCTTTTTGGAAAAGGGCAAATAAAACCTCAAGTTATATATATTTTTGAGAAATTCAGGACATTTTTTCAAATTTTGAAATTTCCATAAATATGTTTTAATGCAAAACTTCAAAATGTATATATATGTATAAAATATATGTATGGGTTCATTCCCCTTCATATATTTCTTTTTATAGCTATTAAATCACCACCAGTCATAGCCTTTAATTTAAAGGTTTGTCCAGCTTTCTCCAAAAATCTAATGTGAACACTGTTAAAAATTGAGGTTTTTACAATTTGCTACAAATATATTAATAAAAACATATGGTATATGCCTCATATGGTATAGTGTAATCATGTGTACGTGTGTGTTTGCTTGTTTCTAAATGATTTTATATGTAGCCGTGGTGGCATTAATCACCCTCCATACCGAAGCGCATAGACACCGGTTACAAACCGTTCGCTCAATAAAACAAGGGCGCTAACCAGTAGCTTTTGAAGCACGTTTTAAGCATTTGCTCGTAACGGAGACGGAATGACAGAAATCCACGTTAGAACAAGACATGGGGGCTGATGAAGATGTATCTTAAGGTAAGTGTGTTTATTTTATCCGAGGTCTGCTGCTGATATTGAAGGATGCTGTGGCTCCTTGGTGGGGCTGCTGCCCAGCATCAGCAGCGTGGACATCCATGCACTGCACATGTGTTCTGCCGAAACGGTTTCCGACGTGCTCATCCTCTGCGATCTGTGACATCTCTACCGAGAGCTTGTTTTTCCATTTGTTTAGAGCTCTTTTTGTGGTTGTTGTAAAATAACACCTGACGGGCTAAACGCGCACCAGCATTGTTCTCCATCAGCATCTGGTTGCATTAATCCGTTACAGGCAGACGTGGAGAGCTTTCTCTTTTCGCATGGGTTTTTATTTATTTTTTTTATTATTTTATTTTTAGGATATAACCTTACATGAAGCGTAGCCTTTAGCCTCGTTGGAATAAAGGCTGTACTGAAATTGCTTCCTCGGTGAATGCAGTTGTGCTTTTGTGTTTTAATTCACTGACATACGGGGCATATTTCCCCATCCTGTCGAAAAGCAGTGTGATGAGTCGGGCTAAAGATACATTGCCCCCC
>JAPQRN010000025.1:17317685-17335326 GCA_037367275.1 Coranthus polyacanthus | reverse complement strand
CCTGGTGAAACAGTTATGATAAATATCAACACACCCATCAGGTGTCAGGGTCATAAATACAAACATGGAGCAGTTTTTAAAAAATAAGATCAGATTATAAAAATAAAATCACCTTGTGTCATAGTTGTAGTCAAATTGTTTGTGTATACTGAACTTGTATGGATGTTTAAATGACTTTGAAGCCTTATTCAGAGGTGAAGAGGGAGCTGAGCCGAAAGACGAAGCTCTCAATTTACCAGTCAGTTTTAATGGAGTGGGTTTGTGGGTTTATCTGCTGTACATAAATGATTCCATGAGCTCCTTCTCACCACTAGAGGGTGATGTTGTCCAGAGTTTATTATGCATCACCAGATCACTGCTTGAAAAAACTGGTGTACAATAAGAACGTGATGTTCAGCAGTCAGTGTTTTGCTTGATTTGATCCATTTTTAATGTGTAATATGGCTGTGAAATGTGTAAATGTGTTTTCATCAATAAATTCCTGGTGGTAGTAAATGTGATTATGGCTAGTTTAAGTTTATTTATTTATAAACGGGACAATGCATAATGATGAACATAAAAACATGTAAATATGCAAGATTTTCGCCAACGCTAATTTTCATCTTTAGTCCCTTGGCCAGTCAATGCCAGCCACATGAAACACACAATAGAGTTACAGTAACAGTTAACAGTGACAACAGTGAAAGTGCACAATAATAGAAGGAAAAAAACAAACACACAAGCAGAATTAGTGCAAAAGTGCATCGCATATAAGTGCATTAGTGGAATTACATAATATTCACATGCTGATGATACTGCATGAATTTAAAGTACTTAGTCAACTGCACAATGCTCTATTGCACCAGGTTTGCATACATGGTTAAACCCATGTACGCAAGGTTGTTGAAATTATGCGGATTTGCATACACGTGTACGTAGACACACACACATATGTACATACACACAGGCATATGTGCATGCGTAGGTCACAGATCTGGTCTGTTTTCAACAATTTGATAACACACATTGATAAAAACAAACGAGGCAAGTTTATGTCAGATTGTGAGAGCAGTTTTAATTGTCCAGTAACCATAATTTTAGTTGTTTCGTAACGGAGCTGAGAGCTTTTTGAGTCTTCATTTACTACGTTTAACATGAACAAATATCACACAAAAAGATCTGTGACATTTGATAGTATGTAATTATCGCAGATGCACAGGACAAAAGCTTCCAGTTTGTCATTATGTTAAACATTGCTATCCTGCTCATAATAATAACTTAAAATAATTTTATAACAACAGTGGAGGTATTTCAACGTAAACCACCAGATTCATCTGTTAATTTAGCAGGATTTCCATAAGGCTTATAATTATTATTTCTCTTTGTGCTCCCTTTCCAATGTTAAGTCTTTCATCCACAGTACTTGGATCTTTTCGCACTGTGAGCAGCGCAGCAGGTGCACAGGGTTGACTGACTTGCCTGGTCCTGCTCTGACTGAGGGTTAAGCAGACACTGTGACCGGCTGGCCCCTGACTGCTGACGGGTGAACTCCACCAGACCCGGGTCCTTTCCCCAGCCACTGCCTACAGCGGCAGGACATCAACCCAACCACTGAGTCAACAAATCAGGCAACATCAGAACTAGAGAGGGGAGAGGGGAGCTCAGCTGGACTTCCGGGTTCTCAAGACTGAGAGGAGTTTATGTTCCTAATTGTAGTGTTGGTGGACATAAAACAGTGATTATTTTTGATCTTTCCAATCAGAGCAACCCTTCATTCAGCCTGCCAGGGGGAAGTCTGGAACCACAACAGAGAGGGGCTACACAGGGATCCTCTTTAGAAGAACCACCGAGGACACCTTAAGAAAACCAGATAGAGACAAGGAGAAAAGTCAGACATGAGACAAAAAGAAGTGGAAAGTATGGTGAGAATGTTCCTAACAGTGAAATTAGTATATTCATAAAAGAAACTGTAAGCAGCAAATGTTGTCTAGAGGAAACAAAAACAGTCCTTATATGTGAATGGATCTGGACTTCAGATGGAAGTTGAAGAAATCAATAATGATTTCTTTAACATTTACAGGAGGCTTCACTTCTTCTCAATGTTAAGTTAAGCTAGTTAGATTTATTTAATTCGTCCCATGGTTTACTTTAATCTATTACACACAGTTTAAAACAGTCCATATGTTTACATTTTCTTAAATCTCAAAACAATGTTTTTAGGGTTCATTTTTGAATGGTTTACATCTCTTAAAATCTCTTTATACCCAGATCTGTTTTGTCCTTTCCTGTGGCGTAGGCTTGTTAATAAAAACACATATTCATTCTGTTGTTCTGAGTTACCATTTCTGTATATTTTTAGCAATTGGTTTAGAGTGCTACATTTTACTGGTTGACTTCACGTAATTTCCTTAAATAATTTCCAAAGAAATGAGAGCTTAAGTTAACATGTGAATGTGTTGTAGTAACAAGGACAACAACAAATTCATCAACAGTAATTGACAAAGGTTCAGCACTGAAAGTTGTGCCCAATGGTTTTATTTCAAATGTCTTATTTCCACTTTAGTTGGTCACTCAACATAGTTGCTCACAAACTGGTTAATTGCTCAAAATCATCAGGTTTCACACTGTTGAATACTTATAATCTAAAACACATTATGTCCTGTTGACTTGTGTCTCACTTTTAGTCGTTTGTATCAGAAACAAAATACTGTTTGTTGTCTCCTCTGTAATCGGAACAAATCCCAAATCATCGTGCTCGTAGTTTTTACGTGCCACCTACATGATCATCAATATGGTCTCCAAACCAAGGCTGTCACTTTGTCTTGAAAAGTGGTGGGTGAAATCATTTTTAAAGGGTCTTCAACATGTGTGATTTTAGCCAGTGAAACGGAGAGATTGTACGAGGTCAGAGTAGTTAATTAGAGGAGGGAGAAATGGTGCATCAAAAAGGCATAAAGGACAATATGAAATTACTCAACATAAAACACACAACCAATCACACACATCCACAGCTGTGACAGCAGGTCTGTTGAACAATGCAATTATCACATCTACTGTAGAAGTCAGCTGAACGACAACAACATTCTAAATTATGACAAAATAGAAAAAAAAATGAAGAAAAAAACACTAACATTGTCGGCTGGACTAAAGATAATAAATCAACCTTACATTTAAGGGTAAAGTTAGACTGCCTTGTTTCAATGTACTTTTTTAATAATGGAGACACAAAGTTCAACCAACACTGACTCATTCTAGCATAAGATTTAAATACCTTTTTGGCCTGAACTGTAGTTAGGAGTTTTATTTCTAGAAGTACAAATTCGAGCTTGAGACAGAAGGGACGATAGTACTATTTTAAAGTATTTTAAACTCATTAGTGTATTGCTATAATAAAGATGCTCCAAACACAATGAAAACAGTACGATTTAATTCAAATCAAACAAAGTGGGTATGGGTAAAAGAAACATTAATGAAGTGCCGTAATCAAATTAACAGAGGCGAGCAGCTTGACTTCATTGCTTTATTTGAAAGCAGATACTACCTGTCCCTGGGAATCCTTTGTGTGCTTACTTCTCGGGAAGTCATTAAACATCTCATTTAGTCTCCGAAGTTTCCCTATATTGCAAATGTTTAATTTTAGCATGAAAAAAATATGTGTCTAAAAGGTCCTTTTACCTCCTGATGGAGAGGTGGCTTTGTGGCTTAACCAGAACATTACAGATACTGTACAATGGGGAAAGTAAAAGTAAACAATTATTTTTCATCACTTGAGTTACACAGCAGTAAACATCCCCACAAAGGACAATAGCATTTGTGAGCTTTCCTGTCTGAGAGTTTAGAGTCCCCGATAATGGAAAATTGTGTTTTTACAGGCAGGTCCTGATGACAGACTTGTATAAGTCATCAGATTTTTTTTTTCTGGAAAAATAGAAAAGCAATTCAGCACCGAAAATATGGAAGCAATAAAGATTAATGGTTTGTTTTGAATGGACCTGCAAACTCAAGAGAAAAACACAACAAAGGAATAACTGAGTTAGTAACTGTCCAACAAGGTGAGAACAGGCTGTCGGTCTGAGACCATCAGACCGGAGCCAAAGCATAATTATACTGGCTTCAAAAGCTCACCTTGTGCATTATGTGGTCTCATTGCTGTGTGTGTGTTTGTGGGTATACATACATTATGTTTGTGTTTGTAAGGGTGTGTTGGTGGGTGTGTAGGTGGTCTTATTGTACCTCTAAATCCACAGTAAGCTACTTCATTTGTCCTGTAAGAAACTGCTGCCTGGTTAACCATGATTAATACCCACTGAATAGTTATCTGCGGTTTCGGCTGTGAGGCGCCAGGTCTACTGTTGTGAACCAGCGCAGTATCTTCATTAATCAAAGAGGGAGCTGCTGTCTAGTTAGCATTCATCATAGGCTGTATTATGATATTCAGATGATTCAGTGTGGAGAAACGTGCGTGCTGAGCTGGCCTGGACAGAGAGAGAGAGCGCGAGGGGTGAACGGGCCAGAGAAATCAATGCGTATAGGAAAGGCTGTTCTCAGCAGTTAGGGGTTCGGAGCTCAGTAATCGAGTCTTTCTCTGCAGAATTAATGAGAGGGCTTTTCACGCTGTATAGGCTGCCGAGATCTGTCGACTTCCACCCCAACACTGGTCTAACAACAGAGGAGATGTGATGTACTGCAGGGCCGGGAAGGACTAACTTATAAAGGCCACACAAAGAAGAAGAAGAAGAAGAAGAAGAAGAAGAGCGTGTGGCTGTGGTGGCCCGCTCTCAGACAACAGTATACATGAGCAAAAAAAAGACATAAAGCAAGCAGAAAAGCAGTAGTCATACACTATTCCCCAAGAGGACACACATACACACGCTTTCTTGTAATCAGTCATCACAGTCCTGAATCAAACACTGCTCCCTTTACTGCTACAGCTTTATTGTAACAGTTAGAAGTACACTCAGGTTATTGCTCTATCTGTATACGGAGGAGATGAGGAGACCGGGGGAAACTTTACAATATTTCTTTATGAGACGCAGGCACTCATGTGCATTACATGGCGTGGATAATGTGCCGTGTAAAAGTGAAGGATTGCTTACAGTTGAGTGATGTAATGCTCCACAAATAATCCTGTTTAGGCCTGATGAATATCTCAGCCTAAATCCTGGGCATCCATCTGCTTTATTGGCCAGTGAGCGCCTGCCGTTGGTACAGTACAGTAGAGCCCAGTGATAATATTTACAGTATTAAAAGTGGGCAGCAATATTTTTAGAAGAAGCAAAAAGTCATCTTTACAAGCTGACTTCTCCTCTTGACCCTGATTACTTCTCACGTCTTGGAATCATTCACTTTGATGTGCTGTTTGTTGAGGGATTTGCTCACAGAGGTTCTGACGCTTCTCCTTGTCAAACACTAGAGGGACCACTCTCCTTTTTCTACCGTCTGTCCGTCACCCCCCACTATGAGATATTAGTCATCCCCTTGAACACTGGCAATGGTTTTCCCTGTTCTTTGCAATTAAAAGGCAATTACTCAGAGGAGACAGTGGGTGCAGTATGTATTTGTGCAGTCCGTTTGTACTGCCATACCTCTTGACTGTTAAGCGGGGGTAAGTATTATTGCTTTTACATTGATCTTGGTGACAGATAACAGCTATACCACAATGCAGTTGTAAATGGAGAGAGGAACTGGAGACAATTAACTGAGCTTGTTGCGGCTTTGGGAAACATATAGCTGGTAGAGCAAGGCATACACATGCCGTGTGTATGATAATAATCCAACAAGAACAAGTAAAGCATGAAAAAATTCAATCCAAGTCTATATTACGTTCATTATAAATATGTTTGGTTCTATATCCAGGTGAAGGACATTTATTCCAGGGCCATATTAAGTTAGATAAAGTAAGCAAAAGACCACGCATTGGGACAGTTAAATTAAAACATCAAATACCTAGTGCTGATTTATGTTAAATTACATGATTTTAGTAGACATGAGTTTCCCAACAGGCTATATTTTTTTTGCTTTTTGAAGCATTCCTCTTAACTCTGATTCTGTCATCACAACCGCCAACATTACTAACCTGTCACTTGAGGTAATCAAGAGTCAATTTGAGGCCTGTTTAAGTCCAATCTAAATGTAAACAGCGCCCTCTGTTGGAATAAATAGCAGTACTCCCACATTCATTGGCCTTGATATTCATTAACATAATGCTGCCTCTTATTGATTTTTGGAGGGTCATTTTGTTTTCCTTCTGACGGGCCAGATCCGGCTCTCAGGCCGTATGTTACTCATGTGTGTTCTGAATCATGTAGTCAGTTCTAGAATTACTTCCACATGGCAGGAGTTAAGAAATAAAATACTATTAAGGCCTTTGGTTTTGTGTTTCTATATCTCATCGATTGTCGATTGACGTTGATGAAAGTTCATGCTTCTGAAATTCTTCTTGTGCATTGCTGTTTGTGTGGGGAAAAAACTTCACGGGAACATAAATATTTAGAGGATTTGTCATTTTTATCGCCTTTCATTTTATGTATATTACAATCATCTCTAGTCTTTTCAATTAAAGTACATGTTCATTTAGTAATACAAATTATGAGCACTAAGCACCCCTGTGTTAATGTTGCTTTAATGGTATGCAAATATTAGGTGGAACGTTGACCTTTTAGTTAATTTCAGAGCATGCCTCTGCATTCTTTAAATCTCTCTCGCCCTCTGTCATCCTCACTATACCTTGTTCATTAACCCACATCCTGCTGCTCCTCCTGCTGCCCTCCATTTCTCCTTCACCTCCTCTCCCCTTTTCCCTATGTCCGTATGGTCCCGTATAGAGGTGAGACTCTCCATGACCTCTCCTAGCCTTGGCAGACACACAAATCCAGACGGTCGAACAACACACGCTGCACAGAGGCACAATGTCGCTTGTTGTTCCAGGTCACCTCAGCCTCAGCTGCAGCCAACGGGGGCAGCCAGTGGCGCTGACAACAATCAAGTGGCAGGAGAAAAAAAGGCCATCGAAAGGTCACACGTTGGTCTTCATATTATTCCTGATGACGGCAGTCGCTAAAAATCTTGAAAAGAGTGTTAGCCAACTTCCTTAAATGTAAAATGTAATCTATTTGACAGCTGGATATCAGACTGATGGATCGCAGGTTTAACAGGCTTTATTGTCGGGCGCCGTGAGATCTGGCAACGGACTCCTAATGAAGACATTCTGGGATGAGTCCACTGAGACACAGCCCATAGAGAGGACATTGATCAGAGCCACCAGACTGAAGAGACACATTACATAGACTGGGAAAGATAGAGGAGAGAATGGAGGAATTCAATCTGTTGATTCAGTCCAACGACTTTATTCACTTTGTACAATATCTGTGCATGTGATCTGTCCCTCCCCTCTCTGTCTCCCTCATTCTCTCTGTGTGGCAGGAAGGAGGAGGTTATCCTTAAACTTATTAGAGCAGGTGCAGTGCATTGAAAATCCATTCAGTGTTGCTGTCACAGCGATTCTCTTCCATTGAATTAAGAGGGGTCAATCCTACAAATCAAGAGATTACGCTGCAGGGAGATAGAGGACTAACAGTTCAGTGGTGTACATACAACTCTCTCTCTCTCTCTCTCTCTCACACACACACACACACACACACACACAAGATCACAGTACAAGGCAGGTGTTTGTAGAACACAGCACCCGTTTCACACACGCACACACACACACACACACACTGCTTTTCCAGCATTATATGCTGCAAACATTGATTTTCTTTTAAATGACACATATATCCAAAAAACCTTGCAACATTAAACTTAAGTTAAAATAATATACAGTATAATATACAGACATATAATATACGGAGATATGGGAAAGTAAGAAAATGTTGAGTTAATTAAAAAAAAAAAAAAAAGAGGCTTCCACACACAAGGCTCAGTTGTTCCAACTGTCTTTCAAACACACTCATTTTCAACCGCACACACTAAACCCCGTCTTGCGTGACCGTGCGGTGCTTGCACTGTAGCCCTGGCAGGAGGAGGTGGTTGTGATTGTGCTGAGTGGAACAATCTTGAGTTTGGGGACCTTGGCATTCATCACACACTCACACACATACTATACACTGCAGTAGCCCTGCGGCTCAGCCTCCTTTAATTATTACACAGCCAGCTAATCAATACCAAAGAAGCTAATCCTATTTCATCCCTTCATATTCATTTATGCCAGTGTCAGATTTAGACTACCTGTGCTATGATTCCCATCACATTGTTTGTGCGTGTGAGTGCTTGTGTGCTTGTGCGTGTCTGTGTGTTTTTCTGCATATGCACATTTGCTGCCGCTACGCATTAGCGGCTGGGAAATTTGACTTTTAACAATATTTTGATTGCTATAGTCTTTTTACTTGAATAGAGCTTAGAAGTAACTATTTAATGGCAAATAAAGTATCTGGTCTTGTAAGAAGTATTACACTATGTGGTATTTAAAATTCATTAGGCACATTGTGTACAAGGCAGGTGTGTAACAGAATAAACGTAAGACACCAACTCCTGTACACTAGCTCATGTACAGCACTCTAGGCCCAGATGTACTGTACATACCGGTATTATATCCTGACTCCTGCTTTACACCCCCTCAGTTCACTCTGTAATTGAACTCAATTACAGAATCCAGCCGCTCTTCCAGGCTGCAGCATCTCAAAGGACTTCAACACTGTCTGCTTCAGCACCGTGTGCTTCCCAGAATATTCCTACAGCTATGTCTGATGCAGTCAGGGTTTCAATTTACTGTACCTGGCTGACCCCCTTCATTGTACCTGTAATAAAATACAGTGCTCAGCTGCTGTCAACACTGAAACTTTAATCTTATGTAGTGTTGTCATTGACAAAGGCATAAGGCAAACCCATATATAAACCCATATACAGTCAAGATAGGTGTTTGTTTGTCATTGCCTAGAAAGTAAACAGGATATCAAAACTATTGGGTAATAGATGCAAGGGGAGGGAGTTGTCAGAGTCAGTGTCTAAGTACCACATTCATATATTAAAGGCAGGACAGAGAGACCAGAAGACACACAGACGTCTTCTGGTCTCTCTGACAAATTAAAGGAGAGTATCTTCCAGAATAACCGTGTCTCCAACCACAGGGCACCAGGGCTCACCGAGTATGAGAATGGTGTGAATCATGTTATGTTATGACCTTCAGAGTCACCAGACGTCAACCCAGTTGAACACCAACATGTTGGACAGTGCTCTCCACCGCCATCAACAAAATGAGGGAACATTTTTGTAGAAGAATGGTTTTTCCAGTGTAGTTCACAAACTTATAGAATGTAACCTTGTGGTGACCTTAAAAAGAGACTTTGTGTTGTTTTTTCCTTTAATTTCTCACCCATCTACATCTTTAAAAGTCCACTGTGTAAGATTTAGGGGGATTTAGGAAGATCTAAATCACATGAAGATTAGAAACGTTGTGTTTGTCCTTACCTTACAATGAGCTATTTATACTTACAGAAGGAAGGAAAAGTTGCCTTTTACAGAGTCCGCCATGTTTCTACTGTAGCCCCTAATGGACTTCCTCTTCTTTTTTCCATTTTATAGTGGGTGGCATCCAGCGTTAAGGTGTATTACTGTCGTCTACTATGTTTGAGTGTGGACCGGAGTTAATATCCCCTTTGCTAAAAGGCCCTGAACGGACAAAACAAACACTGGCTGCAAAGACTTGTTGTTTTTTCGGCCACCGCAGGGGAGGGTGGAAGGTATTCAGTGGGTTGCAAATAGGAACTTCATTGGTAGATGTCACTAAATATCGCACACTGAAACTGTAAGTTAGTAGAGTCTGTATATAACCAAAGAGGGAGTAAATCACACATGTAAGTGTTAAGCAAGTCTCAAGTTAGTGGTGAGAATCAAGCAAGTCAAGTCAAATCCATGCTAAAGTCAAGACGGACATGTCCAAGTCAAGGCAAGTCATAAGAAATTTGACATTAAACGCGCACAGCAGTTTTATTTCCTGCTCTGTAGTCTATGTCTGTCTGCTGATGTAAGTCTGACCCTTAAGATACCCTCTCTTATATTTCCACAAAATCATTTTAAGTGTTCTTCTAATATAGTTGCAAAGCATGATGAAGAAGTCGCAGGACGTGATATGAAGCATGCTTTCACAAATGAACAAAAACCAAATAGAGAGAGTGTTAGCCAAGTGGGACTGATGAGAGAATGATCTGGACCCCAGCCAAATGGTCTAACTCTTTAAGTGTCTCTTCCATGATTAGAAACCAGCTATTCATTTTTTTTCCCTCAGACTACACAGTCTGTTCTGGTTCATTTCCTTGTCATCACAAAGAGATACACACAAACACATGCGCACTAGTGTTGCCTTCCGTTTTACCTTGTTGGAGATTTGTGCGCAAATTCAGTTGTACACAAAGATGAAGTGTAGACAAACCACTCATTGTCCCCCTGAAGACAAGCAGATGATTTTACTGTAATTGCTTCAGAGTGCACTTTGCAAGTCATGTGAAATATTGCAAACCAAAATGGCTGGTTTGCTGTGATCTATAGTTGCAAACACAGAGGCATGGTAAATAACGGCTCAGAAAGGCCTTGGAATGACTCACATTGCCTCACGGCGTGGTTTACAACACTGCTGCATGCCAAAACACAGTTGTTAAACACTTTGTTGAAGACAAAGGGCAGGAAATATGTAGATTATGTTGGCATTTGTTTATCTGAGGAGAGCAGTTTTTCACTGCTTAGTCGTTTATAGTAAAGTGGCAACGGGACTGAAAGAGCCAAGGTGGAAAATATGACCTTCCATTCGGAAAAGAGGGGATGAACTCGCGCGCACAAACAAACTAATTCACCACTGCATCAGTTCACATATGCCATCTTGACTGTGACTTTGTGTATGTGACCTGCAGTCACCTGGTGGTGTGCAAAGCAGATAACAGCCAAACCGGTGGTTGAGGAATTAAAGATAGTGTCCAACCCTGAAGGCCTTTAAATAGACCACACTCATCACTGACCGTATCTCCACTGGCCTCTTTACACAGCATGACCCCCGGTCTGTAAAATTCAACCCCACCGAGGCCCCCCTCTTTGTCCACAAAGTGATAAGTGGAGGCTGTAGGATAAGAGTATACCATTAAATACCATGTATTTCATAGCAGAGGTTATTCAACTTTTCAGCCCGTGACCCAAATAAGAAAATCATTGTCTGGCCCTCAGGTCTCAGGCTCATTAAAATATATTGGTTTTCATGACATCAAGGGACATACTGCCAGCTATGGGCCTGTGACCTGTTTTGGTTCCTAATGTAAAGTTTCAGGAATTAAGTTTAACGAGACATTTGACGGGCTATTCTTACAGTATAAAGAACATTATCATCCTATAAATTTTTATTTTATTGGATCATCAGGTCAGATCAGAATGACAATGAAGCAGATGAGTCGGTCTAATGTACCAGACAGATATTGAAAAAAAAAAAAATGCTTATAGCTACCACAATCTAAGTTGTCATCAAACATCTGTTGAATGGAAGTAAGTCTGTTTTAATTAAGCACCTTTTGTGTCGCTGTTCTGCTTTGTTTCACCAAGTTAAAGCTGATTAAAACTGACAGGTTTTCCAGCGCATCTTCCGGCTTGAGACTCGCGTGCAGGAGGGGTGGTCAAGCATACCCAGTGTGGAGATCATGTCGTTCGTGAACAGGGGGTAAAGATTCTCTGGGTTGTTTGGCTACTTCTTTAAATAAATCTCACTCTTGGGTGGCGCTCGGCGCAGAACGCAGTTACAGTGCATTTGCAAAGATAAAGTCAGGAGAGAAGGTGTTTTGGTGGAACGTGTGCGCTCGAGGAAGCATGTCATGGTATTAAAAATGAATAAATTGCTACAAAAGAAAACTTTAATTTTCATTTAATTTGGTTGTTGTTCTTCCATGTAGCGAGGGGGATCTTTAAACACCGTGACATGCAGATAGAGGTTGGAACGAGAATGACAATCCTGCCACTGCGCGAATGAAAATGTCGCGTATTCCCAGAGAACATCCTAAAGCCAGGCTACAGGTGAGGGAGACGACATGAGGCGCCCTAGCATTCGGTTTAAAGGTAAATAAATACATATAATAAGTGAATAAGCCACATAGTTAATGGAAGTGAGATTTTAAATGAGGTCAAATGCCAGGAAACCTGTTTATTTAGGCTAACTGAGAACAGGTTAGCATCTCTTCACCTGTCTCAGTAAACTACGCCAGGTTTTAGTATTGTATTGTATTATAATGTTTGTCTTACTATACTGCTGAAGTTGTAATTTTGGAAATGAAATTGACTAATGTGAAAGGGTAGCCCACCAGTATTTGTTTTAACTCCTTGTTCTACTGTTATTGATCGGAAAGGTTTTAATTCATTGAATTTCCTGCCATTTAAGTTGACAGTTTGGCTGTTTTAACCTGTAAACTTTAGTAGCCTGTATGGTTTAACCCACAACATTGTATTTTTAAAAGAACTTTAGGCAAATTAGGTATTCATGTTAAAAAACAAAACAAAACAAAAAAATAACTAGTGTAAGTCATTTTTAAAAAATGCTACTTTATAATTTATAGATTAGTCCTTACATTCCTTGTTATGCGTTGGTTTGATGCTGTCCAACGACGTCAGGTCAACCGTTCTAGTGGGATCCACTGTGGAGGTTTCAGAGAGGATGCTGTCTGCAAGTCTCCCAGCTTCAGACTCCTGAGACTCAACACAATCTGCAGCGTCAGGACCACTGAAACATCCTGACAAACTATCTGCCTTAAGGTAGGATTGTGCCAGTTGCAACGACCCGTACCTGCTCTCACTCATGTAAAGGATACCCATGTAAATGTGAGGGGAAACTCAACAGAAAGATAACTAACTAGGAGAACGGCAAATTAGAACCAAGGTCATTTACTTTTTTCTCAGGACTCCGTAACTCCCTGTAAGGTTACAGTGAAGAGTGATTACGCTAGAGTGGATCACACATTCTAATTAAAACTTCCACAAAAACTTGAAAAAGAACTTGTAAAACATCTTTTATCTGTCCATTTATGCATGACAACTCTAGACCTTTTACTAAGATCCTGTGAACATCCTCTTCATAACATAAAGTTGTTCTGCACTAACTTTGAGAATTATGTGTTGGCATCATTAGCTAGGTGCTAATACAGAGGGGGACGGTGCCGAGCTATTGAGTGCTGCATAATTTATTAGATTTCATGAGGGTGATTATTTCAGATTGAAATAGATGTGATCCTGAATTGTTCTGCTCTGCTGCTTGGTGTGAAATGAGTAATGAGGCTGCGGACTGGGGGGCGGCCAGGCCGGACAGACAGACAGACCAGAAACATAAAGCCAATTTGCAATAGTACAGAGAGACACTGGTGCATTGAATATGTGCTTTAACTTCAAAGTCAGCATTAATAGTGCTGTCATTTGCAATATTTTCAAGGAAGTTATCAATCACCGAACTGACTTTTGCATATAAAAGTCTGAACGTCTTGCTACTGTCCACCTTGAAAAGAATAATTGCAGGGATGTGGAGATGCACGGAGGGTCCTTATCCTCTGCTGTTCGGTGACTGTTTGCCTCACACACTTGTGCTCCAGGTGCAAACATGCTCAGCCTCAATATAAATGAATAGATGTGAATGGGACAGACGCTGCAGTGTTGTCACAGACACGCAGGGAGAAAGAAGGGAAACAGGGGAAGTAATGGGCACAGATTCTTCAATTTAGCTCCTGATCGATTTCTCTTGTCTCCACCTCGCCGGTGTCCTGGTCCTCTGCTGCTACAGACCTGACAGACAGAGAGGAACTGTGTCTCAGTTGTAGTATTAAGAAGTGCAAGATAGATCAAGACGGAAAATCCCTGGCAGCTTGCGGGCCAGGCTGCTACCTCTCTAACTAAAAAGAAAATACTATTGAATTGTTTTTTTGATTTTGAGGAAATTGTTTCTTTAAGCGGTCTCTAATGCCTCCAATACTTTCCTGGCTTGCACATGCAGATTATGACCCAAATAAACTCAAACAGAGGTAGAGGAGCACAGTGGAGAGGAGTTTTGATCCTCAGTTTATTTGTCAGAATCTCCTCCCCCTCTGTTGTGTTGCCAGGTTTGCAGAGTGGACGTCTGCCTCTGTGTCTTTGTGTTGTAATGCCAGGCTGATTCCTCAAGTGCTGCTGTGGGACAGGTGTTGGGAAACAGAAGCCACGGTGGGACGTCTTGGCATTGCCCAGCAGACTTACCCTGAGAGCTGGCATCAGGCGAGCTCTCATCAGCTGTCCACAAACACTCTGCCAACTGTGGAATACCTCGTGATTCCTTTCCCTTTGCTCCAGCTACAACTCCCTTACTCCTGTCTCTTTCTCTGCCTGCGCCTGTCTCTGGTTAGAATTAAGGATGGGTAAAGATGACCTCCAGCTGGTGATTACCATAAGTCGGGCACCAGTGGAAAGACATTTTTTTGCATCTCATCTTCATAAATTATTCTTATTGTAATGTTTTAAATCCTGTAATTTTTCCGGCACCATAAAGCCCTTTCTTTTTGTAACCTCAGTCCTTGATTCCTCCGCTGCACTTGGTTGAGTTTTTTTCAGTGGTTGGTTTTTATAGCTGTCACAGAAAACCTAGAAAGATGTTGACATGATGAAATCTACCTAAAATGACAGGTATCACTTTTGAGGAAAAAAAAAATAGTGAAAACGTATATTTGACCTAAACTGCAGCCAGTTACCAAGGATGATCTAAATATTGAACTTCCCTTTTTTGAGTGCGTGTGTCATCTCTCTTTAATGTTCTGTCTGTGGTTGAGTCAGTTTTGACATATCTACCTGTAGTAACCGTGCATTAGTGGAGGTCGAAATATTATTTTTCATATGCAAACACATAACCAATACAAGTTCAACTTTAATTTACTAAAATGTGCTGAAGACAAACAGGGTATTGCTTTCACCTATGTCCATTTGTGTGTGTGTGTGTGTGTGTGTGTGTGTGTGTGTGAGAAGAATATAAGCAATTAAAAGCCAGGTCTGATAATGTCCAGGGATGTGTTCGACAAGAACAAATGAAGCCCGGTCATCAAATACAGACTGGGGAAAAATCAAAGGTGGGTGAACTCCTGGCACCTGTCATTAATGTGCATTCCAGTCAAACATAATGTACATTTTTACTACGTTAATTTATTAAATTCAACAATATAATCATGTGAGTTTGTAGTAATACAACACCTTACCACGGAACAGTGGATCAAAACAAGGCTTTGTACTAAAATATAACCAATTACACTTAGAAATTAAATTAGAAATAAAGCCCTGTTACCTTCTGCAGCTGAGGTAAGTAAAGCCCCCGGTCACTGCCCCGGTCACCCGGAAATACGGTAGTATCTTTTTATACATTATTCTTTGCCTCTGCTTCAATCCTATCAGTATGAAGTGGTAGTTTTGTTTCCCCAACACACTCTCTGTCTTACTAATGTCCCACCATCCTTGTTGAGACTTTGCCCACCAATCAGCTCTGTTAATTGCAGTGCAGCAGTTAAGGACCCTGATGGCTCACATTATCTTTATTTACCGGCCTAATTGTCACAGTGATGGCAGCCTTGAATGGAGCTATGCAGCACTGAAGACTGATCACTCACTCAACTGAAACTGAAGACGTCAGGGACACACTAATGTATGGGCAGGATTTGGGGAGGTTAAAAAGAGATGTAAAGGAGAGAGAAGGAGCAGAGAAAAATAACAGAAAAGTTGAGACTAAAATAAAGTTGTAGTAAAATGATAAAAATAAAAGGAGAGAAAACAGAAGAACAAGCCAGTGAGGACTTTGCTAATGATGCTGTAAAAAAAAAAGAAAAGAAAAAAAGTTAGCTTTTGTGGTGGCTGAGGTACGGCAACAGAAGAAGAAGAAGAAGAAGAAACAACCAGGATGGGGAACTGGAGTCAGTCAGTGCACACGGAGACAAGAGAAGAAGACAGAGAGAAGAAAATGTAAGTAGAAGCAGCAGACAGTGAGGAAAGGCCAGCCGACAGCCACCACTAAAGGCTGAAGTATTAATCTTCCCCAGCAGGAGTAGTGAGGTGGCTATGCATATTAGCCCTGTGAACGGCAGCTCAATGATTATATGTGTCCCTGTAGTATCACATATGCTCACACAGCATGCACTCACACTCAATAAGTAGCAGCGCCTCCTTCCACTGCTAATTTCAAGGTGCTTTGTCTTTACCTCCATGCTTATAAATGTTTGCAAGGATTGAGTGCAGCATTCTTCACACGGTGCCTCACACACAGAGAAGTCGATGGTGCTTCTGCACATACTGTTAGCACAAGACTTTGCTTTTGCACAGTAGTTTTAACTGGCATTTCTGGAGGTAAGTATGTAATGTAGTACTTGAAAGTGGTCCCTTCCTATCTTCCATTGAGGAACATTGTTGTTTAACCCTTTCAATGGGTGCATTTTGATCCAGCTGTTTACATTCACATTTTCAATTTGCACAATAAAAATATAATCGCAAAATAGCGAAGGAGATGTGGAAAGTTTGCCATATCAATAAAAGAAAAGTGAATAATTGCAATGGAAACAGATTGAGCCAATAGTTGTGCGTGTCTGCCTGAGTGGACCAATAAGGAGACTGCAATGTTAATACAAAAAACGATGGAAAATAGCAATGCAAAACAAATGTGAGACAAAGGTTTTGACAAACTGAGGAAGAGTTTGAAACAATGTTATATGATCCAGACCAGCGGTTCAGTTCGGGAGGCAAAAGCTGGCTGACAGCTTTTGGTTTTTGTCAAAATACCTATTATGTTTATCGGCTCCTCAATCAGCAGCTCATCTGTTGTATGAAACTGAACTGGCAAACTTTTAAACCACGATGATGATGATGATCATGATGATGATGATCATGATCATGATGAAGAACCAGCTCTCAATATCCGTATAACACTAGTGAATGTAACCGTGCATAAGTCCACATTTTCTTTCCCAGATTAGCTTTTTTTGGTGACAAGTTGCAATACATTTGGAAATCCCCCTCATGATTTTCTCACATTTGTAGGCAAATTGGTGATCCTCAACCCATCTTTGCTTAAGGACTCCATTTTTCCTGGATGCTGCTTTTGTACCCCATCATCATTACAATCACCTGTTCACATCACCTGTTTCAAACCACGTCGTTATTTAATTATGTTAACTCGTTACAAGCCCTAAATTGTCCCTGTCCCAACTGAATACTAGAACAGGATGTCCCCAAGTATGACAATGTGGTTATACTGTACACAGACTCGCATCCTTAATAATTACATAGTTATGTCACTTGTTCTTTCTCTCCTTCCTCGGTTGTCTCTCTATATCTCTGCCAGTCCTGTAACAAGCTGCGTGAGAGACTGAGCGCCCATTACTCTGCTAACTGCCTCCTCAGAAGCCCAGCACAGCAGACACATGCTGGTAGTTTATACCACTCTGGCAGCCGGGGGAAGGGGGTCTGTGTGTGTTTGTGTGTGTGTGTCTTATCACAACCTGACTGAAAGGCTGGTGTGCAGTCGTGACACTGCCAACTCTCCCCTGTGTCCCACTAACGTCCTCTTTACCAGCAGCAGAAAAATCCTCTCCTCTCCTCTCCTCTCCTCTCCTCTCCTCTCCTCTCCTCTCCTCTCCTCTCCTCTCCTCTCCTC
>JAPQRN010000025.1:17292735-17311550 GCA_037367275.1 Coranthus polyacanthus | reverse complement strand
CACACACACACACACACACACACACACACACAGACAAGTGTAGAAAACAATTTCATGTCGCAGGAAATAAGTACCAGTAGTGGTTCTGTGCCACTTTTCTGAGGCTAATTGAGGTTAATGAATGTAACTGGTAAGTAAAAACACATTAACTAGAATAATTAAGAGTACCATTGGTGTGCATGAGTTCGTCAGAAACACCAAAGGAAATTACACAACCTATCAAACATGATTTCCTCCGACTCTGGCACCGAGAAATACGAAGCTTGATTGAGAATTTATGTGGCGCCATAAAAATGAAGTACTTTTCAGATTCAGCAACTGGCACATATGACAGTTGATCTTGGCAGTGAATAACCAGCCTGACAGACTGATAGGGAGATGGACAGATAGCAAGAGAAAACACAACAGGGAAAGACAAACGATGGGAAACTTTGATTAACAGAGGAGACGGGTGAGGCAGACAAGACGGAAGCGCAGGTTAGTCCGAGGGAATCCTGCACATCAACCCAAGGAATCCTGAACTTTGGTTATCCCGTGTTGAAAGAACGCACACACACACACACACACACACGCGCTCGCCCACACACGTCTCACACACACACACACACACTGCACGCTTGGCCTGGAGACAGACAGAGAAAGATAGATAGAGGAGCCTGACATCGCATCCATTCAGATAAGAGAGCGCTGGGGGAGATAATAAGCTAGCTTGGTGAGATAGACTAGACTCCTCAGATCAACGCAATCCACCCCTGAAGTGAGAGAAGAGGAGAGGGATGATACATTTCTGCTGAATGGCACACTCTTACCAATTAAGTTTCATTGGCTTGAATTATTCTCAGAGTAATATCAGATTTAGACATAGAAAGGACATTTGTGGCCTGATAGAAAGGCAAATTTCTTGACTTTTTTTTTTTTTTAGACCAATGGGAAAATCCAAATGGACAAAGTGATTGAGACGAACACTCTCTGACTTAATTGTGCACAGTATCAAAGGGCATCTATCCAGTCATGGTGCTTTTTTAAACATAATGCATCCCCCTTTAGGTGTCTTTTGACATGTCTTTTGACACTAGTGCTTCACAGGTTCAATGTGGAAATGGCTACCAAAATGCAAATTATCATCAGGTTATCTTCGGTTTTGCAGCTGATTTGCTTCTAGTCAATAATAGCTAAATGTGAAAAAAGTTCTGTTTACCTACATTTATACTTCATGTGCTTCCAAGTCAGTCGGACATCTCAGGGAGGGGGGTCAAAGTTTTAGCTTGAAGTGGTCCAATTTTGCCATAACCACGAATAAGTTTTTTGTTTTTTTTGCTGCTACCAGGAGTCGCTTCACTCTGCGATTGATGCGACTCACATCCGCCCATTCACCTCCAGTTTCAACATGCCCGGCTGTCCTTTATGTCCTTCTTTAGGAATGTGGCATGTTTGTACAGATTTAAACTTGGTGAGGATAATGGGAAGGTGAATATGTGACAGATCAAGTTCAGCAGGTGAGAAAAAGGGAGAACGTGTATCTTTCTCATCTTTGGGGTTGGAATGCCTGTAGTCTCGTGTAGTCCGATCGATCTTTACAGTTTGTTTTCATTGCTGTGCCAACGCTGGAGGACGGTCTGGCTGAACACCTTATCATTTTGGACCAGGAGAAAAAAAAAATCTCTGCCTTGTTGGTATTTCTTTAAACCAATCACAATCATCTTGGGGCCAGGATGCCGCGACAGTGCCATAGAGTGCTGAGAAAATCCTTATTTTGGTGGATCATTTGCCCATGGGTGAGCACTGGAATTAAAATGGCTTAATCCCAGCAAAGGAAAATGCCACTAAGAAACAAACAGACCTGCCTTATTGCATGAGCCAAATCTTCATCAAAACTTGCTATTTTCAGCATGTAGTTGCTACCTCGGTGGATGTTTTTGTTTCGGACGTGGACAGTGACAGATAGTGGAAGCGGAGGAGAATGCTGACTGAAGTACAGTAGTCTGCAAATGGCAGACTTATTCCAACAGACTACTTCCTGTGAGTGGCTAGAATGTAGGGATGGGCATTTTAAGCCAAAATACTATTTGATAACCTCTGGTAATTAGCCACAACTATTTGAATACTGATGGGGGGGGGGTCATTACCATCCAATATTTTATCAGTCAATGTTGTGGCTCTAAAATAATTTTTTATGATGGTTTAGCAGCAGCAGCTGGTCAACATGCAGTCTTTATATGCTGCGAGGAGGTGATATTTCATATTCATTCAGCTGTCTGACAACACAGAGAAATATGTTAATTATAGTGAATTCAGCTGGATTCAAACAATGCGAGCACACACAGCAAGAGTGGACTAGACGGAGGTGCAACAGGTGTCTGTGTGACAGCAAAAGAGCTAAACAACACTAAACTTTACCTGTGACGTTCACAGCTTCATCTTCTGCTTTGCATTGCCTCTGCATTAATCTAGAATGTTAATGAGCATTAACTGAATTGGTTGCGGTCGTACAGTGAGTCCAGTCCTGGATCACGTATGCAGAACCTTCTCATCTGCAGTCTGCACCCTAAATGGCAGACACACAGACACAGGAGTTGTCCCAGTAGGCCTGATGGCCCCTGGTACCAGGCGCTGGGAAAAACAAGGTAAAATCTATTATTTAAGACAGGACAACAGTTGCATAAACGAATGGATTTTTTAAAATTATTTAACGCCTGAATGTGTGTACCTGGAAGTGTTTCACTGAGCAGCTGGACGACAATCTTCTGACATAAATTTTAATTTATTTTTAATTATCTTTTTTTAAATAGAATGAAAAGTCTCCCGGATGCATTGGAACAGCTTTCTTGTGTCATGCAAACATAAAAAAAGAGCACTGAGTATTGGGGCAGCACACTCTATTGGAACCATTACTTCCATTGATCAACATATTTGCCCTCCTGAGGCGTGTCGGCATGCCTCTGTATTTGTGAATTTTGCGAGATTGTGTGTTTGTGTGTGTGTTTGTAGACCTCCCGGCTGCTCCTCCATTGACTTTCACTTTGGCTGATACAGGATGTCAGTTTATCAGTCGATTGAATATCTACCAGCCCTTTATTTATGACACACTGGATGAAGTGTTGCTGCTCGCTTTTTCTTCTTCTCTGAAGAGGTATGGAGAGACAGAAGTGTGTGTGTGTGTGTGTGTGTGTGTGTGTGTGTGTGTGTGTGTGTGTGTGTGTGGAGGGGAAGGAGGGGGGCAAGAGAGGACAAGAGAGGCAGAAATCAATATATTTTTACTGAAAGCCCTTGTGTAGCAGGAACAGAGACAGGAAGGAAGGAGGGAGGACAAAGAGGAGGGGAAGGGGTTCAGGGCAAGTAAGAAAGGATAGACGGGAGGATGAAACTGTCTTTTTCTTGTCTGCATGGCCTGTCAGTCATATCTCAGCTGTGTGTGTGTGTGTGTGTGTGTGTTTTTAGTTTAGTTTCACACCTGTTTTTACTAATATCACAGCTGAGATTCAGGAATACACTGTAATGACGTCTGCATCGACTGCGGTGGTTCTACTTCAAGCTCATGTTGTGAGGCTTATGCTGCAAAAACAAACAAACAAACAAACAAACAAACAAACAAAACAGGGAATACTGCCAATGAGAGCTGCAATTGTTTCCAGTGTCATTCGCGTCAGAAATATTCCCTTCGTCAACATCTTAAAAAACCCAGGTTGCCTTTATTCTAAAAATTTCAAAAATATATGAAAATTGTAAAAATAGAAACGGGATTCTAGAGTATTTCACTTAAAACCGGCTTTGCTGAAAAAAAACGATTGTATTTTTCTGCTCATGCTAGACAACAAAACTTCATGTGCACATTATTTCAGTGTATTTGTGTGTTGCATTATGTTGCTGCACCTTGAGGTGTTGCTCAACTGTAAAAACTATTAGATCCACTTCATTTAAATTCCGATGGAACTCAGATGTTGATCACACGTCTTGTCCTACAAGAAAATGCATGGTGTCTGTTGGCTCATGCAAGGACTTTCCTGCTATTCTTGAGCAGTCACTAATTTGGCACGGCTTGCATTTCGCTCATAGGGGTGTTATTTAACTCCAAAGGTTCAGTGTACGGCGACAATTGCCCTCATAAACACAGGCACGCACACCCCCAACATATTTGGCCTGATGCTTCTTCCAGTATATCACGCCAAACTACTTCACTGAATTCTCTTCTATTATTGAATGAAACCATATTACTGTCATTTTTCATTTACAGGAGAACGCAATCCACAGTAAAAAGTTCCTTTCCCATTAATTTCCCTTTGCAGAATCTGCTCTTCGTCCCCCCTGAGAAATGGGGAAATAAGGCCGATAAACAATTTAGACAGATGCTCCGTCAGAGCATGGCGAAGAAGTCCCGCTCCTTATTCAGATCAGCTTTTTACTTGCAACGCTAAGGTGGATATGGAGGCGTTTGATGGTAGGGAATTTTGTACACATTATAAATCTTCCCAAAGTTTGTCCACTAGGGGGCCTCTTGCCAGTGGGAGCATCCAAAAAGAGCTGAAGATCAAGAGGTGTCGTGCTCACATACCATCTGTCTGATGTAACCACAAATAAGTTAACAGCTTTTAGTGATTACTAATTTCAGCATGTATTAGCTGTAATTAGGAGTGCTGTTTGAGCATGTCGAGTACTGGATACATCTCTCTATCTGTTTTGAAGCGACAACACATATTTTCAACCTTGTGTCAGTGAAGACCCTTTGTAGCATAGCATAAAGTGGGATAGAAGTGCAGAGACAGAAAAGACAAGGACATGATGGACAGGAGAGAGGGATGTGAGTTTGAATGAGGGATGAAGAACAAAGCAAACAAGAAAGACAAAAGTTCAGAGTCAGGAGACACCGGCAGAGAAACGAAAAAGATGGAGATGCAGCGGAAGAAGAGAAAGAGACGAGTCAGAGTCTGAGAGTTGAGAAAAGGAGCCCTCCCTTCTTTAAAGAGCCGTGTCAGCCGGCGCTGATGAATGTGGTCAAACATCAATACAGTGTGAATGATGAGGCCTGGCACCACGTTGTTACACACATGCCCACAAAAAGGTCCTTAATATACACACACACACACACACACACACACACAGCTACAGTACATTCACAGACACAGTCACACACGCCCCCCCCCCTCCTCCTTTTTGATCCTTCTAACCTCCATTTCAATTTCTATATTAAAATGTCTCCCATTGTTTTATGTGACTTGGCACATTGCTCCTTGCTCTCCAATGTCAGCAGGCTGATAAATAAATCGATGTACAGTAAAGGGCAGCGTTATCATATGCCATGATAGGCCGGTGTGCTCTGCAACGACTGGCTCATCTCTCATTCCAGACCTTGTTAAGTCCGTTTTCCCTCAAAGTACAAAGCTGACCCGCTCGTGCCCTCCTTGTCATATGATATATTGTCTGTTCGAAGCTTAAGAAAAACTTCCCCTTTCAGGCAAAATTTGATTTCAGTTTATGTAGAAAATTAAAGCACCCGTTGTGGTTTTAAAGAGCTGCTGCGTTAAGACATTTCTAAAAAGTTCTTTATGGCTTGGAAAGGATTTTGCTGTGGCAAAAGCAATATGTGTAGAATAAAAATGTTTTTGCTGTGACTTGCATTTTAAATTTATGTGATCATCACAACCCACGTAGGAGTGCCCTTTGTCTCAGAAGCACTTGAGAGAATTTGCAGCGTGTTTCCGTGCGTCACAGGTTGAGGTATGATGACTTGATGGATCACTCCTGCCCTTTTCTTGTTTTTCTCTTCTTCACTTGCTTGCAACATTGAGAAGATGTAATGCCACTGACTTTCAATAATCCCGCAGATTTAACGGGTTGTAAACACACAGAGGTTTAATCAAAATCGCTGTCGGTTTGTTTGTTTATTTGTGAGTTTATTTGTAACGTGTATGTTCTGCTTGATTTCTCCATTTCTGCTGCGGCGCTTCCAGTCTTGACAAGCACTGTTTCATCCCAGTGTAATTGCATACACCCCCCTCCTATAATTACTCACTTGCTCATCACACCCGGGACATGAAAAACAGAAAATGACCACATCCACCATTTGCAGCAGTGTGTGTCATCTTCATCGCACCCCCCCCCCTCCACCACCCCCACCGCCTCTTCAACCGCCGAAATGCCTCCTTTCCTATTCGTTAGCATAGCGTCTCCTCTCCGCTCAGCCTCGGCCTCCCATCTATCACGGCGGACCAAGGCAAATGGAGCTTTCAGCTGAGTGGTGATAAGGAATCGCAGCCACATTAAAACATCTGTCACACCTCCAGAGTCCTGCACAGCGGGCGATACAGCGACTAGGGAGGAGGTGGGGACGAGGAGGGTGAAGTAGAGAGAAAATGTTTAAGGATGGGATGTGAGACGTGGGGATAGAAGACCGGAGGAGGGGTCTAGTATAAAAGTGTTGAAACAGTCAGATCGATCCAAGAATGCACACATTTTTCCATTATCTCCATTTTTTTTTTCTCTCCATTTATTTTCCTCCTCCCCCCTCCGTCTTCCTCTCTTACCCCTCTCCTCCTTCTCTTCTCTTCCTCCTCTTCTCTTCACTCCTGTTCCATCCCACTTCCTTCCTTTCAACCCCACCACCCCATTATATGTTTTATCCCCCACCCCCCAGAAAAACCACACGTCAAAGCACAGACCACTTCAGCAGTTTATAGGAACTTCAGGAAGAAGCTTTATTGATCAGACGTGCATTAGGAAAGACACACACATATACGTGTGAACATACAAACGCACCAGTGCTTTTTTTACACAGCGTCTGTTCATACACTCCTTAACCTTACCAATCTCTGCGCGCACACACATGTACAGCAAGAGCACCAAATACACACTTTATGGAAAATTTGTAAAGAACAAAAACAAAGTCTCTAAAGAACAATGCAATTATGATCAACCACAACAGAAGCACAAATTCACAAAGATATCTATAATTACTTACCTGGATTGTTTTATTCAGATTTAGCAAAGGACTGCAATGTCTTTTGGGTAATCTGTTTGATAGAGATAAATCCACGCAGTAACTTGCACGCTGTGGATTTATTCATGGATGAGTTTCTGAGTCTCAGTCCAGTTGTTTCTATAAAAAAAAAAGCTAATGAAAGTAGGTTCAGTTTTAGATTTTCAAGTAGTTTTCCACTGAATTAGGTGTAATCTTCTTTTACTGTCTGTGTCTTTTCCGATAGATTTCCATTTCTGTCCATTAGCCTGTTTGTCCCTCTTTGTGTGTGGGTTCGGTGTGATCAATGCACAGCTACAGCTGGTTGAAGGGGACCAAATCCATTGAACAGTTGATTTGGTTCCATTTTACCAGCTTTAGCAAAGCATTTTAGGGCAAGTCTAAGAGTTGCAGAAGGTGATATGTGGAGGAGGAAGAAGTGAAGGGGGGGAGAGTGAAGAGGCAAATCTGGACAGAAACCTGAAAGAGACAAAGCAAGAAGAAAAAGATGATGAGAAAACGGTTGTCCACACAAGTAGCAGCTCATTAATACAAATACAAGCAGTCATTTGTACACGCAGGCACAAAAATCACACATACAGGAACGAGCATGCAGACACTTAGTAAGCAGTCATTGATTATTGGAGGAGACGTTGCCCTTGAAAGAAGATGTGACTGCAGATGAAACGAAAATGTACAAAAAAAGAAAAAAAGTAGAGGAATAATAGAAGGAGTGTGTAAGGAGGAAGAAGAGAAAGAGGTGTGGGAGAAAGGAGAAGAGGCAGCCATGTGGGTGATGGAAAAAGAGATGAAGAAAAACAAGGAGCAGGGCCCTGAGAGATAAGAGAGGAGCGCATATAAACGATGGTAGCAGACAAACTTGAGAAAACAATGAATTCATCACCTAACTGCCAATACTGCTAATGAAGCCAGCGGATAGGACAGCAGGAAAATTAACTCTCATTGACCTCTAGCGCGATGTGGAACATCTCTTCTCTCTCGCTTACACGCACGTGTCCGACACCATTTCACTGTCTCTGCGTTGTTCGTGCACTCACTTGTGCTGTTCGGGTTTGAGATCTGGTGGCCCGTTGCACAGGCTGTCTGGCCCTGCTGCTGCCGCCTGAACATGGTGGCAGAGAGATGATGTACTCAGCAGTCTTCCTGCTTACTGCACCGCTGTGCTTGTCCTTGGAGCAACTCACTCATTTCCTAGTTCAATTAGCCTAGCTAATCATTTAATCATTAGGAAATAAACTGTTTAAGCAGAGTCTTGGCCCTGGAATCCAAGCGATTGATATTTTGAGTCTGGATATGTTTTTGCACCATTGGCTAATATTTTCTGATAATTTACTTTTTGCGTATCTCTTCTAGTTACATATGTTTCCTTACACTTGACTACACTTGGCTTTTCTGCTGGCAAAAGGATAAGGCTTGGAATATGATTATCTGTTTTTTTATTGTCAACTAATTCCATGAAAAGGGCAAAACAAACATTGAATTGATCCCACTGGTATCAGAACAAGCTTCACTTATCTTATTGCCATGTTCCTTAGGCCACAATAATTGAATGAAAAGCCCCTGATTTCAAAGAGTTTCTCTGTAATACTCAATTAATATTAATAAGCAACATCCAAAGTGAATGTTTAGCGGAGAAAAATATCCGTAGGTGTTATTAATCATGAAGCTGACACTGATTTGGTTATCAGGATTGTTTGGGTTGAATAAATTTAGTTCACAGCAGCAGAAGTGAACTATCCTACAACAGTTATAAATGAACAGATAGTTGTAGACCACACAGATAAAAGACACAAACGCAAACATGTCTGATGGGAAATACCAGAAAAACCTTGCTCTATATTAGGAACAAGAAAAAGGTTTTCACACCCATTAAACACATAAGGATGACACACTAGCGACCTGTTCTTTTAATTACAATTAAATGGTTACTGTACTTTATGCTCAGTCAGTGCCACATACACGGCCCTGCCTCTAATAAACATGTATGAGAGAAAATAGTCCCCAACAAATGCATTGTTTACTCTTGTTTAATTAAAGTCTTGGGAAAAACAACAGAGCCGGATTGTTGTAGGAAACCATGTAATGCGAGCCACAGACAAGATGAGAAAGTCTAAACATATTGATAGACAGTACAATATCAGCACATGTTAATTTGGGGCTTTTCAGGTGACACATTAAAAACAAGAATTATATAACATGTTCATAAACTGATACATCTCAAATTCTGATTGTGCAGCTTTTATTTTTTTATGTTCATGTCACAATTAACATTAAAAATGTTCTCAGTCAATGAACAGAAAAAAGTTCTATAAATTTCACTTGATATGCTTTTAAGTATTTAAACCCATATTTAACAGTCACAAACTGTGGCTGTACTGGCTTTCGGTGCTCGACTCTGAAAACAGGAGCCTGTGTAGGAGAGAGACTCACGCTGTCAGTCCTGTGTCAAAGCTGTCCACCTCTTCTAGATAATAAATAAATCAGCCTCGCTGCGCACAAATCACATTAAAACAATAAATGCTTAAATACTGTAGGAGCTTGGAAGGAAGATGCAGCCTGTTCACTCTTTCTTTCTCCCTCCCTCTATCATCTTCTTCTATTTTCCCCCATCTCTCTCTTGTGTTTAATAAACTTGTCACCCAAGAGACCGGCAAATTGATGAGGGGGATGCATCCTTGACTGAGAGGAAAAAAAAGAGAGAGAGTGAGAGGGAAAGGAAGTAGGATGGAAATAGAGGGGAGACAGCATCAGAGCAAGGGAGAGGGAAGAAAGCGTGAAGTAGCACACGGAGGAGAGGACGAGCTTGCATGGCCTGAATTCTGTACCTGTCCCAGAACTGCTGTTGTTCTACCTCTGCAACATGCAGCACTGCAGTGTGTGTGTGTGTGTGTGTGTGTGTGTGTGTGTGTGTGTTCATGTGCATGTGTGTGTTATGTGCTTCCAAGCATATAACCTGTGTGGATGTTATTTTCCAACTCCAAACACATACAGTAAGGTGTGAATGTGAACGTCTATGTACCATTTTCCTGGACAATGATCTATGAATGTCCACATAAGACGAGCAATAAGTGTCTGTGAGTGAGTGTTGATGTTCAGTGTATTGCTCAGCAAGCTCCTGTGTGTGTTCAAGCGCGAATATCAACTTCAGAGGAGAGAGCGCTACACATGAAATCCTTTTCATAGCAGGATTTTCAATAGATTAAGGAGAGAATCCCTTTGCTACGCTGTCTGCGCTTTATTCCGGCAATCTCTGGCCCACACACTCATCAAACGGACAACCCTCCTTCACCCTGCACACCTCAACTCAGATCCAACATCAAACAGAATCATTACACCCATAGCGTTTTATCATTAACCTCGCTCAGATGCCTGCTGAAAGCTTCACCGGTGAGTGCTCTTTCAACATTAAACTGTAAGGTAGCTCTGTCAAGATCAAAACTACAATAAGTAAAGGTGTTGTGCATTCATAAGTTTAACAGTGCAAGAGTCATAACTCAGGGAAGTGCACCGTATGTGGGTCGGGGTGCTGCATGTGCGCATTCTAGTGTGTGTTCACGCATGTGAGTGTGTGCGGCTGCTACTGTAGGTGCCCTCTATCAGCCTGACTGCATGGTTGGAGATAGGCTGGCTGCTTGTCTATTCTGGGACTGTGCTGTCCGCTGCATTCCTGCCCTTATATTGGAGACAGGGAGGAGGGGATGAGGGTTAGGGACAGCTGGACGCTGGCAGAGAGGGAGGGAGAGACATAGTGGTAAAGACAGTCAGGGAGTCATAGTGGGAAGGTCAGTGGGGGTGCATGGCGTCCACAGGGAGACTTACATAGTACAGGTGGTGTTACGGAGCAGCTGCCAGCCCACCACTATGTATGGCCCCTGGAGGATGAGTGACACTTTGAAACCAGTCCCACAGCGGACTCTGTCACTCTTGCTCACCGTGATATTTTCATTTCAGATGTATGGCCTGACACCGGAGCAGCACGAATACAACCTGCCGTACACCGCCACTCCCATCACTCACTCGGCCTCTTCACTCGCTGACCATGTCGCATGCTTTTGTGTCTCACTACCTATTTTCCACTCCGCTCTTTGACTGTCTCTTTCCCTCTCTGGTATTCCTCTCAGCTCGCTCTCTCTCTCCTTATCAGGACAAGTGGCTCTCAGTGACTGACTGACTGTCGGCCATGGCTCTCCATCCGGCGCCGCGCAGTGGGAGGGCGAGGCCACGGGGCCCGGAAACCTCCAAAACCATCACTTCCTGTCATGCTGACACTGTGTCAGGCAGCTCCTGAGACCCCTGATAGTTGTGAGGCTTCTGTTGAAAAAATAACCATTAAAATCCACTTAAAAAGAAAAAACTTGCATAATGCAGCATTTCAATGGATACTTTCAGGTGGATTTAGACAAACCATCTTAATGAAGGCCTCTGTGCATGTCTGATGAAGATGTTTGCCATTTGGTAATTAGCTTAATGCATGGCACGCTATAGTAATGAAACAGGTTGACCCGTGGTCAAGCTGTAAACTTTATCTTCTGTGCCTGGCTGTATTTATTTCTGCTAATTACCCACTGACTCGAGGCAGAGGGAAAAGTGGGATGTATATATCAAACTGAGCGCGGACATTTAGGGTGGATCTAATATCTATCAGATTGTGATGAGCATTGCAGAAGCGGTGTAAAATAAAAGTCCATCAGCGGAGATGAGGCTGAGGCTTCAGGACTGAGACTTGGTACTCGGGGCTGGTGGTTCACCCCCCTCCTTGGCGAAGGCCCCTTGTCATGGGGTTAGCGGTGCTAATGCTGCTGCAGTCCACTGCAGACACTGGCTGGCTGGCTCCTCTTCCACCACCACCCCTCCTCCCCTGCATTCGGACGTGAGCAGCACCCAGCGGCTGACTCAGCACTATTCCCACGCCTGATTGGTTGATCAGAGAAGGAGACAGGAGCGTAACAGGACCCTTTATCCTCTGCTCAGCCACTTCCTCGCTCCCTTACTCTCCCTGAAGATAAAACACGTCTGTCGGATAAAAACGCTTCCTGACCTTGTGAGGCTGCTCGGCTCAGGTACCATACTGTGGCTACAGTACCGTACGGTGGTGAACTCTTTCTTTATCTGTCCGGAGCCCTCGCAGGGTGACTGTGGCCTGTGATGATGCTATCTCTCAAGCTACGTCCACACTGTAGTTCATAATGTGGAGCAACTTTGACAGTATCTCCACAAACATAAACAGCCAGGGCCCCTGCTTGACCTTGTGTCGATATTTCAGCGTCCTACCACTACAGCCAAACTGAACTGTCATTCCTTGTTTAAAATACCGTGACCAGATTTGGTTATGGTCCTTAAATGTATCTTGACAGCATCTTTAATGTCTCTATAGACCATCATGAAGCGGGTCTGCAGCACTCATACTTTGTGATTATTGCAGTGTTTATCTTTCGCCGCTCTTGATTTTACCTCACAATGATTTAATCCTCAAAGCGGTTTTATTCCTTAACCTTTTAATCTAACGGCAACACCCTTAAGACGATCAATACCTATTTAGATGATATATTTAATTATATCCTCCCCACCCTCACACTCTCTCTCCTCCCTGCCCTTCCTGCTAGACAACCACAAAATGTAAACACTGTTTGAGTGTTGTTGTTTTTTTTAAGTTATTAGGTGAAGATTTTTCAAAGTACCAGGGTCTATTTTCTCATTAATATAACCTTACTGGACTCTTGGGGACACCGTCTTTTCTTAGACTTTACCGAAGTGAAATTCTTCACATTAATGTAAGAAGGATGACACTGTAAGTGTCCTTAATGAGCCACTTTATCCAGTAATTTAACCAAATATATATCCTGAGAGGCTGCGAGCTACAATATTGTTCAGCAAGGAGACTTCCTCATAGTACAAGCACATGAGTCACCTAACCAGCCTTAGCTGCCCCTCAGACCTGTTTTTACCACAGTAACTTGTCATCAATAACTGTAATGAGATTGAAAAAACATGGCAACAAGCAAGCACAGGGAAAATCTCATCCTAGCCAACACCGCTGTAATACATAAAATCACTGTATGTGATTTTATGTGTTACAAAATGCTGAGAGGAGGTTTTAATAATAAATGGAAGTCGTGGTGTCTAAAGATGCTTGGGACAGCCAATATTGGTAATTATCAGCTCATAAACCAACATAAGGATATAAAATATGTCAGCCAACAACTGCTGAGTCTCACATCACAGTTTGAAAATGGAAAGCTACATACAGGACTGACACTTGAAGTGAAAACTCTTGGCCAAGTCGAACAAAGGGAGATAAATGGAGTCAGAAAGAAATGATGGGAAAAGCTTCAGTTTCTCAAGTGAAAGGAAATCGGATTAAGCGATTGAAGGGCACAGCAGAAGTTAAATGAAACAATTTAACGTGCAGGTTCTTCACTTCAAGAGTTCTAAAAAAAAAATTCAGGCCGAAAGACATTAAAGCGGAAAGACGTCATCTGGTTTTGTCGGGGAATGATGTCATGATCCATATGCAGTGGCTGCCAAACCGCAGCAGACCTGCCTTCTGTCTTCACCTTTCTCTCTCCCTCTCTCTACCTATGCAGGCTGATTCTCACTCCGAGCACGCTTTCCTACCCCCCCTCCACCTCTTACCCTGCTCCCTCCATCCCCTCCCTTAACGAACCACCGCTGCCACTTAGGTATTTTAGCCATGCATTCATTACAGGCCGCAGCAGGGCCACAAAGGCACGCTTGATATATGCTCTGTCGTGAAACAAAAAATCCAATGCAGTTTAAGTCAGAGAGGAGCTCGGGCGTAAAGATAGCCTCGACTGACACGCTTTCTATTGTGAAAGAGTGAGATACGCACTCTTTGTAAGCGTACGCTTTGAGAGAGAGAGTGGCTTCATTACAACTGCTGTGTTTTAATTTGGGACAAAGGGGAATCGAAAGCGGTCCGAGCTAGTTAGAGTCATCTAGATTAGAATCTGTGGCAGATCAGCGTCTTGGATGCTTGTGTGAAGTTGTATGTGTGTAGACGGGTAAATGCGATTAAAGCGAGTCAACAAACTTCAAAGCCAAGTACAGTTTACGAAGAAAAAAAGACAGAAGGGATGGAATGAGTCTAAAGTGCAGTGTTGGTGAGAAGATTGATTTTTTTAACATTTGTTAATTTGCTTCTTAAGTTAAACATCTACACATACATTTGCTTCTCAAACTTCCGTTATTTTCTGTCACTGTCCCTTACTTTTTATTTCCGCTTTCTCCTCTCCTCTTTTCCTTTAGGGACCTTCTGGCCGGGTCACGACGCCCTGCTTCCCTGCAGCTTTATATTTCCCATACGAAACCAGTCCAGGAGTCTCTCTTCCTCTTTATCTCTTCCTCTTCTTTCGTCGCTATCTGTGCGACTCTATCTTTCTCTGCCACCGCTGTGACCCAACCTGGTTTAATGAATCATAGAGTAATCTCTCAGCTGTTTGTCCGCCCACAGACTGCCCACCGGAGACAAATGAAAGGAATTCAGATCCAGTGGACAACAGACATATGACCATAATGCAGCATGTATGTGTTTTTATATGACACACAACTTCCTTCCATAATGCAAACAATTAGAGGCATGTTACCACAAATGACACACAGTGTGTTAATCCATGTTATGCATTTGTCTCATGTCGCATATTTTTTTATCCGCAGTCACTCTTTTCTGAACAGTCCCTTTGATCTGTTAAGCACTTTAAAAAGAAAAAAAAGAAGTAATTATGGAGTTACAGGCTTTAAGTATAGGTAACTTTATTATATTTATAATTATATCCCTCCAGCTATATTCTCTGTGTTGGGTGCGTATATCATGCACAATTTAATTCCAGAACTTTTAGAAATCTCTGCAGACCACACAGCACAGGAACTACACAGCCATTATATAAAGTATTTTGGACTTATTTTCATTAGTCCTATTATTAACAGTATATATACCAGTACCACCCACCTGTACACTGAAACATGTGTCTGCTGCAGTGTTGGAATGATCACTTGACCGCCTCTCTCTGCATATTGCAACTTACAGATAAAATATGTTTTTTTTAAAGAATAATATTAATTTCGGAATATTCTGAATGTTTTGTATATTGAGAAGGTACTGTAGGATCGCTCCAACCAGACGTAATAGTTTCCTTTGTACATTTATAATTCCGTAACGCTAGGTTTCCGTAATGTCAGTCTACTTGAAAACTGTATGGCTATGGCTGCTATTTGTGGTAAAAATTTACCGTAAATCCCTCTGCAATGATATGTTTGACCTCACAGGCTTGAGGTCATGTCTTACTAAAGCTTTGTGACTGACTACTGCCTGAAACAGAAACGCCTTAAAGATTGCCTCACCTTAACATAAACATACATCTAAACACTTCCACAACACACAGTTATATCCAGTCCAGTTTTAGTAACTTGGTAACACACCTACAATGAGATTCGATCCCATCGAGGTGATGTGCTGATGTCGCTGGATCCAACAGGGACAAATGTTTTCACTCCACCAGGTGGAATTCTACAAAAGGAGACCATAACTACTACAATAGCCTTAGGCCAATACACAACCCACTCACGCTGTTCACTAAACCTATAGTTTCTACAGTAGTCTTGCTGCTGACACCGCACTACTGCTGCTGTGTAAAGCCCACTGTTACAGATGGTAATCCGGCTATCATATACTGTAATAGTCTCTGTGCAACAAAATGGAAGCAATTATCTTAAAGCACACAACGATCGGTGGAACAGATCACAACGCATAACTCTTTATGGGTTTGGGAGATTTACTTTCAGCGACTGACTCCCTCTCTCTGCGTAATTCATGTTCTTTACGATCCAACTCCCTTTTTCTTTAGTTTTTTTCCTTTTTCTTTTGTCTATTGATCAGTTGTTCCTCGCCTTTCTTGTTAGCCACGACCCCTCCTGCATTTTCAGTTCTAATGTACACATTACGACAATTTCCTTTTTCCTTTCCACCCTCTGTCCTCTACCCCTTCTAACTCCAACCTATCCCTGTCCCCTGCCTCTTTTTCCCCTTCAATAACACAAGTTCTGAGCCGTGTGCGTGATGACAGAGGAATGCTAACTAGCCTTGTCCTGACGCTGCACTCCCCTCCTCTTAGATATATATGGGCACTTACAGGAGGGGCGGAGGCGGTGATCACAGCCCATCCCCGCCTGACTCGCTGCTCTGCCGTTTGACTGACAGACTTACTGACTGACTGCCTCATTTTACTGCCTGACAGACTGGGACTGACTCAATACTTTTTTGCTGGCTTCTCCACTCATTTTCTGCTTTTTTGGCCCGTTTGCCTCGCTATCTGCCTGTATCAGTGGCGAGCAGGCTGGCTGGCTGCCTCCCTGACACTCAGCACTCCTGCATGCTGCTCCCAATTACACTCCTCCTCTGGTAGACCGAAGGGAGATGGATGCATGTGGCCCCACACAGACGCACTCGGGAGACATGTTATGCATAGATGCATAGACGGGTCAATGAAGACAGGCGCGTGCTTGTGTGTGCGATATACAATCACTCACAGGCGTATGAAAGGTGATTCTGCTGGGTTCAAACGGAAAAAAGACACTGCATCATGTATCTGTACCATACATTTTGCTCAGTTAAGTTGATTTCACATCACATTAATTTATGCATATGGAATTGTTAGATGGAATTGATATAGATTCTTTGCTTAACAAATCCTCATTTCCTCTTCATAAAACTGCTTCCCAAAAATCAGTCTAGCACACGAAAGCACACTCTCTCACACAATCTTTATTCACTATTCTCATAACCAGTAATGGAAATAACCATGTGCCCAAGAATGCATTACATTCAGAGCTATACCTTATGAGATATATCACAGAAATTCTACTTTATATTTCCCTGAGATGTCTCTCCAGGCAATATATTTTTGAAATACTGCAGGAGATGGATGCATGAGCGAGGAGGTGGTTGCACTATGGAAGGCACTGGAAGTGTATTCTATGCCTGTTTTCAGTCAAAATGTATTTTGAAATACTGTAGTTCTTATTCTGAAGCAAGTGATAGTGAAACGTGTTGTCATCAGGAGAAGCAATTACGAAAGGAAACGCCTGTTTCTCATTTTTTGGTCAACTGACAATTACTGTGTTGTAAAATTGTAAATGTTATGACCTTATAAACACAGACAGAGTGTAATTAGGATATTAGGATGACTGTAAACCCCGGCAGTAATTATGAGGGTGTCAATGTTAGGGGAACCTCCGTGTAAAAATTAGAGTGTGTGTCTGTAATCTCCAGTGAGCAGGAGTAACGCAGACGTTGGTGGGAACGCTGAGGAGGGGAATGCGGCCCACCACCACAGTGCCCTTGTTCCTTTAATTACTTCCCTCTGCTTCACAGCTTCACTGCATAACAATTATCCTGCGTGTTCATTTGAAGGGAGCAGACCCTCTTCCCTCATATTGTACAGTAATGGACAGGCTCTGGTGTCAGCAACATCACTTGATGTACAGAGAACACTAGTGGGAGCCATTAAATTAGACTCGGGCTAATACAACTGTCTTTCACCACTTTTTTTCTGGTGCCATAAACAATAAACAAGCACAGAAGTTGCCGGTGGCGTTGCTCACTCCAGATGTGAATATTTTGCAACCAAGTTTCTCTTTTCATTCCAGCACTGCATCTAAGGAGCTCAGCGTGTTTGACAAAACGTGTAATGGGAGGAAATTAGGAAATAAACTGCAAAGTGATGTAATAATTTACAAATCCAGCTGGTGTCCTAGAACGCTTTTGATCAATTATGTACTGCACAGGAATGTAAGAAGCTTCACCTTTTAGCGACTTGTTTGGGCCTTTGGTGTGCGCTCAGTGCTGACAGTTTGTGTCCACGCAAAAGACACACACTCGTGCACAAAGACCTCAGCGCGCACACACACACAAATGCACAGGCGGATGGGAAGGGGTTGGGTTTTGCAGTCTATTGGAGTCTAATTCAAGCAGATGTCTGTTTAATTGATCGAAACAAATTACCTCAACATTGATCTCTGTCCCGGCGTAGGTTCTGATCGGCTTTTTGGAGACGCGCTGTGTGTGTGTGTGTGTGTTTGGGGCAGCGTGAAGCTCTGCGACTCTGACCCACTCACAGTGAATGTATGATTTAATCGCTAAATGATAAATCGTAATTTGGTTTCTGATTATGCTGTGTGTTTTCTTAATCGATTCTCAGTTTCCCTTTGAACTGATGCGCCATCATTCTCACATTAAACCACTGGGCCAATTTACTAATTGACTTTTAAGGCTCATAATTATGAGTAATTCATTAGGTTTCTGAAGTAATTTATTATCAGGGCCTGTGTTATTTTCTTTCATCTGTTGTCATCTGTCTTTTTTTCTCTTTCTTATAAGAAATTTGTCCGTCATGAATTCAAAGACACATCTACAACATAGTACATGTCCCGTCTTTAATGTACTAATAAGCCCAGTGTCCAGTTTAACACATACACTGCTCTTGCGTAGAGACATAGTGAATGAGCATTTGCCAGTGTAAACTGTGAAATTACACATTTACCTTGGCTTCAGCCCATCATTGATACTACAAATAAAAACTGCTTCTATAGTAGGAGAAACAAATCAGTGAGCCAGTGCTCTCGGTATACATACATTATATGCATGTAATGCTTACATACCAAAAAAAACATACACAGCAAGATAAATCAATACTGTGGCCGGCATTTCTGGTGTCTATAATATATAAAGTATATGTATATTGTAACTTGCCAAATGGGTCTATGTAGATACCCATTTAATTTAGGTTACATGTAACATATATGTGTGTGTGTGTGTGTGTGTGTGTGTGTG
>JAPQRN010000025.1:17249655-17260095 GCA_037367275.1 Coranthus polyacanthus | reverse complement strand
ATATATATATATATATATATATATATACACACATATATATATGTATACATATATGTATATATATATACATATGTATATATATATATATATATATATAAACGTCCCACCAAACAGACAAAAGTATTATATCTCATAACTTAAAGGGGCAATTTTTAAGATTCAAAAATGTACTTAATCATAAGAAGGGAGCAGCATTTTACCACAAAGTTGTGGTGTTGGTGTCCATTTGGAGTGTTTTTTGATAGGTTTGTGTTGTTCTTAGGGGCTATCGTCACATGAATTGTTCTAAGTTCAGCATCAAACTTCATTCCTTTACTCGTCAAGAGCTGCCTCAGGTGGTGGGAAGCAACACCAGTGTTAACTCTCATTTTGCATCTATTTCTATCACTTCTTTTCTTTGTTGCTGAAGTTGGTGTCTTGCTGGGAGTGGGGTGATGGTGGTGGTGGTAATGGTAACATTTACTGTTCATCTCCTGGACTACCTGTCCTTCCACATGAGAGACAAGAGGTTAAATTGTGCCCTCTGGGTCACGCTACTTCTTACTGTCATGTAGTACTGAGAGCAGACTCACTTCTTTCGAGGTACAATGTGGTATTATGAGACAAGACTAGCTGGTTAGCATGCTAACTTCAGTAGATATCTTTGCAACACAGTGCAAGTGAGTCTTTGACCTAATGTCAGATAGTTACTTCTTTACACTCGATAATTTGATAATTTTAGGTTATTTTTGAATGCTTCACTTGTCCCAATTGTCCCTTTAACCAAGATCTGATGACAATGATTTGGTTTTATTTGTGCTAAAAAAGTGACAGTGGGTGAAGTGAAGTCAGCCTATTGTGATAAAAGATAGTGAATGCTGTGGTCGATAAAAGACTTCCATGGGAGCATAACTCAGTGTCAGGACCAAAGGTCTGCAGAAGACACAGTGCTGAGCTTTTTAAAGGAAAGCTCTGGAACATTTGAGATGGTAAAGTCAGAATCAGCAGCATTTGGCTGCTTGAAAGATCTGGATATATGGGTGTAATAAAGGCTGTAGGAGTTACAGAGTGCACCTGCACTGTACAAAATTCCCAAGAGATGCAGGGTATCTTTAAGATCCCCTATATTGGAGATGGCTCTGAAGAAGGTTTGAGGTTCAGAGGTCAGACTTTGCGGAGATGGGACTGTAGAAAGGGTGAACAGCCTGCTTTTTATCTTGCTGTCCTCCCTGTGTTTAAGGTGTTTAGTGATGCTTGAACTCTTCCAAAGGAGTCAACTTTAAAGCAGCTGAAGCACATTTTCAGCATAACAGTAATCCAAATGAATTTAGGTTTTGAACATTAGGTTATGTCAAATAATACATAACACAACAATGGGAAATATGTTTTCCCATTTTGCTATGAACTACTGTAAAACCAATCCTAAAAGTTTTATTTACCCTTAATAAAACCATTAGTTGCATTTGCTAAACCGCTAAACTAACAGTGCCTTGTTTGAAAGCGGTGCACACATTGGTTCTTCCTGTATGGCTATTGTACCTCGATGGCTTCTCTATGTATTCGTCTCACAGCAGGTCCAGTCCTATACAGTATGACCACAGCAACCAGTGTAACAGTATTAGGTAGATATTGTTGTATTTCAGCTGCACATAACTCTTGTTTATGTAATTACAGCATTTGTCCTGTAAAGTGTCATGAATGTGTATTTTACCCCAACAAATGAAACAGTTTTAAGATCCACCAAAAATATGCCCAATAGCCTATGTAGCCTAGAGAAAGTATTTTAAATGATTTGAATCATTTAATAGGTTTAATTATTCAGCAAAACATATTACTTAACATATATTTCCCTGTATATGGCTTCCTTCTTACATTAAAAGTGCATGATTGGAATGCTTAAAAATTAATTTTACATTTGCAGTTTGCTTATAGAGTTGACTTGCTGTACAGCACCTCTGCTCAACGTGTTCAAAGTTGAACTTATTTTGTTTCTCTGTATGGAACCACCTGCAGGAAGTCAAAGTTGGACAGTGTCACGGTGCTGTATACATGCGTAACACGGCTTGTTTTGCAAATTATTCTTCAGAAGTGCAGCTGTTGCTGTAATGGGCAACTAGGCACAAACATGTCACATCTTGTAAACCATGGCTTGTAATAACAGTTAACCTATATTATAGTGTATCGCACTAGACTTGCTACAGTCATTTGTGAAGTTAATTAATTGCAATGACTTGCAGACAGCCTCAACAGGTGCCTTGGCTGATCATATTATAATTTACAATACAAAGATATCCAGTCACCCTTCAGCACCGTCTGCCTCATTTTTTCTCTTTACATTTTTTTTCTGCCCTTTTCTTTCCCGTCTGTGGTGTCTCCCTCCTCTACGTTTCCTCCTCCACCTCTCTCTCTCTCTCTCTCTCTCTCTCTCTCTCCCACTCCCTCATCTTTCTTCTCTATGTCTTCGCCTGGTGCTGAAATGCGATGCTGTCAGGCGCTGTAAGCAGAGCTCTGTCACCGGGGCTTGTAACAGCCTTATGGTGGCTATTTTAGCGTGGACTCTGACGGTTGTGGCTGTCACATCTGATGTCTAGGGCGGCACTGATCTGCCATGGCAGGCGGACAAGGAGGAGGAGGATCGGTACTCTAGTCTCCTGCCAAACTGCACACTCACTACAGCTTCAGACACACACACACACACACACACAAACACACACGGATGCAGATCAAACACATGCACGTGCCTCTTGCTTCTTGACCTCTGTTCTGTTTTGTACAACCGCATGTATACACAAATATATGCTGTGATGTGCAAGTCTGCACACTCAAAAACAGACTTATGCCCTGTCAAAATGTTCACAGATTTATGCACACACATCCATGTGAAATGATCCAATGGGCAAATGTGTACGTGCTCATATAAAGTTGCACACAATAAACAAGCATACAAGCACAAACAAGTGTAAAGACAACCAGACTGATATTCACACACACACACACACACACACACACACACACACTCTGTGTAGAGCAGCACTGCAGTAAGGTTCCTATGCTGCCATTACTTACAACGCTGAACACTTATTTCTCTGCCTCCCCCTTTATTTCTCCCCTCTTGGTTCTCCACCTCCCTCCTTTTCCAAGTCTGTCATTTCCTTTTCCTTTCTCCTTTTATCTGACTTTCTCTTCTCTTTGCGTTCTGTCCTATCTCACCTCCTCATTTTTCATTCATTCCCTTGTTCATTTAACTCAGTGATTTATTCTTTATGACTCCTGGTTCTCTCTCTCTCTCTCTCTCTCTCTCTCTCTCTCCCTCTCTCTCTCCCCACTTGTTCTCATTCTGTTCTTTCTCCCTCCCTCTCCTTCTCTTGTTCCCCTCATGCTCACTGACTTGCCTTGCCTTTCTGAGTCTCTCACATTTACACCAGAGTGGCTCTCTTGTGCTGAGAGGATCGCATAACCCTTACACAGTATTTGAAGTGTTACACCCCCTCCCCGTTCGGCTCCCATTGGGTTCAGTCCAGCTTTCTCGCCCACTGAGAGTGACTCGGTCTCAAAGCTACAGCCGTGAGCCCTCTACTCATGTCTCTAACCCTGAGGCCTCAGCGGATCAGAGGAGAGATAGACCCTCGGCCCTCCACGCATTCAGCCCACTGCCTCAGCTGTTCACCTGAATACTGAAATGGTGGAAGCACTGAACACTCAGAGATTCAAACAGGGAACACACACAGTAAATGTGAGCTTTTAGTAAGCACTCAGCAACTGTTTAAAATGCATATCTATGTGTGGTCGTGGCTCAGTCGTTGTTGTTTTACATGAATATCAGCCCAAACATCTGATACTTTCATGCGTAAATGTACTTATGTATTCTGACTTGAACATCCAGGCTTGATGACAAGATTTCTTAAATACACTTGAGTATAGTGTATTGTCAAGTCGGAAACATGCTTGATGCATGCAAACAGCTGCATGCTAGTCTTCTAATCATAAAATGAATGCCAATAATAATGTACCAGATATGAGCCCAATTCTATGTGTGTACCTATTGTACCTCTGTAACAAATGAAACAGTAGAAACTGCGTGGGGAATATAATTAAAGCACAATACAGCCCGATCACATACTGTATAGGAACAACTATAAATCAAAACCTGTGCTATAGGTATCTATGGCGGGACACACATTAGTCCACTACGTCAAATATAAACCAAGCTTAAAGGTTGCAATGTGAGTTTTTGTCCGTCTAAACTGGTGTCTAGATGTACATTTTTAATACAATTGTTACCTGTTGTCTTGAGCTTGGCCTTAATCTAGAAAGGCGTGCGCATGTATCTTTACATTACATAAACATTATATTTAAGTGTCCAGTGTCCACGTGAAGCTTGAAAATGGCAAGATACAAAATCTGCGCAAACTAAATAAGGAACTTAATGTTCAGTATTGTGTACCTGTAGGTTCTCAACCTTTACTTTTGGAGTGCCCTTGACTGCGGCCCTCAGAGCGGAGCTACAAGAGGTAGGGGTTGAAGTCTTTGCCTAAGAAATGAGAGCCCACTTACTGGAATGTTACATGATTACAACATGATAATTCTATAACACTATACATATTATATTTCAACCTGTTGCTTGCTACTGTTATCAACGATTACAGTGACAAATCCGACCAAATTTAGAGGACAGAACAAGCCTGGAAGCATATTTACAAGCCAACTATTTCAGTGTGGTCCTGCCCACGGAAGTTTCCGCCTGGAGCTGACGTCACCTTTAAGGTTAATACACGGGGCACAGAAATAACTGTACTGTCACACGCAAATCTTCTTTTATATGAAGTTCGAGCCAACATTAAAGCAAACGTGTTGCTATACACTACATACAAACATATAGTGTAAGTGCAGGGCATATTTTCGAGTAGAGAGCCTGTGAGAATTACACACATGGCTGCGTTTTGTAAAAGTCTCATTGAGAAAAATCACTTGTACGCATCCACACAATCCCACACAGCCTCAGCATGTTACTCAGAAGACAGAAAAGCCAAGTAAAGGTCTTCAGTTGACTACAGCTGCAGTGGTAACCTTTGAAACTCCTCAAATTCAACAAGGCGATTAAACGGAAGAGCTATCAGTGTGTGTGTGTTTGTGTGCATTCACCTTGTCTGCACTTTTGTTTGACAAAGAATGCGAATTATGTCTATAGGTGTGTGCATGTGAGTGCGTGTGTGTTTGGCAGTTGATGTTGTTCACACACACACACACACACCAATAGTGCCATTCAGCCATCTGTGTTACACCCCTGTCCATGACCTAGTCCCTGCACATGATTAATTCCGCTTTATTCCACTTTATGCATTAAAGTCCATTTCAGAAAGGTCAGCAAAGGGGTGGTACAGCGAGGAATTGAGCAGCCTCCGCCCCTCCTCTTAAGATCGTTTTGTGGACTCAAGGCCAGTTTCCTCTTAGTAAGCTCATATTAAATTCACACATCTTTCTTTTAGCCCCCTCCCTTTCTTAGCATAAGAAAAATTATGCAGAGCAGTACTACCCATTCAATTACCGTTAAGCCCTACTTACCCAGCAAAGAGAAAAAGGGATTCTAATTCATTAGGTGGGATTAAATGACGGTTTAAAAGGCATTTCGGTGTCTGGGAGAGCAGTGACTGTGCTAAGGAGTGGTAGGTAGCGAAGCGATGAGGGGTGTAATTTGAGTCTTCTACATATTCTGTCCTCGAATGTCTTCCTTTCACATTTCACGCCTGTTGGGCTGCCTCAGATAGACTTTTTATATGTCTGTTAAAAATGAAGGTGTCTACCTAAAAGGCATCATCATGGCCCCACTCCTTAACAGCCAGATGTCAGCTAAGGAATGAGATTGTAAATAGATATCACTGACAACTAAGGAAAACCCTGTATCATCAAAAAGGCAACTTTTCAGAAGTTTTTTTTTTTTTTTAAACACACTGTAACTGTAAACCGTGACTTTAAAGGGCCACACAAAACCACAAAAACATGATGGAGATAGATATCGCCTTATAATAGTAGATGTTTTGAGGATGTGGCTCCATTCAAGTGGTTTATTTTGTCCTCAGATTGTGAGATTCTATTTTCAGTCATGGCAAAGTGCATAAATCATGGATAAAGAATACGGTGCAGCACTCCAATTTAAGTTTTTATTGCCGTGTAGATGATTCGGGCAAGATGCCATCTTTCAGCATGCATTTCAGGCAATAATAGTGTCAAACCTCAATTAATATTCATAAATCGACAATACAACCATGCACACAGCTGTGTCAAGAATCCCATCCCTCATGAACTGATTCACTCCCCTTCCCACAGACAGTGGCTTGAAGAAGGGCTAGCAGCTCTGCACAAACTGCTTTCTGGGTAATAATTTCTTTTTAGAGCTGAGGAAAAAAAAACACATAGATTCATAATAATTTTATGACCGCTCAAACGGGGAAAAAGTTGGTCCTCCAGCTACAAAATATTTGGGAAGCTCACTAAGAAATTCACTTGATGCTGTCTACACTATTTTAAGCCGGTGTTAGAGAAAAGGGCAAGGGCAGATGGGACTGTGGGAGAGGGCTGAATGATGATGATAGGGAGAGGAAGAAGAAAAAAAAAAAAAAAAACAGGACGATGACCAGGTTAGAGGAGAAGTGGTGAAGTGATAGGAATGTTGTTTTTTTCCCTCCTCTGGCAAGGCAGCAATTACAAAAACTTTTTTAGTGCTGCTCATAGCTGGCCGCAGGGTCCTCCTTATGTGTGTAGACTTTGTGCCTGAGTGTGTGGAGAATACGATGTGGACATTAGACTGTATTTAAAGTGGATAGGGAGGTCTAACATCACCCACTGGGTTGCGTTCGAACCGGTTTGATTTATGATAGATTTTTCTTGCTCAAACATCGACCACACATCCCCATGCCGGCACACACACCAAGTAATCTGAAGTAATCACTACACTGTAAATATCACAGACGTAAAATCGCATTGTGATGCATTTTGTATATGCGATAAAGTGATAATTATCATTGGGATATATTGTGATAATGCATTTTTCTTTTCTTTTGTCTTTAGGGTTTATTTTGTTTACATTCTCAGTTAAAGCACTTCCAAATGTTTCAGTGATTTGATGTTTTACTTAATTTTACTGTACTTTACTGTGTATTTTGATGTTGGACAAACAATTTATGATAATTGAATGTTCTACCTTTTAGATTTGCGAAATCGTGTTCTGACCATAAGGAAGAGTTTGAAATCACAAATAACTGCCTTTTACGTCACAGCATTAAATCAAAGTAAAGTTTTCATCTTGATACATCTCATTTCCTCTTTAACATCATTCTCATTATGTTGTCTTTGTCTTTTTACATCTTTACATCATTTTTGTTTTTTCTGTTGTTTTCGTCTTGTGTCTTTTGCATCTTTTTCATGTCATTATGAATAGTTTAAAACCATCTAACCATCTAGTTTCTTCAACTTTCACTCAAGACCAAAAACCACCCTTTAACCTGGAAAGAAATAATGATTTGACATTTATCATGATAATTACGAATATCGACTGATATGAAAATGTTTATCATGAGAATACCTTTCTATGTGTAATTAGCAACCAAACCAAACTGCCCTAATAAGCATGCTAGCTGCAATGCCAATGTATTTCATATATTCATTTAACTTCAGCTAAGTTAGCTTAATTATGCTAACAGGCCATGTACCATCAAGGAAAAACATTGTGTGACAGCATGGGTGTATTTTTATTTGAACACTGGGGGGACACGTTAAGCAGAAATCTGGGGGTACTAACACTGAATTTCCTACCTTCTGGTGGATTTTTATCCACCAATTTGCACCTTTTCCGTATCAGTTTATTATGGAAAGATATTTTTTTATTGTTTGGGTGGACACATTCATGAAATTTTATTTCCCCACAAAAGCAAAAATCCAACTCCTCCGTGAATCTAGGAACTTAACTTAAGGAGTGCCGACACTTACTCATATTGTTGCTTCTATCTTATTTTTGGCACATATCCTTGCAATATTGGTTAAACTGTTTAGACTTTACAGTAGTCCTGGCACATAAAACTGACCATGGCTATAGGCTCTTCAGTTCTTAGCTTGAAGTATTTTATTGCAGGTGCTTGGGAAAACTTAAAATAAAACATAAAATGGCTGATAAGTTCCGGTATAATTTTCTCCAGACTCTGAATCTCTCTGCAGTACACTTCTCCCTCAGCATCTTAAATGTTGTTTGGCCATCATTTGTGTGCTTTTCTCTGCGTATTTCTTTCTTTCTCTAAATAAGCCTTTGGTTCAAAGTAGCCCTCCTCGTAAGGGGCTTAGAGTATAAATCAAGCCTCCAGATCACAGTCTGACTGGATCAAAAGGCAGGCTGGAATGGCAGACATTCACAAATACTGTTACTTTGCACTCAGCCACTCATACAATACTATCTTCACTTACATGCACAGACACGTAATCTGCAGTATGTCCCATTTGAGACATCCTGAAGCTGATCTCCTTTTATTGGTTAAAAATCAAAGCCTCAAAACATTTTTGACAACTCTATGTGCTTACTGACAAAAGTCTGCAGTACTAAGGGGTATATGTAATGAGGAGAGGACTTCTGCAAGAGTCCCAGAGTACACTGCAGATCTGTCGTTCTTACCCCTCCTGTCATACGCTACGCTGCTCTCTGACATTTTAAAGCGGTTTGTCAACATTAATCACAGAGCTGTTCAGAAATCCAGCTGGAAAAATCTGTCTCTACTAATAATGGAGTTCAGAGTGTGTAGATGAGAGTGTGCATTTGTGTACGCGTTGCAATGTGTGTATACACACATGTGCAGCCAATCGCTCAGCCTGTATCTGTAGATCTTCATGTAATGTTGTTTTGTGCCTTAAAATGAACAAATCTCAACATGAGCATATGAACAATAAAGGTTGATTAATGATCAATGACTAAAAATGAACTAAAATGAGTAGTTCTATTAAAGGTTACCAAATATGACGAGACTAATGAAATTCATGTCAGGACAAACAAAACTGGTACTACCCCAAGTTAACACTGCCACACACACAGAGCGTCAGTTTAGTAAACACCTAAAGCCACTAATAAACTCCTGTGACCAACTTCATCCACTTCTTTTTCAGCTATTGCTTCTTTCTATCAATTAACCTTTAAGCTCTCTCTCTCTCTCTCCCTTCACAGACACATAAATAGAAGACTAAGGAAGAGGTGTGTAAAACCGAAGAAGTGTGGAGGGCCAGTCTCCATTTCCTGGGCTGAAATAATCAATAGTCTATGAATATTCTGATTAGAGTCCTCGGGCCTGAGAAAAATGTCAACATTTAGTCAACAAGAGCAACTAAAGGAAGAAATGAAAAAAAGGGAAAAGACAGAGACAGAATCACAAAATAGAGGAATGGGCGAGAGGGAAAACGTAGGATTTGAGAAAAGAAAAGAAAAGAAAAGAAAAGAAAAGAAAAGAAAAGAAAAGAAAAGAAAAGAAAAGAAAAGAAAAGAAAAGAAGATGGATTCGGCGCCAGTATCGGTACGAGGTTCTGTTTTTATGCCTCAGAACGGGGAGCAGCGAAGGCCATTTTCCACCCCTCCCATTCCGTCTCATCATTATAAACATGATATCTGTGGAACACGTGGAAGGAATTTCTTCACATTTGGCACAAACATTCATTTAAACCCAGAGAAAGGAGGGAAACTAACTTGATTTTGGTGCTCAAAAGTCAAAATCACTGTGACGTGATCCTCCTATTGGTCCATTTGTCAAAAGTTACTGCACCAATTTTCATGAAACTTGGTGGAAGGGTAGGACGAGGATAAACTCCTTACATTTTGGCAGAGATTCATAAAAAGGATTAAAGGCTGGAATTGTTTTTCACTTTCTTTAAAGGTCCCGTACTGTGAAAATGCACTTTTATTGGGTTTTTAGGTTTATATAAACTTTGTGGTGTAAAATAAAAGCCGTGAAAATATGAACTTGCTCAGTACTGTCAGTCCTCCAGTGTCTCCACCACAAGATGTCCTCCAGACAAAACAAGACCATTATAAAATCCCCTGCCTGTGATGTACTAAGCAAGAACCATGTCCATAACCAATCATGTTCAAGGTATTTTTTTTTTTTATTTGTTAGCCCCGCCCCCATCAGTTACTAGCAACAGAGCTATGACTATATTGGGAAAACGAGCTATGAAAAGTATATTATTCCTGCTACAGTGAATCAAAACTACTGCAGCTTGCAAAGATTAGAGGAAAAAGATGAAACTGTGGTGCTTTTTGAGAACCGCTTTCAGTCCATAATGGCAGAAAAGTAGCTCTGTTACTGGGCAATTCTGTTGCAGTGGAACAATATATTGACTTGCAATTCTTTGCCGTGAATACTCATCACTTCCTGAAAGCTTCCTTGCCAGTTGGAGGTGTGTCATTTTCTTACATCAGTGGTTCCACAGTGATGT
>JAPQRN010000025.1:17172128-17199357 GCA_037367275.1 Coranthus polyacanthus | reverse complement strand
CTTTTTAAATCCAAGTTCTGTGAGTAAGCTGCTTTGTTTTCTTTTTGACATATCTGTCATATGCTCACTTCAAAACATGCTCACTTTTTTTTTACGGCTGTTAGGATCAAGGAAGTTAGGATGACCACACTTGATGTGAAGGCTCCATTTTAGAGAAACCCCAAAAAAAAAAAAAAATTCAGGGAAGTTCATGTCTTATTAAAAGGAGCCATGCTCCCTCTGGCTCCCCTGTAGTTCGCATCCTGATTGTTCCTCAATTTTAGGACTTCAGGAGTAACTGTCTAAAAAAAAAAAAAAAAGTGTCACTGCACCTCGACCAAATCCCTGCTCTATAGTTGATCCTTATGTCTGACCTCTCTGCTAAAGGAGGCACACAAAGGAAAAATGTACCTCCTACGATTACCACTGCTCTTCATTAGCATTACTTCATGCTGTTTCTAGTTTCTATTGTATCAATTTGTAGATGGGAAACTTCAGTAATTTACTGTATTGTACACATGCGCTGCGAAGAGCATACTTTATAACTGCTGGTTGGTCTTGGTCTGTAAAGGTCTAGTTGTTGATATGCTGACCTCAGTGCTGTCCAAGAATAGCTACCTGGTCAGGACCCCTAGAGCCACATTCTAATAAACAGCATGGGAATCTCTAGGACACCATGCATACAAACCTCCTGCCTGTCTACCCCTGTCTCTCTCTCTCACTATCTCTCTCTCTCTCTCTCTCTCTCTTTATAACAAGCTCAAATTTCCCTCATGCAGAAACTCCCTGTAGTCAAAAACAGCTTTGGACAGCAAACCTGAACGGCCCAGGGCTGCAAGGACATGCTGCTCAAAATTCGATGAAGCATTTATTAATAGACAGTGAGTTTGTCTATGTATGCACTATATACCGTGCCTGTACATAAATTGCTTACAATTCTTGGAGGATTGTAGATATAAAGCAAAGATATGATTACATGAAATAATAAATTACATTTTCCTTTGTGCAGTCAATTGCCAGGATGAAGTAAAAATGCATTTCTTTCTCTCAGTGTGCGTCCCCTTCCCACAAACACATACACTAACTGTAAAACTGCCTCTGTCTGCCTCTCACACACACACACTCATACACACACCTGAGTGAGGTGCGGTAGTGCCTCGGAGGCCCACTTAGTGGCTGTGTGGCTTTGATGAGAAGGGCCTTTTGCTTTATTTAGTGAAGTGCTGCCTAATATGATTATGGTCAGCATGCCTTGTGTTCTCTCTCACATTGGAGAACACACGGGGAGCTATTACCGAAGTCCCCGGTGACCGACCCCTTCCTGGTGAGAGAGAGAGACAACAAGAAAGAGCGACGATGTATACAACACAAGTAGCGGAAATATGTCAACTCTAAAATCTGTCATTTGCAGACAGTGCACAAAGCATCTTTAAGAAGTCACAGATGTACTTGACCTCTTCGGGCATAATACATAATCAAGTCTGCATTCAGGCATAACTGATCATCTGTCATTGTCCCACAGAGGTCAAATTTAATAGGATATTGGCAGTCAGCAGCCTTGATGTCTGCAGCCAATGAAGAGAGAGCATTATGCATTAAAAGATGCAACAGAGCTCGGTGGTATGGTATGTCACCGTAGACGCGATGGCGTTCATATTACATAGTAACAAACAACTCACACAGGATGGTTTTACAAGGCTTATCAAAGCACTCTGTGGTCCGGTGTAATGTGGATGAAAAGTAAAGCATCTGTTCAAGAACGGGATAGTCGTAATTTACCAAGGTTAAGTAGCACTACATATGTCAGCGAAAGTGTAGACAATTCAGTTCCACGGTATGACGTCAGCCAGCAAATGGAGCGATTTAAATAACTTAGATGAGAGCATTGTAGTGTGTGTTATGTAAAAATGTGACCGGCGTAGATGCGAAAAATAGTGCTCCCTCAAATATACTGTTTGTTTTTAACAGAGCTGAAGCCGTACAGGGTCATTTTAAAAGTATGTCAACCTTAAAATTGTTTCCAGTCATTTTGAGTTTGAATTTATCTCTTTGTTTGCCAATGAAATGTGTATCCATCGGATAAAACATTGTCACATCTTGTTCATTGATTTCCACTTTACACGCTGACAAGCTCTCTAAACTATGTGTTTAAAAGAATTCAATAAGCTCTTTATCTTTCATGCCAACCCTCTGTTTGCAGGAATTTTAGTTTTTATATATTGGTGAAGTCTCTCTTTTTTTTTTTCTTTTTTTTGTAGTGATTTACTCACACGAACAAAGAAAAGCAGCAAGGCCATAACACTTTAACAGGCTTTGTTTAAATGTGAGCAGATTGAGCAGCAGCTGACTGTAGCAGCAAATATAAGGTAAAGCTTTGGATCAGAACACTGAGTCCAGAGAAGCTATACTGTGACTTGACTGCAGTCTCTCAGCCTATAGACGCAGTGCAGGGACCTGTCACGCTCACAGATGAGAATGTCCATACTGCCCCCTTCTGATCATTATCTGTAAAGCACCTTCTGCAATAAAACTTCACCATTAAGTGTGTTAGAATAAGGATCACAGTAAAAAAAAGATAATTAATCAGAGGCCTGTTATAATGGTTTAAGCGCAATGTTGCACTTATATAACCATCTGATACTGTATTTTAAGGGCTGCCCTGACCACTGAAGCTGCACATTTTGAAGCTAAACTTTGCCTTTGGTATGTTTCTGTCTATATTTGTGTTGTTGTGTGTGCTAGCGATAAGAGAAGCCAACGGTCAGCGTAATTACCCAGGTAGAGCTGATGCAGGTGATACTTCTTGCATAACCTCAGCTAATGATTAGAGGGTGGATGTACAAACAGGCCAAATTCTCAACACTTTATGAACACATACTTAAGCTATGATGCCAGATAGATGCATTCACTTCTTACATTACACTGTGGTCAAAATAAAGGAAATCAATCACGACATTTTCCAGATGGATCCCATGGTCGGATTAGTCCGCTTAGTGAGCAGTGTTAATGTTAAAACGTCATTAAACATCATATAATTAAGTTGTGCGGTTTCACACGGTTCTTTTTTTTTTAAGTGCTGTATTTCAGCATTATTTCAGTATAACTGTGGGACTATGTGTTTGTCAGTTTTAGCAGAGACTCATGGTTTATATGTGTACAGTGTGTGTTGCTGAGTGTGCTTGTTTTCTGTGTATAGCTCTATTTCAAGGTCAGTTAGGCTTTTGCTAGTATTTCCCAGTTTGCTATCAGCTAAGTATGTTTGTCTCTGTGAGAATGGGTGTATACATATAGATAAATATATATATATTGTGTGTGTGGTGGTGGTAAAGGTAGCTGCATGTACAGTATATGTCTCTGGCATTTATGTACACTAACTGCGTTTTATGAGTTTTAAGTGTGCAAGACTGTGTTTTGTTTTGTTTTGGTCTTGCTCTGTGAAGCACTTTGGGCTGCGTTTTCCATGAAAGGTGCTATATAAGTAAATAAAGATGAAGTTGAAATGTGTTAAGCGAGTGCACGGCACGGCACGGCCTTTCTCTAGTCTGCAATGGATAAACAATGCGGTGTTGTTTGAGAGCAGTAGAAAAGAAGTACAAGAGAGGAAAACATGAGACAGGCAGAGAAAAAAAGCAAGAATAAGTACAAGTGAAAGGCATAAAGAGGGAGTTTAACGTGAGGAGTAGGTGGGAGTGGAGGAGAAAAAGGACATTATGGAGAGGGACGTATAGCGAGGTGAGCCAGGTAAAGTGCTTACCTGGGCATTCCAAGAGCTCTCCAGCAGTCAGGGAGACAGACAAATGTGTTGAGTGGCATTTACTCAAGATAAGAGCATTTCTGATACCGACACCCGGGACATGAAGCCCTGCCTCTCTCTGTTTGTCTGCAAGGCACTTCAGGCCACGCAGGTGTGGACTGTTCTGTGCTGGTGCAACACGGTGCCTCTAATAACTCTACTGAGGAGATTCAGATTCTGTCAAACAGTTCAGACTGTTATTTTAACCGTACATTTGTACATATCTACAAGGAAAGAGGATTTTAAAATATGTGTAGCTATTAGTCTAATTGTTGCATATTACATGTTTGAATAAGGAATCATCATTACAATATTAAACACTGAATGGCAACAGACTAATTCATTACTTGATATAACAGAGCTGCTACAGATTAATGAACTATTCTAATAATCGATTAATAATCTCATAGAGTTTTCAAGCATTTGATGCACAAATGCAAACATGTACTTCTTTTTATATGAGAGTCAGTGAAATATATTAAGTGAAAACAAACACTTGTAGGATGTCACAAAGGACTTTGTTTTTGCACTTTTGCGTATTTTATAGACTAGAGCAATGAATCAGTTCACAGGGCACTAATCAATGATCAATAATTACAATCACCTATAAGATAAGACCAGTTGAAATGATCCTCTGCTGGATGCGAAACAGGAAAAAAGTTAAATTGCTGGAAAGTTGTTTTCCAGGGACAAAACCGCCTCAAAATAATGGAGTTTATGGGAAATGTGGACTAGATTTTTCAAATCAATGAATCCTGAATGGCAACTTTTGTGTTTGGTTTTTATGATTTCTCAAGTCCTGTCTCATTTCATGATGAAGGAAACGACTAAATTCTGTGAATGGTGGACTAGTGGACTGCAACGTAAAATCCATCCAACAGAGCTATACTGTTTCCTTTAGGTAACACTAAGCCATACTCAATCCACACCCTCTGTGAGTCTGTTATTAATTAGATTATTTTGAGGATGAAACTCTAGCTCTTCAAATTGAACTAATTTGAACTGCAAAACTATCCCCTAAAATACTACCTCATTACTTTCACATGAATCTGTATTTTCATAGTGTTTTAGCACAGAATTCATCACATTTCCCAGCTGACTAAATGTAAATTACCTAACATTTGTTTTACATCTCTTCAACACAAGTCTGAGCAGTAAACAAATGCGATGACAGCATTGTCAGTGATCACATGCTCATGTGTACATAAACATAAGTCAATAATCCTCCCCTGCATCTTTAGCCTGTCTTCTGTGTCGTGTGTTTGTGTTGATTGACCTTTGAAAGAGCAAAGAGAACCTACATGGATCGATGCCTCCACGGATGAGTAATCCCCAAGACTCCTAACACCAACAGCGTGCATGAAAACCATCGCAAATACATGCAAATAGCATCATTAGCAGCAAAACACAAACACATAAGCACACGTAGCATCGAAATGCACCCTTGGGTTTCCATTTCTCTCACGCACACGCATACGGGCAATGTCTGTCCTGTGTTGCTGAGTATGTTTGCCACCAGTCTGTGTGACAGCTGGTTGCGAGGCTCCTTGTTGCGCGATCCGGGCCACGGGTAAATGATCTGTGTAAATTGGCCTTTTATGGGACTGCAGGGGAAGATGTTTCACACCCTATTTAACTCTTCATCGCTGTTTAGTCAAAAAAAGGTTCAATCTGCGGGAGATCAGGTAGACTAATGATAACTAAAAGTGATTCAAAATTACAAGTAAGACTTCACGCAGAGAGAGAGCGAGAGAGAGAGAGAGAGCGAGCACTGAGAAGGTGTGGAGTGTTGGAATTACACAGTCTTAGTCGGTGTAATGTGACGTGTTTGAAAGCACAGAGGAAATTACACCAAATTTTGGCCGCGAGGACATAAAAGCCGTGTTTTCTTTAAGGTTACTCAGCCTGGTGTCAATTATTGAACACTCAAGTCAAGGCAGTTAAATAATGTTGTCAAAACCCACAAGGGAGTCTGTGCAAAATATCCCCTCTGTCCTTAGGCCCTGTATTCAGATGAGGAGAAATCCTTTTAAAACACTACACTTGGTACACACTCACAAACTTAAACAATATACTGTACTTTATGTTTGTCTCCCTTGCCTTGTATATTGCATTTTTTCCACTGATACATGTTTACTTTAAAACGCATGTCCTCCCCCAGCATCATATATAATACGTTATCATCCAGCAGCCATATTATTAACTCATGGATTAGCTGAGTGAAGTGAACTTTATTCCCTCACCAACAACAGGTGTGTTTACCTCAGTAGGGAGCAAAACACTCAAACAGGACTCACAGCCGTATAATGCCTTCTCAGAATCGCTTTTATTGCTTTTTTTTTCCAGGAATTTGCTCCAATTGTATTTATTACAGAGCTGATGAACAAAGAAGCACACACATGAAGTTGCATTTGTACTTTGTGTGCACACGTGCATGTGTGTGTTTGTGTGCAGACATTAGACAACACCAGCTGCCAGAGTCAAACAGAGACTAAGCTCCATCAAAACTTTATTCATTTGGAAAAACAACACCACAACATTTATTTAGTTGCCCTTTGGTGCGTTGGAATAAAATCCTATCACCATCAGCAGACACAAGTGTGACGATCAAATTTTAAAAAAAATTTTTGTCTGAGCCCTACAGGCTTCTTGTCCATTTTGACCCCGAGACTGAAGCTCAAAGTTCATTCTTGACAAAAACAGACGAGAAAAACACCCACAAAATGCATTTAGTGGCCGGACTGCATCATATGGAGCTTAAAGATTCAAAAGACAGTCAAAAATAAAAAGATTGATAAGTTATGTCATTAGTCAAACAAAAATGCCAAAATAGAGCAGGATGCAGCTTCTTGACTGTGAAGATTTGATGCTTTTCTTTGTCATATCCGATGGTAAACAAATTATCTTTTGGGGTTTGGGGCCATTTGAACCACTTTTGAATAAAGAAAATTACGTATTGCTATTTTGTCATATTTTAGCAAAAAAGCAACAAAGAACAATCAGCAATGAATATAATCCACAGCCCTAAAATGACTGCAAAATGGCTTGTGATAATGTTTTCTTGCCTGCTGTTTCTGAGCCCAAAAATGTATTTTGGTCATACAAATTTATTTATGTATGAATATGTATCCACTGCACCCTTGTACAATACATTAAACAGAACTCTCAGAAGTAATCATAAAAAAATGTTCAAAATCATTAACAGAATTTCACAAAATGATAACACAGTGCGATGTGAACATAAATATAGCAGTAATTCAAAGAGAGGCAATAAATTACATCTAAGTGTTACTGTACATGTGAGTAAATACTGTGATGGCCCCCGGGGTGGACCCTGCGTCCCCTCAGCCTGAACGCAGCAGTAGCGGCAGCACCAGCAGCCCAGATAGGGCCTGACAGGGTGAAATGAAACACACAGATAGGGAAGTGGCAGCCAGGCAGACAGGAGCCAGTCTCTCATGGGCGCTGGAGATTAGGCTGACTCCTACTTCACATTCCCCAGCAACCAGAGCACGAGGGGCGTGTTCCAACCCTCGAAAAATCCTTTCTTCCTCTCTATCTGCTGCTTGTGTACACTGGCATGGGACTGTGTGTGTCTGGTAGAAGTCTCTGGAAGGTTGAGATGTAAAGGAAAGAATGGGGGGGGGGGGGTCTGCAGGGGTTCAAATTTGTTGGGATGATCCGAACACAGCAAATACCAGAGACAGATGGGAAGAGACGAGGCGCCTGCCCACTCTGAGTGGCTCTGAGAAAGGCTTGTGGGAAAAAATGACGACAAGATTTAAAAGACATCCTTCAAAATTACAGGACGATTTCCCTCCAGTTTGAGTTATCAGCTATTTGACATGAGTGTGTGAAAAGGGAAACGTTATCAAAATGATTAATCTCATGACAACAAGAAAATGCATATTTATGAGGATCTTTAGCAGTACTGTTAAAACACAAGTTAAACAATGATAAACTCCATTTAAAATGCATATTTAAGGCTTTACTAATAGATATGTCATTTGGCTCCGTGCTCTGTGGCCTGACTGCACATGCTGTATCCACATCCACACACATACAGCAGGCTGATTGCAGCCATACATCACTTTCTGTTGTCTCTAAACCAGAGGGACCTCAACACATCACTCAAATACAACCACGGAGCACAAACATGATTTGGACCTCCTCCCAGTGTATGGGAACACAGGCATCTGCCATCAAGCTAAGAGAGAAATGAGGCTCAAATCTGACTCCCGTGGAGCTGAAACCAGACCCCGTCGATAGCGAGTATCTGAGCTACACTCCTGTCTAAGTGTCGGCTACTCTGGTAACCTTCTTCTTCACCGCCATCAGTCCTATCAGAGCTTTTTCAACATGTCTTTGCTAACTGGTCGTTACGGTTTTGAGGTTGAAGCTTGGCTTGACTTGGTACTTTTTCAGTGATGAATGAAGACAGGGAAGATCTTATCTGAAGTGATCATAGCATCAATTTGCACCACTGACAAAAAATTAGAGAAAACCCTCTAAATAAGACCAACAGCGCACGTACAGTATGCTCACACACAAACACGCACACACACACAGCACTTTAGTCTGTTCCCTCATAGACAATAAATACCTTTGGAAAATTCCTAACTTATCTTGCAGGCATGTGTATGTAAAATGAAGATAGAGGCTGAAATTCCATTCCAGCCCAAAGAATCCAGCCGTAAAGGACAGTGGCGTCGCATTAGAGGGTGATCAAAGTTAAAAGGCATTTCCATCCAGAGACAATGCCTCCCTGGTGGATAGTCCTATCAGTCAGTCCAGAGAAACATTACCAAAAACTGACATAAACAGCAGATACGCAGCCTGCAAAGGGAATGCGGCACATTTGCGGATCCCAGTTTTTATTGACATAACCACAGACTGACCGGGGGGAGCTGTAATTGTGCCACGGGCCCCCCGACACAGAGCCGTGTGGAGCGCCGTGATGGACTGTTCAAATGAGGCTGTGGTGGATCGGGCCCTCACCGATCACCTCATTCATAAGGGCGCTATCTGACTCCCGTACTGAGAGACGAGAATTACTCCATGTGCTAAACCATCTCGTTGGATTTTTCTCAAGGGTGAAAGATTGGGGTTGAAGCAGACAGTGCACCGAGAGTTTACGGGTCAGGAAAATATACAAAATATGCAAAAATGAATTAAAATCCCCTTTATCTCCTCTATCACAAATGTGGTCCTATGAAAAACGATGGACCGTGATATGTCTGACAACGTGTCGTCATGGTAACATCTGTGTTCTTCTTTAACAAAACACTATGAGGAAATTTTACTCCAAAGCCTCATTATGGAAAGATGATCAAACTATTTAAGCATCTGAAATTTGAATATTGATTATTTTATTACAGTATTTTTTTTTTTATATGTAGAATCACTGATTTCTGTTCTTATATACATGTGACAAACATTATTGACAGTAGCAGATTCAGGTGCTCTTCATTAGTGCTCTCCTAATGTAAGTCACACACAGTTTGGAAACCCTCAGCTGCCATTTGACTGGATTTTTCTGGGTGAAAATTGATCCCTCAACAAAAGAAAAGTGAGCTGTGCGCTGTGTGAGATAATTATATAATGAGGGCAGCAGTTTCATAATAAAGAGGTGATATATTTGGAATACCAGTAACGGTAATAATTAAGAAACGCGTTTAAAGATAGCAACGAGGCAAAACTATTTAATAAAGTATAGAATTATGCTAATAATTAAATGGTTACGTCAGTGTAATAATTAGATTTTTAAAAATGTAATATATTGACATTAAAGGGCTAACAACCTGATGATAAGGATGTATTGTAGGTTGATTTTTTCACAATATTTTACACTACTATCAGACAAAATCATATGAAAATTCTTGGAATTCAAAATTGGTAATAACTCTAATATAATACCGTATACTATATTATAATACTATAACGCTATTATACACATTCCATTTTGTTTCAAGGTAATATGTTTAATACATATGTGACTTGGTAGTTTCTGTGTAATTCTCATGAATCAGGTTTGCAAAATGCAAAACGTCCTGTTTCTATTTAATTTCATGATTTCATGATACATACACATAACCTCATGTTTACTTTGGTTATTACAAAAGTATTACTTATTACTGCCTCTTTATTCTAAAACTAATACTCCACTATTACATATTAGTACCGAGCTGTATAGTGTAAAGTGCTACCGTAACATTGTTGTTCACATTTAGCTCATACATGTTTTTATTTGGTTCTAACGTTTTTTCTGGAACCAGTGAGATTATTTCATGGTTTAAATAATCTCACAAACTTAGGTTGCTGACAATGACAGCAGGCACTGATTAATGTCATTGTGACTGATTGTTTTGCTGATCGTCCTTTATTTTTTCTGGTAATTTTCAAGATTAACAAGTCTTTATTGATTTTTGAGCTCGATCCATTTCACAAGAGTGCTTACGGGTACTTTGCGCAGATGTGTGGAGTTTAATGATTTCTGTTTAAGTCTTTATGTTCTTGACATTCACAGTTCTTTCCTCTTCGGTATATATCAGCATACCTGGATGAGGCGAAGGTACAGTAAAACATTTCAGTATCTAACAGGACAGGCTACGACATAACACGTGGGCATTAGAATTCCACCGTGCAGCGATGAATTCTGCTTTATTATATGACATTGAACTTCACATCATAAGGCGGCGTTAAATGAGTCGCAGCTGAATTCCTTCGCCCTCCTGTGCCATTTGACCAACAACTTCAAGATGAGACTCATGTCCAAAGTGGGAATAAGGCTCCATGTATATTGTATACGACACCCAGTCTTATGTAATATGATAACATCGAGAGCTTTCAAATGTTTTTACTTTCTGTTCCTGTTTGTGCTTCTGTCAAATCTTCACTAAGACCAGATCATGGTTGCAGTGACACTGAATTATTACAACTCTACGGACCCTTACTCCTACCCCAGAAGAATATTTTACAAACGTCTTCGGCACCATTTTATCCTAATGATTAGGCACAGTCGTAATTCATTTGTAGCTTGTTCTGTTGAGCCGTAAAACAAAGGTGACGCTCAGAAGGCCTTTATCCAGTGTGCATCAGATCAAGGCTTCTCCAGCGCAGACAGAAGCAGAGGAAGGAGCCACCGCACATATGGAGACCTTTCATACGTACGTGGTGAAGAACGACACACGTGATGACTTAAGACTCCTTTTCCATAAACCTCAAAAGCTCTCTCTCTCTCTCTCTGCCGTAGTTCCCGTGTTGTTGTTGTTCACCCGAGCACTGCTTCAAAAAAGGCTTGCGTTTTATTCTCTCACACATCTCAGAGAGGTTTGAGCTCAGATATACAGTATAAATGTTACACATGCAGTAGAAAGCGTGCATATGTTTGTTGATAAACTGAATAGTCTATCAGTTTATTCCTTTACGGTTTCATGATGTTAGGGAACAAGCAGAGGATAAATAGGCTGTTTTTATGTTGTAATGAGCAGGGTTTTTTTCTAATGACTGGATACAGATTTTGAACGGGCTGTCGTTTGTTTCAAATTAATATTGCAGATGTAGTTTTTTTTTTTTATCAATATTTGAAATGACACTATAGATAAGCTGATAATTGCCCAGCCCTTGTCGACTCTAACATCTTTTGTTTTCTGATGTTTGGCCCTCTCTAGTATGCGGTGGAGACGTTTGCTGAACCATACATGGGTAAAGACCTTTTTGCAATCTGTACACGTACTTCAAATATTTTTGCTCATTGAATCACTTGGACCTAAATTTTAGAGACTATGCGTCGAGCTTGACCCACAAAGATAACCACACAACTTCTTTACATACATCAACACCTATGACCTATACAGTATGTCCTTTTTTTTTCCAGGATGGACAAACAAAAATCGAGGTTCCACTCTGTTCATTTACAAAGATACTAAATGAATTCATTTGATTTACCACAGTGAAAAATAGCTGGACTGTATATTTATTGTGTTTGAAATAAATCTAAAAAAAAAAAAAAAAAAACATTTTAGGGCCTTTAACAAATGTTTATTTCATAGCAAGACTGTAGTCGCTGTCACTCCTTAGGAAAGATAAACATTAAACAAACACCATCGTTGTTTTCATCGTGTCTTTCAGATTAAATGCAGTAGACGTGGAGCGTTTGGGTTTATTTACAGCTTTCAACGCGCGCAAACCTGCTTTGTCCGTGGTGCTTTTGGGGGCTCTGTTTATGTCAAACTTCTAAGTAAATCTGTGCTAAAAGTACGTGATGACTTGTGAATGAAGTGGACGGTTGTAGGGCTCAGCCATAGTGTCGATCAACATCAACATGTGCGGTTGGCTGTGTAGAATTAAAAAAAAAAGTTCATTCCCCATTTTTGTTTAATAGTAGCTAAACGCTGGGGTTAAATTATTATGCGTTACTTATTTGAGGTATTTCCGCAGGACTAGGGACCCAAGACGAACGCAATGTTGAACAGTCCAGTGATTTAGATGCGTTTTATCTGAACCTATACGCCTGGACTGACTCTAAATGCACGGTAAAAGCAAACAGAGGAATGCAAAAAGCTTTTGTACACAAGGAGAGAAAAAAAAAAACTAGACGATAAGCTGTTGATTCCTTATGTGATGCGGGTTTATCCGACCACACGTTTCCCAGACTCCACAGTGATGCAAACCTCAGAAAGGCTTGTGAAAGAACACCAAACGTCACGCATTTCACGGCAGGTACAGCTTACGGTCTTTTTCTATTCCTGGAAGGACTGTGCTTCTCTTATTGACCAACTTTCTGTTTGTTTTTTTTGGGGTTTTTTTTTCAGCCTTAAAGCATCCAGCTGCTCGCTTTAACCAAACTGACCTGTTGAATAGAGAGGAAAGCCGTTCTTTGTACGCGGAGGTGATTTTAATGTTTAAGAGGATTATACTGCTGCCCTGTGATAGAACTGAGTGGGTGACATTTTATCATGATGCGCAGGATTTATGCCTGTATTTTTTCATTTTATTTTTTATTTTATTTATTTTTTGGAGGGGGAGAGGGGGCATTTTGTTCCTGTTATTCAAGCAGAACTATCTATCTTCTTGAAAAAAAAATCCCTCAGATAATTATTATCAATCTTTTAAGTGTGCACTTCTGATCCTTCCGTTAAATAAACAAACACTATTTGTTTCGTTCCAGATAACAATAAATAGAGTCACGGCATTGCTGCATATTTAGAGATGATATCCTAACGTGTTTATGTGTACCGAGTAAAAAATGCGAAGGTGACGAAGTCCCAATTACGATTAGAATGGAGAAGATGATAAGGGCTTTATTTATTTATTTTTTTTATCTCCACAGCACTCTGCAGCTCCAGCGGTTTGTGGAGTTACCTGCGCGGTGATAAATATCTTCTGTGTGTGAGAAGATGCTGCAGCAAAGTGTGCGACCGTGCGTAAGCTCACGCGTATCTCAGCCGGTCGGTTTCTTTTGATAAGATAGAGGAAAAAGACGCATCCGTCGCATTCATTTTCATCCATTTATATCGTCCACACCAAAAAAAAAAAAAAAAAAACTGAACTGGTTTCTTTAAATCAAAATAAAGGTCAAAGCGTTGAGGCCTGTTTGATGATGGTGGGCCTAACATCAAGAACAGACAAAAAAAAAGTAACCACGTTTAAATTAACTTAAAAAAAAAAAAAGGAAAATATGTGAGTCCAGCGCCGTACGTGTGGTGCGAAACGTGAAGCCGTTTCACAAATCGCCATCAAGTGTCGAGCCATTAGTTACAAGAGCGAAGGGGAGCAGACAGACAGACTCCCCTCATCCTTGACGGACGCACGGAGGAAACAAACGGAACGATTAATTAATGAACCCGAGACAGGAGACATCCATACTGCCAGACCTTAATGTTATTATCCAGTTGAAGAAGTGCAGAAGATCACAGCCCCGAAACGGAGGGAATTCATATTAAATATCCCTCATATTAAATATCCCTCATCTTTAAGAAGAAAAAAAAAAACAACAACAAAAAAAAACACTCCGTAATGAATCACTGAGCGGAAATGTCATGAATTGTTCTCTCGGTGTTATTTTCAAAACGATTTTTATTTACTTAATTTAGGTTTTTAATTTCAAATCACTTTTAAGACGTGGGATGTGAATCTCGTGATAACTATACGGGCGGATGGGAAATGCTTTGAAACGGGTTTGTTCTTATTTATTTGTTTGTTTGTTTTTTGCATTTCTGGCAGATTGCAAAAATAAACACAACTGCGCATTTATTTTAAAATGAGCATGAAATAATTGTCGTATAATCGGAGTGAAATTATTGGCCTAAGCTCTGGTGTTTTTATGTGTTGCCGTAAAAGATAACGCTCTAAAATGGCAATAAAGTACAAAAGCTACGTTATTTGTAGTGGTTTTGATTTGATTTGATTTGATCCCAACTCCACGTCTTCGTATCTCGACGGTGCTGAATTATTTCCACCGTCTTAATGCCCAGTCGCTGCGGTCGGTGACTGGTCGTATTTCTTATCATATCGCTGCTTTTACAGAGCACAAAAAATCACATTAATCTCACCATAAAAACGCGACTCCGACTAACTTTCTCTTGCCGGTGTAATTTACTGCGACGCGTCTTTTTTTTGTATTTTTTTATAGGAGCAGCTTTCGCGAGGCTAAATAAAATGTATGGGGTCTTTTATGGCGAGTCAGTCAGAATTTCGAAGTCACTCCAATTAAAATCTTTTCAAGTGAAGATCAGTGATGAACCTATACCCATTAAAAAAAATCTCCTCAACTATACTACACAGTGATTCCTGACACAACCCCAGAAATGACTTTCATATGTAATGAAATGTATCGCCCACTACATAAAATGTAATCTCTCCAGATTAAATTGGGGTTTGTGTCCCCCCCCCTTTTCTCTGTATTCGGATCTGATCTGATCTGTTCGGTTTCATTCTAGGAGTTAAGTAAAAAACAAACAGGTGCAATTAAAGCTGGTACTCATGCCCCCCCCCCGGTCCTCCGCTTTGGGCCCTCTCCTCCCCTCTCTGGCACCCAGAACCCTCCTTCTCTCCCTCCCCTCCCCTCCCTCCCCACCTAGGCCTACCTCGGAGCTGCGGACTGCGTCACGTGTTTTTCTCCCGTACAAATTTTCCAGTAGGGGAGCGAATAAGAGCACACTCATATCAGCAATTATCAGCGACAGTAACTATCTCCAGATACACCGGCAGGAAGAGAAATACTTGCAGGAGTCCAGGACCAAAAAAAAAAAAAAAAAAAACACCTTTAGTTTCATTTATCTCCGAACTTGTGCGCGCAACTTTTTACGCATTTCACCGACTTATTTTGGAAGAGGCTGCCGCGGTGCGTTCCCTCGTCCGCCTCTATCTGTGCAGAGTGACCAAAGTTTGCCCACGGCGTTCCTCTATTGAGGTTTGGACGGCTAAGGACCGGACTGCTTTATCACCCGACCGTCCTTATCTGGTGAGATAATACACTGAGAGCACTTGGAAAGAAATTGTGTTCCTCCTATACCCAGCAAGCGCTATTATCAACGTTTTATGTGATTTGAGTTACTATTGATAGAGAATATATGCGTGCTTGATATGGAGTGGCGCTTGCTATCTCTTCTGTTGTTTGATTTGGTTTCCGTTATGGCTATGATTTAAAAGGCAAAGCAGTGCTGCAGGATATCTGGGGTCGCTGATAGTTGCCTCTATCTACACGGACAGATATCAGCGACCGTTAATGTCATTTTAATCCATTTCATGTCAGTCACAGTGATACAGGTGAAATATGACCGATGATGCTGAGTGATTACTGCATTCTGCTGTGTGTGTTTTACTACAGGTGGCTTTAATGTTAATATATAATTTAATAGCTAGAAAACCACGTGAGCAATAATTTAACACGTTGAAATTTGCCCCAATGACAAATGTGGAGAAACTTCATATGTCCTTGAGTTTTTGCCAAATACACGAGGACCACCATTGCACTAGAAATGTTCCCTTTTTCTTTACGCTTCAGTTGTTCACCTACACTTATTTAAATTGTCACTGGTTTTCTTATTTCTTTCACAGGCCGGGAAACTCCACGAGGTTTTTAACAATTTTCAAAAACGCAGTGAATTTTCTCAGCAGAGCCTGACTGCGTCTTTACGGGTGGACACAATTCCCGCAGGACTGAGTCCAGTCTCAGCATCAAACAGTTCAGTGTTTTCAATATCTTAAACAGGACATAAAATACCGAAAATGTATCAGAGCCTGGCCTTGTCCTCCAACCAGTCGCCTTACGCGCACGACACCGGGAATTACATGCACCCCCCGGCCAGCTCTCCGGTTTACGTGCCCACCACCAGAGTACCGGCCATGCTGCCCACCCTGCCCTACCTGCAGACCTGCGATTCCCCCCACCAGTCCCACGGCCTAGGCGGGCACCACGGCTGGCCTCAGACCGGAACGGACGGCTCCTCGTTTGCACCCAGCAGTCCTCACCCTCCTCCGGGTTTCTCCTACTCGCACAGCCCGCCTGTCAGTACCAACACCGGCCGGGATACCACTTACCAGAGCCCACTGGTCCTGGGAAACGGCGCTCGGGCAGAGCAGTACGGAGGCGCTCTGGTGCGCTCGGTCGGAGGCTCTTACTCCAGCCCTTATGCGTACATGAGCCCAGAGATGGCGACGTCCTCCTGGACCCCGGGACCGTTCGAGAGCGGAGTCATCAGTCTTCAGGGAAGGCAAGGAGGCCTGTCAGGAAGAAGGTCCAGTCTGGGTGAGTGAAGGCCCGACACATGTTCTCATCATCATTAACCTTTGTTATCATTTTCAAAACAAAGGTGTATCAGTAGAAGATTGCTGGCAAAAGAGGGGTTTTTTTTAAATATACTTTTCAGAATATTAGTCTGGTTTAGTTGGAGTTGTTATATCATCGCCTTATTTGGTCATGTATACTCCCTGGTTTCTTAAAATGTCATTATTTTTGCTCTCAAACTGGAATGAAAAGGAGTAAGATATATATATATAGGATATATCTAACAGTGTCAGTTAACTTGTTAAACTGACATATCTATGCCCTCATCTGTTGGCTTACTCATATAAACTAAATATCAAATCACAGATTTTTATTATTTTTTTGGTGTTTCATTTTGCAGTATCCAAAATGGGCTTCAATTAATTTTCCGGATTATTCTAAATGTGTCACTTATGATTGAATGACTGCCATGATTAAAATGGAACAGTTGCGTCATTTAAAAACAGCTTTTTATCAGAGTGAGCGGTCTTGATGAAGTGATTTTTTCCTTTCTCTCTTTATTAAGTGACTTAACATGTCGTTTGTATTCCAAAGGCCACATTATATGGCTGCTGATAAAGACGGACCTGTCGTGTTGAGTCCGCCAGGGGAGATTTAATCAAAGTCTCTTAAACACTCCTGCATTAGATCTAGATACACAATACACATTCCTGAGCAGAGAGGCCCTGTTAAAAACAATCAATTAAAATGTTAATCTAATCCCCGGCAACAGTTCAGCGTTTTGATGACGGTTCAATCCACAGTGAGACAAAACCGCATCGAAAGGAGCCATTGTCTCAGCGATCAGAGCAGCTATCACCTTGATCAGACAGTCAGGGCCTCAAACGATCTTTACCTGCAGATCTGCAGCATTTCTTCCACAAAACTGTTTGAAGTTTATTATGGAGGGGGGAAAAAAAGTGTTAGATGTTTCAGGCGCAGATCTGATGAGTGAAGTATTTGCTCTCCTCGATCGCCTTTTTTTTTTTTTTTTAAATGAATTTGTCTCGTACGACAGTTTATCACTTCACAAATAAATTAGCCTATGTGAAATCTATTTTGTCTTTTTTTTTTTCCTGTGGTTGTTGTTTCAGCGGTGGATTAAGGAGAGTCTACACACCAAAACATTTATAGTCCTAGCATTACTGTGTTTAAAAGCGGGATTAACTCCAGCCTGTTCGTCTCACACATGCATCGCCCGTCAGTTTATAATCAATTTATGAGAGTATTATACGGGATTATATTATCCGAGAGAATATGGTCAGCCCTTTCAAGGTTTACTACTCAACCACACATTAAGCTGAGACGCTTTTTCCGTTACTCTTGTGCCAAATGACCCGCTCCAATCTACTGTCCAATCTATTCTGTAATGTCTTTTCTTTTTTTTTTTTTGTAAATGATAACAGTCGAAATCACAAGTTCATACGTGGAAGTCCAGACAGTGTGAGGGCAGCCTGATCCACTGACCCGCGGGGTCTCTCTCAGGTCTCTCTCAGGTCTCTCTCTCTCCCCATTGAGGGATTAGGAATTTTGGGCAATTAATGCCAGGAGTCCGTCGTGTGTCAGAGTTGTGATGGATGGAGGGGGACCCCTGGATCCTTCAGGCTGATAACAGACGCGCCCACCCACCGCCCCCTCCCCAAACAGATTCCTCTATCCGTCTGTCTCCCTATTGATTCATTCGAGGGGTTTGATCTCTCTTCATCACAGGGACGAGGGGGTTTAAATTCCTCTTCTGGCTATTCATCATGCACTGGCCCGTAACCAGAATCCACCCCACCCCCCAACCCCGATCTACGCCCCCGTACAGGTTTAAACCTCCATGGAAAGAAAATTACATTTGAAGTCTTTTCAGTCTTTAAACAGCAGGTTTAAATATGAACTTTGCGACTTGAATATAAAGATAATTAATTTCCCTGCGCTGCAGTGGCCGTTTACTGAGTATTTAAATAAATCAATCCAGTTTATATAAATTGTTTTGTTTTAGTGATGGGGCTAATTCTCTAATTTTCTCTCACAAATAATAACGTATGTTTTTTTTGTTTTCTTTCCAGACTTGATGGACGATATGATCAATGAGGGCAGGGAGTGCGTCAACTGCGGCTCGGTGTCCACGCCGCTGTGGCGGAGGGACGGGACCGGACACTACCTGTGTAACGCCTGCGGCCTCTATCACAAGATGAACGGCATCAACAGGCCGCTCATTAAACCGCAGAAACGCCTGGTAAGGCTCGGAGAACGGAGCAATAAAAAAAAAAAAAATGGAGTTGGCGTGTTTATATGACACTAATATCCGAGAATTGCAGTACAATTTGAGGGTAAAAAAAAACAAAAAAAAACTTACACCATAGCTGGGAAAAAAAATGTAAAAATCAGTATTAAGGCAAAGTAAAACCGTCTGTCTGTCTTGGAGGCTGTTTACCTGATGGAGATCTCAGGCTTTGGCGCTGCATTGACAAACAGATTAAAGAACAACAAAGGGATTTTCTGGCAGGGAGATGAAATAAAATCAGTGCCACTTTTATGACCATTTTCTAAATAATTACCCTCATTAGTAATAACAGTAACAGATTGATAATCCTGCCACTGTTTTCATATAATAAATGTAATGGAGGTAAATGTCTGTGGAGGTGTGTCATGGCTTCAGGCTGTATATTTCCCAGGAACTTGCCTCTCTGCAGCAGCTGTAGTAGTGAATTGCCCAACAACCTTCTTCCACAACCGGGCTCTGCTTTTCTCTTGTTTTTATTTGTCCTGCAGCGACCTTGCCCTTGGAAGAGCCGTTTTTAGACGGGGCTCTCCAGAGCAACGTGACTTACTGCTGCTGTGGGGGTTTTTTTTGTTGTTGTTGTTGTTTTTTTTCTCTTGGGTGTCTATAAGCAGATAGTGACACCACGGTGTGAGAAAGAATTATTTGGTGTGCTGCATTTACAGTTTGTGCAAGGAATGAGTTATTAGAATTTTTGCATCCGTCTGTGAAGGTATTATTCATCATTGTTGTACCAAACCACATACCAACATCCTGCAATTCATAACAAAAGCTGAGGGAACGGTTGAACTCAAGTTTCTCAAACTCTAGTTCGAGAATACAAAAGTGAATCCCGAGCCTATTTTCAACTGATGTCATTTGTGTTTCAGCCAGCGAATGTCAAAATATTTTTTCCTTTCTGCCCGCAGCAAACCACATCTCGTCGAGCCGGCCTGTGCTGCACTAACTGCCACACCAGCACCACCACACTTTGGAGACGCAACGCGGAGGGAGAACCTGTCTGCAACGCCTGTGGCCTCTACATGAAGCTGCATGGGGTGCGTGCATAGATTTGTGATCATTTTTACCGAGTCAATTCATGCTCTTTTTTTTTCTCATGTCCTTCCCCAATAACAGCTCTTCCAGCAAACTTCTGCTACAGTAGGGAGCAGTTCATTATTTGCACAGTGTAAACCCTCTCCAAGGGCACTGTGGTCATTGTTATCAGAGCAGCAGTGTGGGAGGGGAGGTTGTTCGGGTTGTCATGACACTGTGGCCTCTGTTGTATCAGGGACAGGGAGGTACACTCAACTAATGTGTGTTTCTCTACTCCCTTCAGGTGCCCAGACCTCTGGCCATGAAGAAAGAGAGCATTCAAACTAGGAAACGCAAACCCAAGATGCCCAAGAATAAATCAGGTGGGGGCAAACAGACAGACAGAGAGAAAGTTCATTCATTATTATCTAAAAATATTATTCTTCCGCTTATCTTTCCATGTATCAAAATCAACAGAACCGTCACCTTTATGAAAGAAAAAACAGCTGGTCTTTTAGAAAAGTGTTTCAAAATGTCAGTTTCCATCCAACAACCCATTTGACTCTGATTATTTAGGAGGATCCACCACATCCGACACAAACTCCCCAACCGCACTCTCAGTGTCAGAACACGCCTCCACCATTAAGAGCGAACCCAACATGGCTCCTTCACCCTACGCAGGACAAACAGTCACATCTGCTCCTCAGGTAAGACGACATTTCATCATGATCAGTGGAATCAGGGTAAATAGCACATAATGAAGCAAACTTTGCTAAATGTTCACGTGTCTCCCTTCCTCGCAGACGGCCTCTCATTTAGACAGCACAGGATCAGGACACGTGGATATTAAATACGAGGATTATCCATTTACCCCGACCTCCATGGCCCCGCAGAACTCCTGGTGCGCCTTGTCTCAGGCGTGAGCCGCCTCTGAACGCTGCCCAAGCTGCAGGACTGCCATAGTGGCACAACCCTTCACTCCATCCTGCAAAACCATCCCAGACTACTGCAGGGGTTTCCCCAAAACGTTACGGAAAAACAGTGCCTTAGCGAGAAGAACATATTCAGCGTGTGACGGTGTGTTTGGACCAACTTGACTTAAGCCCTGTGCTTGTTTTTCATACACTGTAGAGACTGGTCCTGTAACTTCCCACCTCAGATGCAGCTCACCTGGACCAAGCATTGACTTGACAAGGACCCTTGTCTGCAGTTTTTTCAAATGGATGACTGTGTGTTTTAGGAAACCTACAGGACAGCTCAGCCAGAGCAAAGAACACATCTGAACCAGGACTAAACGAGGGCCGTGGCTCTGCTTAAGTCGTACCCAACAGGCCACAGCTAGTAAGCCCGGCAGGATGGGAAGAAGCTACATTTTATTAAATTAAATCTCTGTTTTTTGGAGAAAACGTTAAACCAAATGCGCCAATGCAAAGACAATCAAGTGGAATATAAAAGACATGAACACCCTATTTTGCTTTTACAGCTAATAATAATGTAAGTTTTCTAAGGTCGTCGTTGCTGTCCTTCATGTTTGTCGATGTCACCCGCACTGCTTTCTGTGGTGTTGTCAACAAAACACTGACAATAGTAGAACATGTTATTTTTATCGCAGTAAGAAAAAAACCTGGAAATGGGCAGAAAATACCTTTTTATGACTGTTAAACATGTCTCATTACCATCGCGTAGATGATTAACCTTTATAGACACATTATTTATGTTGAGATAAGGACAGTTAAAAGTCATGGTAGACACTAAAACCAGCCAGTTGTAGCCCACTGTTCACCGTTTCCCTGTGTAGAACGGCTGGCGTTTTGTATAGCCTCTAAGATACAATGCTTATATGAGTAATTAGTTTTTACAAGAGGCAGTGGATATAAACTGCCTCTTGTAAAAATCATTTTAAAATAAGGACCAGTCGTTCTGACTCGGATGTCACTACATATCAGATGATTTGTCATTTTACTGCTTAAACATTTAACATGAATGAAGTGCAATGACTCAAAGATTGAAGGCAAAACAAAAGGAGTGTGAAATTATTCTAAACATAATAATCTAATTTTATTGTCTGTATTTTGTGAATATGTAAGGGCTTTTATTGTTATTTCTTCTCTTTTCTTCAGTGCTCTTTAAAAAACTTCAGGTTAATAAACTGATTCACACTTTATTTTATTTATTTCATTTTCATGAAGTTAGTTTGGTTTTTACAATGAAGGAAAATAGGAAACATATAGCTTCAGTTTATTTACCAATGGATGATGATTTAACTCAGCAGGTGATCTTGTTTAGCAGACAACAGGAAAGAAAACCTTTATTTCCAATGTTCTGGGCTGTATTTACAGCTGAATCATCCAGTTATCAGCTGATAAGTGAATCATACCTGGAATATTTAACACTATGTTTCTGCAATTCTTATCGCTGCGCTTCTATATGATTATAAATGTGCATTTGCAGGATTATGTGTAAGCAGGGTGTGTGCTCTTGCCGGTTGTTTAAGCCGACGGTGTCGACCAAAGGTTGTGTTCCAACTCTGCTTTATTGCAGCCGTGTCCGAGTTGGCCATTCCATCGAGGAAAATACAGGCCAGTCAGCAACACGGCTGCTGCTTTACTGCCGATATGGCGACATCCAGGCACCGCTGCACCAACAACACTGCCCACCTTTATGACTGTTGGCCAAGATATTGCTGTCTTAACTGTTGCTGGGAGAGGCATGTTTCAGGGCGCCGTGAAGATGCAGACGCATGAATTGTAGTCTGACGGGAGATGACAAAAGTGGGTGCTTGAGATGGACAGCAGGAGGTTTGCAGCATGAAACGGGAGCACTGAGCGCTGAAAAAAGTAGCTTGAAATATTATCAGTCATCTCAACCCTATATTTCCCATAATGCAACCAACAGCAGATTTTCCTTAGACACCCCCAGCAAATAACTAACTTTTTACTTTCAGTACATGCTGCACCTGCCCTTACAAACTGTTCAGAGGTGGCATAAGTACATACATTCTTTACTCTAGTAGAAGTAGAGATATGTGTGTAAAAATAAGAGTGATTCAACTTCTTTACTGCGGGAAGAGTGTAAAAATACACTCTGTCTTCCTACATACAGTCTTCCGGGGACATTTCTAACCGGCCGTTTCAGTGCAAAGCAAACTGAACTTCACGTCATGTTAATGTAATGTGAAGACTATTAAAGCTATTTTTTTTTGGTGTTATTCAGCAAAAATTCCACTATTACCTTTCAGCATATTCAGGAAACAAGGATTCTACCCAATTCTGTAGATTCTGTTTTCAGGCTGTTGAAAATCTACCCCATGATGCAGACTTTGGCTGATCTCAGGTGTTTTGGTCAGTCATGTTAGTTAGTGGTTACCAATCGCTGACCAGACTCAAGTCAGACGTGCCTGTACATGCTCTACTATGTGGCTCGACAAGGAAGCTTTTCCACAGCAGCGTGAAACGGTGTCAGGTCATGTATGTTTATATTTAGTATTTGATTTAGACTGAGAGCAGAGATCTGAAGAAGAAAGTTGTGTATTTTCAGATTCTGCCATTTTTTTACCCTGATTTTGGCTTCTGCAGCTTTAAACGAGTCTAATTTCCAATAGAATAAAAAACAATATACTGAAAATAATGAACTGGTGACATGTCCAGGGTGTACCCTGCCTTCACTGAGATAGGCTCCAGCTCCTTGCCACCCTACAAAAGATTAAGCGGTTATAGAAAATGAAGGAATAAACTTAATTCCAACTGTGGAAATCAGTTTTCAGTGTGATTATGTTGCTTGTTCTCCAGTGCTCAGTCTCCCTTTTGTGTTGTTGAGTCTTTTATGTCGTCATCTTTTGATTTGCAAAAGCCAGTGTACACTGTGTATACTGAAATCAAAACCATTATTAAAAAAACCCAAAAATTACTATAATATAATAAGAACTAAGTCACAAAATGAGAGACACACAAAGTTTGTTTTCATTTCTTATTTCAAAAATAATCAATAATTCCCTTCATGCATTAAAACTAAAGCAACAAGTTTGTTTTGAAAATGCAGAGTAGAAAGCACATGCATTTGTCTTAAAATGTAGAGAGTCAACAGAAAAAGTTGTCAGAATAATAAACATTCAATTAAAGTACAGATACCTGACAAACTCTACTTAAGTACCAAAGTATTTGTATTTAGTTACTTCCCACCTCTGGTACTGTTGCATGCAGTATACACAGAATTTGGACATACCGCTTCGTCATAGCATTGCATCTTGAACCCTCTTACTCATACATCCATCACAGGCTACAGTGGAACATTTGACTTAAAAAGGAGCATGTGATTGTGACAGCTTCATATCCTCAGCAGCTCAGTCAGTAGCCAGAAAAGCCTGCTGATTTGCATACTGCAGAATGTGACCAGATGCGGTAGGACACAAATCTTTTTTCGGGGATACTACACAGTATGTTAGTACAGTATGAGGGCTGGAACCCAGACTACCGCTTTCAAACTCTACAATGCAGGTTTAAAAACCCTCTGCTATAACATTTTTTGTAAAGCTTCGGCTCAGGCTGATGACATCGGGGGGGTATTTTTTAAGGCTTTATAAACTTTCTCCAAAGGCGATGTCATATAACATTATACTTTAAGCTGATTAATACAAGTCATACATCTGTGAACTCACCTTCATGCCAAATTGGCGAGGTGGATATTTATACTGAAACACCGGAGGACTTGAACTGTGGTTATAAACTCTGCCAACTAAGTCACAGTATGTATGAACAAAGACTCAGCAGGTGTAGATGCAGCTAAACTCGCACTCCCAACCTATAGCACCCCTAAACAAACACACACACACAGAGCTACCGGCCCAGCTTCTTTCTTCAGTGGAGTTAAAGTGCTAAATAGACAGCTCCTCCACTCACAAACAGGCCCAATCCTTATGGCTGCATTTACACTCAATTGTGTGTGAATTGAGTGGCTTCATTACAGCGGTGTCACAGTAAAACCTCTGGAGTGTGACTAGAGAATGAGGGGTGGGGACGCTTGACGACCTCCTTTGTTATCTCAACATCAGCCTGCCTTTGCTCTGGAGTTTCCAGATTTTTTTTTTCTCCTTTTTTTCTCCTTTTTTTTTTTTTTTTTTACAAGATTTGAAAGTATGAGTCATAAAAATGTTCAAACCTTTTCAGTTTTTTTCCCCTCCTAGAATAATTAAGAATTCTAATCTTTGCCTTTTCTTTTAATCCTGGTGCAAACTTTGAAAGAATACATCACACCTCCCTCCATTCCTTAGGTTTCTTGTTCTGCTTTAGTGTTCTTCATTAAGAGAGGAAACTGCAATGTCTGTAAAAAAAAATTGCATTTATTTAACTTTAACTCTCTAAATATATTCTCAGTCCACGTTGCTTTTTCCGTACTTAGGCCAATGTGTTAATTTCTTCTGACAGACAGTGCTGACAAAGAAACCTTGGATTTGATTTACACCTAAAAGCATCAAGGCTGGGGTCAGCCGAGTGTCAAGGCCATGATGACTGTTGTGTCTCTGCATAATCTGGCTCAAACTTTAAGAAACAGTTTCCACTTTCATCGTGTGTTTTTGTGTACGAGAAAGAGAACGATTCGGGTTCCTGTGGGCCTACAGTTCCCCTTCCTTCGTGTTTTTTAGCAGCGTTCTGTCTTCTTGGACAGCTCCACGACAGCTTAATGCGTGTGCGTAGTGTTAGAGCAGTCGAGACAACTCAATTGCTGGACAGGCATGAGGGAAAGGGCCACAGTCCAGCAATAATATGAGTGACCGATAGTGAGAAATGGCTTTTTTCTCCTTTGTCTACAGCTGTAGACAGTCTTTCCCAGGGTTCTGCTCCTTGACTGCTCCATTCAATGACTGCCTCCAACCAAACAGGATATACTCTTCTGTACCGCGGCTGTTGTAAGGTTACAGCCTTTGTGTGTCTGACACTGAGTATGTGTATTGGATGGTTTAGGGTAGCGCAGGAATTTATACAACTAATATTCAGCCTTTAAATCAAAACTTCCGCCAGCTGTCTGCTCAGGGATTTGCCCCGAGGTCCTATACATCACACTGTGTGACAGAAACAAAACTGTGTGTGTGTGTATCAGTGTGTTGCACTTGGATATACTGTATGTGTGAGATTATTTTTTCCTTGCCAAAAACCCGACGTTCTCCTTGTGGGATGTGTTGTTTTGTACAGTTCTAATCACTCGCTGTGTGTTGTGGCGTCTCCGGGATTCAGTCCACTGTTTCCACAGGACAACAGAGATAAAACACAAGCTGTCTCAAGAGGCCTGTCACTCAGACACAGAGCTTTATCCCTCACTTTAGCCATTAATAAGAGTGAAACAGAAATAGCAGGAAATCTCTCTCTCTCTGTCTCTGATGAACAGAGGAACAACTGTCTCTGACTTGAGTCAATAAAAAGCCCAAATACTCAACATTCATGACAATTAGTTTTAAATGCTAAGAAATTAGTTCTGTGAATCCAAACTGCAATTATTGATGAGCATGAAAGAAATGACATTTTACACACATGAGGACCCATCCTCAGTAGTTTAAAGGTCACAAAATGAGCAGGGCAAAGGTGTAATACAGCACGGGCTCCATAAACCAAAGTACATCTTACCTCTGAAATAATCCCTGGAATGAAAAACACACATAGCTGTTCACCAGATGCCACGCACTAATCCATATCCACACGGGTTCATGAAGACTAAACTATTTCTAATGTGAGCTTTATTGTTTATTACAATTTAGAAAATTCCAACAACAAGAACATTGCCGATGATGAAATCATATTGGATTCAATTACAGTAAGCTGTGTTGGTGTTTTGCAGTTGCTGTCGTGTACTGTATCTCCATGTGAACTCTGCTTTGGGGTCGTGAAGGTGTCTGGTTTGTCACCATTGTTCTGCTCCGTGCTGAGGTGAGATGAGCATTGTTCTGCAGCATACTCCTCATTCCTCACCTCCAGTCTCTCGCTCATACTTATTAACCTTGCAGTCTGTGTCAGCTGGAACCAGCTTCAAACCTTAACTAGTCATCACAGCTGGTATTGCTGGATTTACCTGGTGGGCCAGCTTGCTCAGGCTGGTTTAACTGGTGATCAGCTGGTGGACTAGTGTGGAAAGTAAAACATGGTCTGACATAAATGCTGAATTTAACTGGACAGATTCCTCAAAGGGGGCAGCACGGTGTTGCAGTGGTTAGCACTGTCGCTTCACAGCAAGAAGGTTCTGGGTTTGAACCCAGCGCCGGCCGGCTGGGGAGTTTTCATGTTCTCCCCGTGTCTGCGTGCGTTCTCCCCGTGGGTTCTCTCCGGGTACTCCGGCTTCCTCCTACAGTCCAAAAACATGCACCTTAACCTTAACAGGTTAACAGGTTAATTGGTCACTCTAAATTGCCCGTAGGTGTGAA
>JAPQRN010000025.1:17146132-17167097 GCA_037367275.1 Coranthus polyacanthus | reverse complement strand
TTAACAGGTTAACAGGTTAATTGGTCACTCTAAATTGCCCGTAGGTGTGAATGTGAGAGTGAATGTTGTGAATGTGAGAGTGAATCTTGTGAATGTGAGAGTAAATGGTTGTTCGTCCCCTATATGTCAGTCCGACATGTCCAGGGTGTACCCCGCCTTCGCCCAATGCCAGCTGGGATTGGCTTCAGCTCCCCCACGACCCCCAAGGGGATTAAGGTACAGGTGGCTACACTACAACTAGAAGCTGATCTGTTAAATCAGATCAACCAACCGACCCATTGAGGGAAAATGCAAACACATAGTCTGGTCCAACTTACAGTATAAAAAGCCCAACCTATACAAGCTAATACAAGGGCAACAGGTTATTTGAGGGGCACATAGAACCCTTCATTCATACTTTTATCTAGAGTCAACATAACTCACCCTGCACAGCAGTAATACTGCATAGACTCAGCAGCACAGAGCTTACATACTGGTAAATGTTTCATTGTGTGTCTGATGACCTTGTTCCTTGAATATTTGAGTGAAGAGAAAAAGAAAAAGCCATCCAGGCAGACTCTGCACATGTATTTATTTGTATAAGAATATGAATCATACGATCTACTGATATTATTAGCTCCCTACCCAGACTCGGTCTATTCACAGACTTATTCTTCCATTTTTAGATAGAAAAACACAAAACACAACAACAGGACAGGCTGAGCGAGGCCTAAAATAAGACAGAAAACAACGGGGTGATGAATTACTCGGAGACACCCGAGAACGATGACTTCCGTGACCGTGAGTTTGATTGTTTCCTTGAGAAAAAAGGTTACAGGAAAGAAGGGGAGGGGCTGAAAAATGTACCCTTGAAGGGAAAATCAATGGAGAAACCTTCCTCCACTTTTACAGTTACTTACAGTCTGGACCAAACATGAACATATTCTTCTTACTGTGTGTTGTTATCCACATGAATGATCATGTAATAACTCACACACGCACTCCTTCCCATCATAGCCATGTTGTCTACATTCAGTCCCACACAGCTGATTTATCATCCTTTAGAAACATCTCCCTCACACCTAGCCTCATAGCTCTGTAGCACCCCATAGTCCTTAATAGCACTCCATAGAGCAAACCAGCCCCTAACAGTAATAACAAAAGCCTTTGGCACCGGCATCCATCGCCATCTTAAGACTGTGTGTGTACTATATACACTGAGGTGATATTTATGGTCAGTTGGCACCAGCTGCTTTGTGGGATACAGAGTGAAAGTGGCTGAGAGCGAGATTCATGTTCTAAACTCTGATTCTCAGTCTGAAGGGGGATCAGAATTATTTTGGATAAAAATTACATGATATGTATTCTCTTTATAGTAAACTCTCTGCAGCATTGCCAGATGGAAAATATTAAAGTATTCTACCAGTGGCTTTAAAATTATAGTATTTTGAGGAAAACCATCTATGTATGTGAGTCAAAACCAAGAGACTTACATTGGGTAAATATAGTAATGGCCCTGGATTCAAATTCAGTATTTCTATTTTATTTTGAAGCCAGTAGTTTGCATTTTGGATTTTTTGAGCCGGAAGTGACAATATATGGATAAAAGGGGCGGAGCTGTGGGAGCGCGAGCGGTCAGAGTCATCTGCAAGGGGTCATGAGGGAGCTATTGCTAAACGCTAGCTTACTGTCTCACTAAAACAGTAAACTTCATTAAGCATTGCATAACAAAGTCATTTTTTTACGGTCGTGTTAGTGTAACCTATTAACCACAACTACAGTCGAGCTGTCTGTCAGGGAAAAAAATGCATTTTATTAAGTAAACAGAAGCTCAGAAAATCTGACTCGATGGGCAAGCGATCTGCCATACACAGCAGACATCAAAGCCTTCTATTCAACCTGAGATCTTGTTAACAAAAATTTAAAGAAGCACCAGAACACTTATTAGAGGGTCCAAGTAAAACAAATGAGATTAGAGTGACTCCTGGGGAAAAAAAAATACTTAGTATTTTTAGAGAGAAGTTGGATGTAAATCTATGGGAGTCAGCACTTTTTGGACCCAGCACCCGGCGGCCGTCTGTGGTATTACAACTGTAAGATACTTCCACATTGGCTTCATTTTGAAGCTGAAGTCCTTGCCCCTTGTTCATGATCAAATTATCCTATGTTTGGACTATATACTGTAAATACAGATAGACAACACATTCTGCATCCTCTCAATATGCACAGTACAAATGAAGCCAGTGGTTACAAGCTGCTTCTGTGACACAATGTAGAGTCAGAGCAGTAGAGACATCCAACCACCTGATTTGTTTCTGCCCACGTGTCTGACAGAGAGAGTCTTGACAGAGACTGGTCATTATAGCTGTCAGTTACTCATTTTTACGCAAACTATTTTTCCCAAGTCCCGTTAACTAACATTTAGGGACCAGGATTTGTGGCCTATACTGCAGACAGCCAGCAGGGGTAGATCGAACTGTTTTGGCTTCACTTAAGAGAGCCATCACTATGTCCATCTTCATAAACAGGCTACGTTTTGGCTTTATAAATCGTACATCGTACAGAGGGCAAATGCGGTAATTACCATACATCTGGCAATGCTGCTTCTCTGTCCACTATGTCTCTTTATCAACACAGTATTTAAGCTGTGGCTGTAGCTCATCTCCTCTCTAAAACCCAGGGTGATAGCTGCAATGCATCAGGCATTAGTCACAGACCTGATAAAACACCCATACTTCCCATACTGTACTGAATACAAAATAATCCTGCACTGTAGTAACATTAGTCAAATTCACATGCACACATTTTACAACACACGTATAGATCCAAAGTGATGTAAAGACAGATGGATTTGTTAGCAGGCGCCCAAATGGACATCTATCACATGATTTCATGTCTCCCATTTCCAACAGAAATTCTGTGTGCAAGTGTGTGTTTGTGTGAGTGTGTGCTCCAAACTTTATGCAAGGATGGGTGCTATCGGTATTTTACATGTGGGAGTGGAGCATAGTAAAAGGAGGCCACTCTCCCCGCTTGTGTGTGTGACTGTATAATGGAGTGTGTGTGTGTTTGTGTGTGTGTGTGTGTGTGTGTGTGCGTAGCTGTTTCTCCATCCGTCATTGGCCTCGGGTGGAGAGGAGACTACTCGGAGCCCAGAAAGCAGGGGTCAAGTCCAGGCTTACTCAACCCCCCACAGGCCCTCCGCTACCCACCCCCCACCCTCCTCTCTCTTTTTCTCCCCTCTCTCCATCACCCTCAGATGAGGGACGGAAGGCTGAGGAGGGAGGGCTAGTTCAGTATACGGAGGAGGGGAGGAGCGGCGGGAGGAGGAGGAGGGGGGAGGAGGTGTGGAATGGAATGGGTGAAGAGAGGAGTTGATGAGAGGAGGAGGAGATCTATGAAGAGAGAGGGGGCAATAAAAAAGGAGAGAGAGGGGAGGATTAAGAAATGGAAGGTTTGGGGATTATGCTTGGTGAAAGGAGCAGATAGATGGAGAGGGGCAGGGAGAGAGTGGAAGGCACATAGATGCTGAGAATAGAGAGTGAAAGAGACAACACTGAATCTTGAGAAACGCATAGGTAAATATAAGATGAAACTTGTGCACTGTCATGACACTGATATCCTATGACCAAAAATGTATGATACAAAAGGCTTCAGCACTACATAGCCTTGTTACGTATTTTCAAAACTTTTAAAATTACAAAGTGCAGAGCAGGAACATGAGCAGAACAGAACAGAAGTCATATTCCATCATGTTCCAAGTCAGTCATCCAGCAAAAAAACGTTTCTGCTAAACACACGTAGTACTTTCTCAACGTTTCTCGAGAAATGAATCACAACGGGCAGGAGGAGGTGGTTTGGGTGGATGGTGAATATACAAAATCAAGGACTTTTGGCCACCAGAAACTGGAGTATGGATAAGTTTTTAGCTTTACACAATAAAAGCACTTTAGTTCGGGTTTGGAAAAGATCACGGTTTGGTTTAAATATTACTGAAATGCATTTTTTTTAATCACATCTTTGCAGACTTTTTGTTTATCAAACCAATCTGTGGTACCTTTCCTAAACCTAAACAAGTGCCGTCAGTGCGTAAGTGCAACCATAAAAATTAAGTACTTACATATGAACATGTTTTTTAAAGGGACACGGTTGAAAAGTGCCATCAGCCGCTAAAACACTATAATGTTGCATGTATGTAGAATTATAGATACGAAACATATGTTTGGCTCAAAACTGTCGAAAATATACTTATCTACGGTTTGCAGAAACATACAACTGCAACATTTTTGTTTGGTGACTGTGTATCTTGTGAAAAGAATGATGAAGATGTCAATAATATTCATATTATAATGCATTCAGACTCTATAGTTAAGATTTAGTATATTTTATAGACATGTTTCCTAAAAAATGACCAAACTGTGGCCAGAAGGGTTGCATTGAACATTTTGAACATGTCAGCATCAGACTGGCAGGTAACCAGTACTTTAGCTATGACATTTTTAGATCAACAACTGACCTCAAGACCTTTGACATCACATCAGTCCTCAGGACATTAGCTAACCACCTAAAATGCCATGTGAAGTCTAAATACAGTAGTTATCAAGACTTGGTTGGTTGGTTGACCCTGTGTTGTAGGGTCATAGTAGAACATGTCCGCTGACACCCCCCCTCACACAGAATTACAATGCTTCCTGATTCATTTCTGCTGATTCCCTCGGCAAAAAAAGGCCACAGAGAAGGACAAAGGTGCCTTAGATGAAGTCATGTTGTTTGGTTGTAAGTAAGACTTTAGCTGTGTATTGTAAATAAGATAACCCAAGAGAAAGGTTTAGGGAGAAAAACACAGTGAGTTCACCAAAAGGAGAAAGGAAAGGATGTACAAAAATGGGTAAGAAACTGCAGGAAGAAAACATAACGTGTGTGAGCGCGTGTGTGTGTGTGTGTGTGTGTGTGTGTGTGTGTAAGAGGTGCAGAGTGATGTGTGCCAGGTACAGCCCTCCAGAGTAGGCGTCATCGCGGTTCTCAGAGCACCACCTCGGAGTCGATGTCAGGGTGGCGTCGGCGATGGCCGGCGCAGAGGCTCCAAGGGTCTGCTGGTATTTTTAACAGATACACACACACACACTCACACTTATGGATACACACACACACACACACACATTATCACCTCCTGTTTGGCCTGCAGGTCACTGACTCATCAGAGATGGACTACTGCCTGATCTTCCTCAGACAAGCCAACAAATCTTTTTTCCACACAGGCTCTTCAGAAATATGTTTCTTTAGTTAAAGACCAGAGTCCAGTACGGGCACAAGCCAACGTCTGATGGGTTCCCCCGCATTTTAAAAAATGTCTGTTTCATCAGCATTAAGACATAAAAATATCTGAACAGTTTAATTCCAAAACTATAAATCAGAAAAGATGCTCTTGTAGCTTCCCCTAGTTGTGACATTTTTATAAGCTCCATCTTTTTAAAAGGTCAAAGCTATAATATCTAACATTCCTGCAATAAAATACCTAAAAATGACGAGGCCTGTGTCATTGACTTGACTTGTTGACTTGTTTACATATCAAATGTTTCCAATAATGTTAAAATTCTAAGAAATCCATAACTTTATTCAGAGTAATAGTCCGTTTCATCTTGTTGCCTGTCATTGGCGTCATATCCCTTTTCCTAATGTTAACATTACTTGTGGCTATTTCATAAGAATGAAATAACATAATGTGAATACACTTCACTAAATGTAATCTAATGCATGATGTCTTATACTTTTTCATCAGTGGTGTTGCTGTAAACAACAATTCCCACGATCCCTTGCTGTTTCACAATATCCGCTTTTGTTATTATTTTGAATGCAAGACTCTTAGCGTTGGAAATTACATACTGTGTTTTTAAGATAAGTACAGTATTTAGTTTTAGAATAAAACTTATTTCAGATTTTACATGGAAGTTATTGATTATCAATCATGTATGCCTGATGGGTTACAAAAAAGTCAGGTTAACCTTGGGCGGCTAAACAGGAAAGAAATCTTGCGCTTGTGTGAGGTTGATAATGAGAGGAGAAGGTTTTACTGGCATGAAGATTTTTGGCAGCAGAAACACATCCCCATTTTGAAAAAAAGCTGAAGTTTACTCCTCGTTTTGGCTTGTCATATGAACGGCCATTTGACCCACAATTAAATTCGTAATCTGCTTCAGCGTCTTCTTCCATGTTATATTTAGTAGAGTGCTTAGCATGTAAAGGTAAACTGAAAAATACCTTTCCAATCTTGCTTTACTCTTGATTCTGAAAGTGCATGTTTAGTGCATTTAACAGCCCAACTTTCTGTCAGTACCACTCTTTTTTTTCTTCGTCTGCTCCCGAATACACAAGACCCCGGCGTTACCTTATGGATGCTCTCTGCTCTGCTTACACTTTGAAGATACATCAGTGGAGTTTAGCTGCGTGCAGCGAGTTGCCAGCGGCCCCGACAGGCATTGTGTTTGATCTTCTGATGAAGCTCCAGTTGGTGAAGTCATCCCTGCTGCCGCTGCCCCTGCACCTAAGCGCTGCACTAAATAATGATCATTATGGCCATCGTAAAGCTCTGCATGTGGAGTTCTCTCTCATCCTTCTCCATTATCTCTCCTTTCTGCCCCTCATTTCTTTTCTTTCCCTCTATCTGCAGTATCCCCTCCTCCCTTCTCTCTCTCTTTTTACTGTCTTGCTGTCAGAGTAGGCTTGTATTCACCTCGGAGTAGATGATTCTCTGCAGGAAACATATGTCGTATTAATAGTTTCATCTTCTGATTTGCTTGCTGTATTCTGTGTCTCATTCTAACGATGTATTTCCCAAGTTTTAAGTGATTTCCTCTAGTTTTTAATCTTCATTTTTCACAATTCTCAACTGTACACTTACTTTGCTGTCTGGACTAAGCAAGCCTCCCTTTTGGCTGTTTTAAGTTCATACTCTGGTCTCTTTATTCATTCCTTTCACCTTCATCTTTTACCCTCTCCCTCACTAAACTACGCCCTTTGTCAGCTGCCTTTTTTCCTCCATCCCTTGCTCCCTCTCTCCTGCTTCTCAGTCTGTACCTTCATCAGTCTTTCTGGCTCATCTGTTTCTGTCTGAGCTTCTGAATGTGCACTCTGGATAACCCGCACTGCAGCCTCCCCTCTGTTTCCTGTGCTGAGATGCACCCTATTTATTTCATTGATTTTCACGAGGGAAAGAATGTGCAGACCAAAGACTGACTGGCTGCAGAGGGTTTAGCCAAGTTGAGCCGCCGCGTTACTCAAGTCAGGAGAGAAGACAGTTTGATTTGGTCTGTGTCCATGTACTGTTAAGAGCTGTTAAAAATTGGATTTGATGATTGGTTTGATTACACGGAAGAGTGAGCATAGAGGGGGAAGTCTTTAATACTGCTTTTTTTTGTCTTTTCCTTTCTGCTCTTCTACTTTTCTCAGCGTGATCATCCTCCATTCGGAACCAAGAGTTCAGAGAAAGTTTTTATTCGGCTTCACTGTAATACCTCAGAGTGGAGAGCAAAGAACTAACACACACACACACAAACAAAGGATACAGGCCCTCTGTGGCTTGGTCATTGAGGTGAAGGACCATAAAATGAACACAAAGAGCAGAAGTTTGCTTTTGTTCTCTCATCACAGTCGTCCTCATCTCTCCATTTGCAACTTAAGCACCTTCATAAGCATTTAAAGACCATGAGCAAATGCATGCTCAAAGAAAAAATAATTCTCCACTATCATGTTTATACCTACTAAAAAATACAGTAAGAATTATGTGAAGTCACATGTGGGTTTTAGAGATGGTGCATCCCATCACCTCTCAGCTGAAACAAAGACAAAAGGCTGATTGCTTCATTCTTCTCATACATGAGCTAAACATACAGATAGATGTCTTTACAGCGGCCTAGAAAAGTAGCTCAAATGCAAAGAAGGAATAAATACTTCCAGCCAGCTCAGCCAGAACAGGAGACGAGGTAATCAAAGGAGCAGCCTAATTATGCTAAATAGTGTCTTTTAATTATCATGTGGATTAGATGTCAGAAAAAGCTTTGACTTCAACAGCAGGTTGAGCAGCACTTGCACTGTCCAATCATTTATCCTGTTTCAGTACGTACCAATATGTTCCTCAAAATTCTGAATGATTATACGGTTTAAAAAAAACATTGCCTTATTAAGGTGTTGGTCCTATATAACATGTGCATTGGTATGGATACTAGAAGTCTGTAGAACTGAACTGCAGTGGTAAACAGCATTCTTCTTAAAGGTCTTCCCTCATTTGGTGTTTTGATGGTGGCGTTGGAGACATGTTGGTATAAAGTGAGTTTCAATTTGTGTTGAGATCTTGTGACTGTGAGTGCCATAACATATGATTATTTTTTTTTAATTCCAGTACTCGTCAAAGCATACCTTGTTTTACGTGTGAAAAACTTTTTTTCTGAAATGTGGTCAACATATCAAAGTGATTGTTGAAGTTTTAATATTGGCAGTTAGTCAATTTGCAGATAATGTTGAGTTTAAATCGAGTAAAGGCAAGAGAAGAATGTGTGAGGAGTTGATTCACATATAGGTGTGATGACTGATTGGTATTACTGTCTATATGGGGTGAATTATGACAGGAACGTGTGCAAGGCAATATCTGTAGTCGGGAAGGTCGGGTCTCAAAAAACAAGCCGCCTGTGTGTGTGTGTGTGTGTGTGTGTGTGTGTGTGTGTGTACATGCTGGGATTCCTCATGCCTGTCTCATTGTCCTGGGCCCTGTAAGACAAAGGGTTAAGTAAATGTTTGGGGAAGATAAGGCCACTCACCCTGACAGGCAGCAGGCCCCACTGCTCAGGGGGACCCAGACCCAAATACATCACACACACACACAAACACACACGCCCAAACATAGTCGTCCACACATTCCCTTAGAGAGCATTTACAATCGCACAAAGACACCATTTCTATTGCGATATTCCTCTATTTCTTGCATAATCTGCATTTGACTCCTGGTATTAACATTAATGTCTCATCACCCAGTAAATCATACAGTGTCTGTCTGACATGCAGCACTGTACGAGGCTGCAACTCCAGGTCTGATCCTTGTAGAAATGTCGGGTGTGTAGAAACCAGTTAGGTTCTCTTTCCAGCAGCAAGTCACACAAACACAACCCACGGACTCCTGCTTTTCATGTCCCACTGTGAGGGTTTTAGTGTTAAGAGATAAAGGATTAGCCTTACACTGAAGTTTAACAGGGGGGCTGTGGACTTAAAATGTATTAAGGCATCAGGAATTCTCAAACTTTTAGAGTCTTTACCCGTTTTTTTTTTTTAGAGGAAAAAGTAGTACTGTTTCTGGAAGTATTTTACCAATGTGGCTGTTGTCTAAGTCATTTAATAAAACTATGTTATGGCAGTCAGTTTTAATTATTTCATGCTTGTGTTCGGGCTCTAATTACTTTCATGTCCATGCGCATGCACCACTGGTGCTACGGATAAAATGTGACACAGTTTTGCTGTTGCAGCGAAGAACAAAATACTGTATCACAGTCGCTTACTTTATCTAACACTGACATATAAATTATGCTTATTAGGTTTCTAAATAATGTAATACGCTTCAGCTTGAAATGTTTCAACACACAGACAGGGCTTGCTGTTTGCTCAATAGAAGTATGGGTAGGAAACAAAGTAGCTTAAAATCTAAGAAATCATTGCCTGCACACATGAGCTACAAGGCCTCAGAATGACGGACTGTTCACACTGTACATCATTGTCACACTTTGCTTGGCTTAGTTGCTGTCGCAGTGATGTACAGGCCTTCTGCAACAACGGTGAGCATTTCGGTATACAAAGAGACGTTTGGTTTTTGTAACAAATTAGCCGTTCGAGTAAACAGTTAATTTAAGCCCAGAGGAAGAAATGGAGAGCCGTCAAACAGTTTACGAATCTCCCATTCTTTTACTGTGCCCACATAAGAAGCCGAGGGGGAAATCCACATCGGCACAAGAACACTGAAAAAGGAGCTTGTTGTCAGTTTGAGTGCCTGAACAGATCAGAATAATTCTTAAGATTTGTTTAAACCTGCCTTGGTTATCAGAAAGTCGGAACAATTCAGTTGTCAGTCGCAATATTTGTACAAACGTTTACATACATTTCTGTGTTTCCTTTATTGCAGCTTTTATATTGTGGTTAACAGCCACTTGGGATAAATTTGGGATACTTAAAGAATTACTCTTCTTGTGTTTTAATAGAGTGTTACTGAAACCTGACTGTGGCCTGTTTGTGTGCCAAAAATGTTAGCTCAGATGACAAATGCCTCATAAGTGATTGTCAAAACATTATTTCAGGGGCAGCCTCAGCTGTCCTAAGCAATTATACAAAGTATCTGCTTCAATCGACACCCATTTCCCAAGACCATCTAATCATCTCACAGATCATTTTTCTTCCCAGAATGCACACTGGTGTGGTTTTCCACATATCACAATAACATAATCAACCTCCCGGTTACAATAAAGGGCAGAAGAAGCAGACAGCTGTATTAAACAATGCACCCCACTCACTGTGGAGTCTCTACGGATGCGCTCATTAGTGACCACTGATCGCTTGAGATTGGGCTTTGTAGGGGTAATAATAACCTAAACACCTCCCCTCCTCCTCCTCACCCTTTGCTTTGCTCACTCTCTCTCCTTCTGTCTTTTGCTGTCTTTCCCTCTCTCTCACTCCCTGCTGAGTTTTATCAGCGGTCCTGGTCAATGTCCTACTGTCATGTCTTGATGTGATTTATGTCACGGGCTGTGAAGTCGACTTATCTCCCTCCTCTCCCAATTCTCTTCCCCTCCCCTCCACCCTTCCAGCCGCCTCCGCCCTACAACGGAGGGTTGGCTCCCTCTGTCTCAGCCAGCCTGGCTCCTCCGGCAGGGACAGGGGGGAGGTTTGAGTGGAGGGGGGACGCTAGAGGTGTGAGGGGGGAGAATTCCTTTCCAGGCATCCACCTGCCCTGTAAAATGATGAGCATTATTCTCACCCTCAGCACAACTTAACACTATTAGCTTTCAGTGTGCAGCTTGCGTGTGTGCACACATCCTCATGTGTCCATATTTCCCATCGTAATGCCTCTCCTTCCTCTGGCCTTTGATGTGCTTTTAAAGTGGCCCGTGCTCGCTCTGCTTTCCCTCTCACTTGACAATTGTTTATTAGTTTTGAAATGGTCTTCGAGGACCCTATGTGTCTCTCAATGGCATACTTAAAGAGAGAATAACTGGCTTTGAAACAAAGAGAGTCAGATGATAGGAAGTGGAGAAGCAAAAAATGAAGAAGCGCAGAAGAAAAATGTTTATAGCTTTTATCTGAGTTATTATGGTGCACTTTTTTACTTGGACAGGCATGCATGTCAGAAAAATGGCTACAAAGAAGGGATGGAGAGATACAAAAGAGAGAATGAAGAGAATAATTATAAAGCAGGGCAAAGGAGAAAGCAAAATACATAGAAGGACTAAAACGTGAACGAAAGAAAGGGAAGAGAAAGAGAGTGGACCACCCAGGTGTCCAGCTCCTCACTGCAGTTAGATGGATGGTTTCTGGTGGGTCCAGGCTTAGAAACAAACGTACTTTGCCAACATCGCTTTTGATCCTGTGACTTAACATCCCCAGCAATAGCACAACTGTATATCTAACCTCCACTGCCGCATTGCTTCTCTTAATTGTTGTAGAATTGTGTTGTAGAGCAGTAAGTTGTTAAGGAAATTCAGCAACAAAATAAGAAGGCTTCAAGTTACTGATTTGCATCACAATCATATGCCCATGCAATAACACGATCAGTCTTATCTTTCTTCTCTCTTTTGCATGAGTAAACATGAAGGAGGAATCTGCACAACTCATTTAATTTGAATGTCTAACCTGTCTGTTAAGCTTGCGTTGCATTTGTAAATTGTATGTGAGGTACCTGTTACCTCATTCTTTACCTATGGGAACCAATCAAAAGTGCAGTAGACAAGAAACAGCAATTTGTTGCTACAGTATTCTGAGAATTAAAATGGCATTTCAGTTAAACACACAGTACATCATTTCTGCCACTAGGGGCCGTTCATTCCAAGTGACAACAAGAAACAATTCGATGAAGTAGCTTAAAATCATGGAGTTGTTGTTTTTATCACCACTGCCATTTAAAATCTATGTGACAAGGCTCAGGCAGAACAGACAAGACAATGTGTTAAAGTTTACATTATGTTTAGTGATGTATATTCACATTTTATCATTTCATTGTAATGAAATAGCAGCGTTGGCTAACATAATAAATGCAGTGTTAACCGTGTAAAGGAACAGGACAGGTGACCAAATGAAGCAGGCCATTACATTCATTACATTAACAACAGTATTCATTTTTGTGACCTCGCAAAACATATTTTTGGTCATAACTGCCAGTAATTGAGAGAAAGACACGAACAGAGGTCAAGGTCACTGTGACTTCACAAAACATGTTTTTTGGCCTCAACTGCTTTTAAGTGAGAGAATGGCATGAACAGATTATGATGCAAGGGAAGTGGACGTGTCTGATTTAAATTGACTTTCATGTGTTGAATCATTGGCTTTGTGTAAATACGTAGATTCAGTGAATTATCTTCAAAATTTGGATTAAAAACAGAAGTCCTATAAAGACGGGATCAGTCTGGCATATGGTGTTGTATCGTGGTACAATTTATAAAAGGGGAGCCTGTTGTTTTTCTTTAACAATGTAAACTAACCAGGTTTAAGTTCAAATGAATTTCATCAGATTCTAAAGCTGCTTGGAAGAAACAAATCTCCACGTCTTTACTAGTCCTTCTTCCCTGAACCTCTTTCATGACTTTCTCCTGTCATCTTCACTCTGAACTCTAACTCTCACTTTCCCCCTCTTTCATATACCTCTCTCCTCACTTTTATCCTCTACTTTTCCTCTCATTCGCTCTCCACCATCCAGCCTTTCCTCATCCCTCTTCTCTGCCATCCTCCACAAGTCCTTTCAGTGATAATTTTTCAGCTCTGCCTCAGCCGTTGCAGCGGCTGTCCCTTATCGGCCCACGAAGAGGCTAAGAAAACAGTGTGATGTGGGATCCTTATAGGACTAGATGGTGTAATTGCCTAATTGCTTTTTTTCTCCCGTCATGGGGTTCTGCTTTCTGTCAGGCAGGCAGGAGCCCATAAACACGGCACGGCTATTCCCAGCATCTCCCTCAATGTCATCATTTTGTGCAGCTTGATTGGCTTAACTTAGAGCCAGGGCCTATTGCTCATTGGCTCCTCCCAGGATGAATGGCCCTGCTGACAGCCAATGGGGCCACAGCAGGGTGAGTAAGAGAGTAAACAGCATTTTTCTGAAGTCAGGGACATGCAGGGCTGTCTTTGTTGGGAATTCCAAGAAATGTTTCCAGTTTTGGTTCCCAGGAGACCTAAAGATGGTCCAAACTGTAACTACTCAGTACCATAGGTAACCACTGGGCAATAAAGCAAAAACTCAACTGTTGAGAATTTGAAGCTGATATAAACGTATATGAAGCTGTTCATGCAAGCACATCCGGCTGCATTGGAAGAATATATGCAATAACAGGCATTTTAGAATACCAGTGACTCCTTACACATTACAGCAGGCAAGGAGATTTGAAGTTTTAGAGTGTTATATGAAGGCCGTGGCCTAGAAACAGGGCATAAATCAGGGCAAAGTCTGCCTCTCCACATCTCCCACCTCCAACCCTCCCTCTACTCGAGCACACTCACTTCATCCAAGGCCAAGCACTCTGTCTGCTGAGGCAGAGAGAGCTGACTGAGGGAGCATGTTGTATCAAGAGGAAGAAAAATTTGACAAAAGAATGCCTAATATTGGCCATCTCAAACCCATCATTTAAACACTTCTCTCAGTCTGTTCTCAGTCCATATGTCTAGCTGAACCCCCCCCCCCCTCATGTGATAGACACAAATACCCAACGTCTCTCTCTGTCTCTCTTAGACCCTCTGCGCTCTGTCCGTATGTATTACCATGAATGAAGATAAATGTGGACATTGTATATGTTCACTCTGCCATCAATTTCAGCCGGTTTCATTGGTGGTGGCGTGCAGGGGTGTAGTACCAAAAAGGGAGTGAGGTAGTGACCTAGAAGAAGGAATCTAAAACAGAAATAGACACAGCGAGAGAAAGGCTCCACTGTGTTTTTTTTTTTATCAGCAGAGCCACATGCTAATTCAGTGGAGGAAGCCTGTAGGCGTCCTGTCATGGAGGCACACAGGAAACAGACTGGTACAGACAGGAAGCCAGTGGCAACCCAACAAAACGGCAGACAGAGTTCTGCAACAATACCTGCACAAACAAACAAACAAATCAACTGAAAGATAGGTGTCTGTTTGTCTGCCTGTCTGCCTGTCTGTCTGTCTGTGTATATACATGTATATACATGCACTGTCTGTGCATAGATATATATAACAATATACATTGAGTACGAAGGTAGCAGGTCTAGTGGATGGTCACTCAAGTGGATTAACACTACAGAAACAGAGAAGTTAATTGAAATATATTTCTTTTTTTATCTACTACAACTATTTACAGGTAAAAAAAAAAAGTGTTAAGTACTTGTAGAGCAACCTAGGCTCTCCTTAAAAATGAGGTGTTTAAATTTCCTCGTGCCCTATGGGGATCGTCATCCTGGAAGATAACTCACCATTGACATTTATCCTTTAATTTGTCACTTTGTCTGTATATTATACGTAGTGGTGAGCACCAATGTCCTGGTGCTTTTGTTTTTGGTGGCATTGACACAGAGAAAATAAAGGTGAGACATGAAGGTGGCATATGATATGATCTCTGAACGCGATCAAAGCCAGGACATTTCTTTACATTGCTAGAGTAATGGTTGCCAACATGAGTGTGTATTGTCTGCAGAGTGTATAAAAGAAGTGGACATAGCACCCATTGGTTTTTGGACTACCATTTTGAGGCCTCAAGTTTGCATTTTGGCCATTGCCATCTTGGCTTTTTGGAGCAAGTAGTGGCCATATAGGAACAAGGGGGTGGAGTTGTGGAACTGAGGGTAATGGTAACATATTGACACAGCAAAACAGGAAATTTCACAAAATGATTTGCCATCTTGACAGTGTAACTTCTTAACCACAACTTTAGTTGGGCTGTCTGTCAGGGACAAACATGTTTTATTTAATAAACAAGATTTGAAAGTCTGGCTCAGCACACATATCATACATCAAAGTCTGCAAACTTCGCCTCTCCGTTCAGTGAGTGCGGGAGAAAGAATTGTGGTAGAGTGAGCAATAGAATGAATGTAGAGAGCGAGAAGCTCTGTGTATCCGACTGACAGGTCAGGTAGACAGGCGACAGGGATGGACAGGTGTCAAGAGGCGTTTGTGTGTGTGCTTTGTCCAGAGTTTTGTCTCTCTCAGAACTACACCATACTAAGAGCATTGCAGAGAGAGAGAGAGCTGCAGAATGAACCGGAGTCGCTGTGTTTTTATACTGTTCTGCCTGTGAGGCAGGAAATGAATGTAAGCCAATAAAATTAACCCTAAATACATGAAAACATAACAAGGTTAGGGTTTGGTTAGGGGTAGTGGTTAGGATTAGGCATGTTATGGATACGGTTAAGTTTAGGGTAAGTCTGTATAAAATTAATGTAAGTCAGTGTAAAGTCCTTTAAATTCATGACCTAATGTCCACAAGGAGAGACCTTGAGACAGGTTCAGACCAAACTCTTAGGTTCTTTCCTGTATTTTTACTGTATACATGCACTCTAGTTTGATAGTAACATACTGTATGACGCACAAAAGAAAAGAAAAGAACGCCCTTGTAAACAAGCACACACGTGCACCTTGAGACAGACTCGCCCTACAAAATACATACGCTCACACACCTTTGTACACAGAAACGTACTGACATCTCTGACACTTTCTTCCTCTTTTTCATGTTACTTTTTCCTTTCTATTGTCACACACTCCCCTCTCAGTACAGCCTGTTGGTTCCTCTCTTCTTCTCTGTCTTGCTGGCGTTCGAAGTATTTATCCTACCTCTCTGCTTGTTTGACATCCCAGGTTTATTCATCGCTCTGGGTGGCCTGGATCATGCTGCCAGCTCCTGATGCTCTCTGGCTCAAGTATAGAGAAGACATTATTCTCAGTCATACTAATATGTACACCTACATCAGTGCTTTGTACAGCTTAACAAGCAATGCAAGGTGATTGTAACAGTCTGTGGTACTGTATTTAATTCATAAATCAAGATTTTTGTAAAGTAATAACATTGCAAATGTGAGCAGGGTGGATGCTCCTCTTCCTCAAATTAGGATAGAAGAAGTAGCCATTGGCTACATATTGACTTAGAGTTTATTTGGCAGTCATCTGAGTCATCTGAATAGGTTTTCATATCCTTTGGGGGAGTTTTTTTGGCTACATATGTGGAGTGGAATGTCTTTGTATTAGTAAGATACCCATACACAAAATCTACAGATATATAATTTGTTGTTAAAGTCAGAGTCTGTGTCAGTGTGGGCTGTGATTTGGCACTGAAAAATACTAAATGTAAGTTTCTTTTCTCTGTCTTTGGTTTGTAGGTTGCCACCGGTACAGTGTTTAGATGAGGTGATGGAGTTTCTGTGACCATCATGGGAAACAGATGCCTTCATGCACATCAGAGAAAAACAACTTCACAGTATTCACTTACCTTTCATTCCCATAGTCATTGCAAACAAACAACAAATATTTGAATGTTTTCACTGGGCTGTAATCTTAATTTTTAAAAAGTAAGATTATAATACTTGGAAAAACAAAGAAAAAAGACACTGAGATTAAAGTCATTTATTTTGCAGAAGGTAAGTTCATTTTCAGTGTTCAAAGGTGAAAAGTTACATCTTTGTTTCTTAGAATGTGCTTGTATTTCTATGACTGTGTGTGTGTCTCCTGGGCTACCCTTCAGTGTGTATCTGGACATGGGCTTGGGTCCAGTAGACATACTGTAGTAGCTGCAGACCCAACACTCCACCCACTCATCAAAGCTTGACTTTAGTCTCCCACGCCCATGCCATGTCTTAGTCCAGTGACCGAGGTTTAGTGACACGTGCACGCAAACACCCACTCAGACACATGCACTGGGTACACATCAGGCACACACACACAGAAGTTTCAGTATTGCAATAATTTCCATGTGCACACACTCACATGCATGCACATAACCTTATCTGGAGATCAACAGTCAGACTAGTTGGCAGAGTTACTCTTCGCACCCTTGTTTGATGAGGTAATTCAGTCCAGCCAGAGACGGAGATGGCTGATGTTGGTGCAAGGGTGCTGGATAATGCATTTAGCTGATTTGTGGTTTGTGATTTTAACTGTAAGCGTAATAGGCTCAATGAGCAGGTGTCAGCCTATGAACATGTACTGCCACTGTAACATCTTACAGATTTTGTGTTTAACCAACATTAAAATATGTGCAAACAGTTTTATTTTCTACGCCTCAAGACATTACATTTTGGCGCGTTAACATACAAATGTCAGTCTCAGCCAATGGGGTGTTAATAGGGATGTTAAAAAGGAGGTCTGTTTTTTTCTGTTGCTGTTCCGCAGCCATATAGGTTGCAGAGCTCACTAACCAAAATATTAGGCTGAAATATGGCTCACCTTAACGTCTGCAGGTAACGATGATGCACTGTTTATCCTGTGCAATATCAAAATCACTATTTTCTAGAGTAGAGATACACAAAAACGCTGTGTATCACACATGCCTACTCACCGCTGCATCTGCACTGAAAGATTTCCAGAGTGCACCTGTCAAAGCTGCTGGGCCTCGCTAAGCAGGACAGATTTACACCATCGACCAGTTAAAGCTATGACAATGCCTCCCCTCACAGAAATGCAAACGCTTCGCCAGATTCATAGGCAGCCATTAATTTCCCAACATGTCTTGTCCTGCGATGCTCAGCCATGCTCTCCTCCCCCTAGTGCCTGACATGGAGAGAGCTGCATAAACATTTATGCAGCAGTATTTTTTAAAGGCCCTCTGCAGTGTCTTGTAAATCTGCCTGCTGCTTTGATGTCTTATCTGCAGGGAGTGTGTGTGTCTGTGTGTGTGTGTGTGTGTGTGTGTGTGTGCTTGCATGTGTGTGCATGCATGTACAGTTTTTAAGCACGTATGTTGATGCTCAGCTTTGTTAGAAATTTAGAGAAATACATTTGATTTTCTAATAGTACTAATATTAGAACATTTTGAATTAATCACAGCAGTTATCAAACATATATGTGTGCAGTTCTCACGCTGATGCTTTTTCTACCCTTATGACTAATGTCCAGAATTGAACTCAATCTGACTATTAAAAATACATTATACATGTAAGAAGTGGATTAAATGTAGGTTAAATTATAGTTGGTTGCCAATGTGTCCATCAACAGCAGTGCTTGTTGCTGAAGTGCACTTGACCAAAACACTGAACCTCCTATCTGCTAATAGCAATTTAGTGTTTGTGTATGATTTATGGTGCTGCTCTGTACATCACTCAGGATAGCACTGATTTAAGCTTTGGCCTAAGGAGTTAAAACAAGACAGCAATTGTGTCAGAGCCCAGAGTCAATACATTAAGTGAGGATTTTACTGAGAGGCATTCTCCCTCTGGGAATGTTTTCTCTGCAAACCACACATAATTAAAGGGCTGCCTTTTTCCTCTTGGATGGGAAATAGATTAATTGATTCAGTGCTTCGAAGCAGTGAAACCAAACAAAATATCCAAACATTTTCTTAATATTCCCAGCGAGACAGTGGCAATGTCTTCCTGATTGTTGCCCCCTCAGGCCTATCAGCTCCTCTACAGATTTGTTAAATGCTGTTTATGTAACGGAGAAGGAGAGAGAAAGAGGCTCCGGTGATTTACAAGCCTGTGAGTGTTTTAGTGATGGCTAGTGCAGGTCAAGGTAATGATCATAAATAAGAGGTGCAGGAGAAGAGGAGGAGGAGGAGGAGGAGAAACAAGTGAGAGAGGGTGGATGAACATCATAACAAGTCTGAGGACGGGTTCAAATTCCTACACCTCATGGATGTCGTAACTTACAGCACCTTGTGTTGACCCAAAAAAGAGAGGTGGTCAGATGGCAACTTAGAAATCCCTGCAGTGGAAACATCTCAACTCAGACAGGCAAATAACACACACTCTCACACCCACATTCAGGCATAGACAGACTTAGCTGTGGTCTGTGTTATTGTACCCGAAAGCCCTTGAGACAGGCTCGCCCTGTAAGATACACACATATTCTGATATGATTGTGTAGTTGCAGCTTTCTGTTTGTTCATGTTACTCATGCTACCCTTTGATTGGCTGCGTTGAACAGAAGACCAGCTATACCGAACCGCAATGCACTTTTCACCTATCATAAACTGAATGTAAAATAAATATTTCACTTTCTGCTATGTTAAAAAGCTGAAATACATAGCAGCAAATGTGCATATGTCCAGAAAATTATGAGTAGAAAAAAAAGTTTGTTAAATGGTTATTAACAGACTTAAATACGTGACCACTAAGAAAAAAAGCTACACACTGAGAGGTTTCTGCAGAAAGGAGAAAAAGTGGACAGCGATAAATTACCGGCTTGGCCTTTCACCCCTGGATCACCTTCCACACTCTCATTGTCACCTACGAAACCTCCCAAACTCTGAGATGGGTGCTTTGTTTTGGGCTGTCAGAAACTGAGAGGCCTCAAAGACGTTCTACTCTTTTCATTCCCATGTTGATCCAGAGCCTCGTTCAAGGTTCAACTGGGCCCTCTTGTGGATGAATGTAGTTATCGCTCCACCATGTGACAGCAGTCCAAGTGGACTGGAGTTGTGAAGTATTTTAAGTACACAGATCACAAATGAATGGACTGAAGAAATCCAGCGAATGTTTTAATACGATCTGAACGTGAACTGAGATTGTTAAGCATACTGAGTGGATGAAAAACTGCACTATCAAATTCAGTTCACTCTGCTTCTGATTATTTTTTGTTAGTGATAGTCTAGGACAAATGTTCTCTATATAGAAATGTAATATTCACAGGGGAGTACTAAAGTGATTAAAGCAGTACATGCCTTCTGCAACCTAAAGGTCCACTGATTTCAAACCTTACTTTTCCAGTACAGGCTTCATGTTAATGGCTATGGCCCAAGCTGACATAACCTTATTGGTACATCAGAACTATTCTTTAAACTTTGGAAAGAAAACTGTAAACATATGATTTGCCCATGATATGGCAAGTGAACTTCAGGTGTGAAATAGTTCCTCTTTGATTTATAGGGTAAGGACCAAGATCATAAATAAATATTCCAAATGTTTTCATACACCAGTTTGCATCTGATATAGAAACAGTAGAGACTGTCAACAGATGTGCATATGGCATGTAGCTATTATTCCGTGCAGAATAAGGTTGTAGGAAGTCATTTGACCATTCTTGTCATACTCCGGAAACATTCCTGCTTGCTAAACGGAGTGCAATAGGTTGGCACTGCATGAGCTAAACTAACACATCAGTCTTTATTATGGATGGACCCCATGTTAAGAATGGTTTGAGGAACTTTCCTCTTAAAGGACACGTGAAAGGGAAAACTGAATGAGGGAATGTAACAGATTCAAGTTAAGTTATGCACTTGGTTTCAACTTCCTTGTTAAACAGTTTGATAAGGCAATTTTTGAAAACTACGACAAGCTCTGTTTTACGGTCTGTTCACCATTATTTGTTCTCTGTGAATCCACCTATAAGTACAGGTATTCACAGACAGAAGGAGTGGCAGCTGTATGGAAGGACGAAAGAGGGTGACGATGAAGATGCTGCCTCAACCTGGTCAGGCCAGTCACGAGGAATCTGGTTCAGGAATCAGGAAATGCCATTTTCACATCACGGAGGTATCATGTGTAGCTTAAATAAGAACAAGTGTGCCATGGCAATGTCCTTGGCCAAAATTCATGTACCAGTACCCACAGTGGATGTACCACTCCCTTTTAATGCTCTCCTGTTG
>JAPQRN010000025.1:17122923-17134929 GCA_037367275.1 Coranthus polyacanthus | reverse complement strand
TTGAACACACTGATCAAAATGCAAAACTCACTGCGCGTATTTGTGCTTAAGTGATCGTGTGTGGGTGTGCGTGTGTGTTTGTGTGTGCACACATGAGCGTGTGCGCGTCACCCGTTCGCAGTCGGACCTTTAAACATTTTCTTAGTTTGTTACTGTACAGTAATTGATTAACAGTTTCAAATTGACACCACGTGATGCTCTTATATGCTTAGGCAAATACACATGTACAAAATCTAAAAAACTTTGTTTTAAGTACTTAAGTGGTAGTAAGTAACACAAACTGCAAACTTAAGTCCCAGATCTTGCAGGACCAGTCCAGCTAGTTTCAATCCTCCTTGATATCACAACCAAATTCAGTCTCTCACATTTGAGTAACAGGGACGACGCAAGAAGGTGCAATGCCAGCAAAGAGTGCGGCATGTCCTCAGATGTATTAGAGAGTCCTCAGGCTATAACGCCTCTGTACTTATCTAAGAATTAGTCACATCTATTTTTTTGTTTTTTAGAAGTGTCTTTTTTTGTTTTTTTCATGTCAGGTTGGGTGAAGTTTAATGCTTTTCAAACGTAGAAGACATTTTAATGGTATTCATCACAACCTAAGCAAACTTTCCTTTCACCATAAATGCTTAATTAACATAATAAATTATTTTTGCTTGTCTTGTTCATTGTTCAGCCAAACTCTTTGTAAAGGTCAAAGGTGATTATAGCCATAGCAATGGAGGGTTTCAACGATCTGCTCCTCAAACTGCGTGAAGCCCACGATAGAGAGGTGGAGGGTAAGTGAAGACTTTGTTTCTTTATAGGATTTGCAGAAAAGAGCTCATCAACTATTCTAAACTAACAACATGCATTGTGTATTTTGACTTGTAGGGTGGCAAGTCAAAGTCCAAGAGCTGTCCAACAAGAAGGGCTGGTGAGTGGAGTCTTCACTTCCCAAACATGATCATGTTTAAACAAAGCTTTCAAGACATTCTAGTTGAAAAACACTCTAGCGAGAGCCATGCTCAGGCCTGAAGTCTTTGTGGACCGGCCAAGCATGCTGGTCCTGCTCCTGGCTCAGAGTACGTTCATGTGAGGAGCTCATGTCGTAACAAGTTATTAAACCTTAAACTGAGTCACAAAATCTTTTATTAAAAAAAAAGAAGCTTGAGACGGGGAGGGAGGTCGGGGCTGATTCAACTGCCTGGAAATATTTGAAGCAGATTATTTGTAGGTGACAAATATTTTCAGTAAAAGAAAGTTGAGCAATGCTCCCATCATCACTGAATCATTGTTCGGCTCCTCTTGCTCTGGCACGATATTTGCTAAATAAATCATTAAGATGGAAAATCTAATCAATGTTGAAAATGCTCCAACACATACAGTAGTACAACAAAACACATAACAAGAACTGAGATCACAGCACTGATAACTCACCCTACTACAGATATGTATTTATTATGTATCTCAGCTGTCATAATATGCCTGAAAATATAACTGAAATCCTAAATCATTTTGTGTCATGTGGGTGTTGTGTGTATACAGCGACACAAAGAGAATGGAGGAGCTGTTCACTAGAAACCAGCAGATGAAAGAACAGCAGAGGATCCTCATCGAGAACATGAAAACACTGGAAAACAGGTGCTTCTGCTACAGTTTTGCATTGTCCCATGTGTATGTGTTTATACATGGGTGTGAGTGTATGAAGGAAAACATGAAAATGCGCGATTTAAATAAAGTGAAGTACTTAGCCCCTAAACAGCCAAATATACGAAGCTAAAAGAAACTCCACATGTTCGTATGTAACAAATTTGGTCTATTCTTGATGTTGTGTGTGATGTTTTCTGCCTGTGCAGGCTGAGGGCTGGGCTGTGTGACAGATGTACAGTAACTCAGGATGTAGCCAAGAGAAGACAGCAGGAATATGAAGCCTCACAGATGCAGAGCCTCCAGCACATCAGTCTACTGGGTATTATTTTCATGTTTTTCTTCTAATGAACCATTTACCCATCGTATATCTTCCACTCGCATCGGTCCATCCCAAACACATTTTTGAATACTCCTTTCTATATCTTCTTTGCTCTCTTGCATCAAGTGTCTGCTTGCCTAATCCCCCTTTTTGATCATGATGTTCTCTGAAAATACATAGAGAGGGAAACTTTGTTGTATAGGGCTCTGATCATCATACTTAATCTGTGTTGTAAAGCGGGAGAGATGAACAACCTGAAGAAGGAGAACAAGAGACTGAGAGATGAGATCAGGACTCTGAGAGCAGCACTGGAGTGAGTACATAAACCTACGTGAGAGGGAATTACAGTACGTTAATGTGTAATAAGATGCATCTAGTGAAATCTCAAATATAGAGGAGGATTTAAGTAACTTCATTTCTCTCAGACTCTGCAACATTGATGTTATTCAAATGTGTGTGCATAGCAGAGGGCAAAGTGACCACTCCTCCAACGGCAGCACAGCCACAGAGGTCAAACCCAACAGCTCCCCTGACCTTCCGCCTTCGCCTGGACCCGTGGCCCTCATCAGCATGGCAACCAGCAGGGCCAGCAACCAGCCAGCAGATGGCGACGTTGCAGTGAAAACAGAGGCAGAGCATAGAACTGAAGGTAAGTATAAAACTCGCAGAGAAGACGACCTTTTTGCTCATTCTGCTTTGTTTGTTTGCTTGTTGACGACCACTGCGTTAAACTCGCAACTTAATTATCTCCTGTTTTTGTCTGAACAGAGAACAGGCATGAAAACAGACATTTGAGAGAATGGCACAAAAGTCTCTTCGTAAGTAGCTTTTCATACTGTTTTATACACAAACATTCCAGCAATGGTGGAGGACGTGTTCAGATCCTTTACTTAAGTAGAAATGTTGTAATATAATCAGAAAGATGTACTTAAAGTATGGAAAGTCAAACGAGTCGTTGTGCAGTAAAATGGTCCCTGTCAGTGTTTTACTATTATATAGTAAAATACAATACAGTAAAATTTGGATTCATTTTACTGCTGGATTCATGTGTATGTTGCATTTTACGGCTGTAGCTGTTTGTTTGAGCTCATTTGAACTACTTTATATACTGGTGGGGAGTTTAATCTAAAGTATCGTATCCAATAAGATCATTATATGTTTGTACCATCGCTGTACTGTGAGAACCATGTATCTCTAAAAAAAAAAGTCAACTTTTCAGGCGTTCAGAAGTCCTGTTTTCAGAGTTGTGACAAAGCATTTTCCAGATAATCCAAGAATGAGAAGAAGAACTACTGGCCTTGGCAGAGATCTGTGCCCTCTGAGGGCACTTCTAGTTTGGCTTAGAATTTTAAACTCAGCCCATAGAGGAACACCTAATCCTTCATTTTATCCCAAAATTTGAACCTCAACACAATTGGAGATCCAGGGATGAAAAATTGTGTTAATGCTATCAGACAAATTTAGTGGAGTAGAAAGTATAGTACCTCAAAAGGACACTACTTGAATAGTACTACTACTACTTGAAGTCCAGTTTTTCTGGCATTTTCTTTTCATGTGCACACAACTTCTTGCACACTAACTTCTTCCTATTTTTGCTGCCTCTGGTATCATTTACACAGGAATCTTACAAGCCTCTTTCTCCTTCAACATCCACATCTCCCTCTTGGAAAACGCAACATAGTGTCCCTCGTATTGTAGAACGGAGGTGAGAGAGGGAAATACATTGGAAATTGCACAACAAAACTAAAACATTAACGGCCTGTAAACACATTTTAACCTCTGTCTGTCTGTCCTGTCTATCTTCTAACTTGTAGAGCACAAGGTGTTGAAGGACAGGACCAGCAACTCTCAAACTCTTCCTCACGAAAGAGCTCTCCGTCTTCTTCAGCCAGTGGAGAGGTGAACCCGAGCAGACCCGTCCATGTCCACGCCCCCATCCCCTGTCGACCTCACCCGGTCAAGAGCAGCCCTTGGCCGTTAACTGAGTCCTCTGACTGGATCCCTGTAGCTGCTGCAGGAACAAATCTGGTGGGGCATCACTCCAAACCAAACCTACCACGCTTTCCAAACCTGATCGCAACCAGCCAACATGCCAACCATTCCAACCCTAGAAGAGTTTTTGGGGCCCCTTGGTCCAAGCAGAGCGGCGCTCAGGCCCCTGCTAGAGAGCCGACTGTGGTGTTCAGGCTGAGGAGTATATTGGAACAGACAGAAAGACAGACTAGGCCACAGGAGAAAAAGGACATCCCACCACCCAAGGCTGAGACAGTCTCTGAAGAGGGAAACAACAAAGAGGTATGTGAGGGACCGCTGGACCTATCAGATCCAGGGAGGACCAAATCCATCCAGAGGGAGGATTCACCTTTAGCCTTACAGGGTGGAGAGAGAGTCGAGGAAAGCCCTGAAGGGGGTGTAAAGGAAAGTTCTGCAGCATACATCTCAGTATCATCTTCCTCACCTGTTGCACATCCCTTATCTGCCTCTACGCCGCCAGTTAAACAACAAGAAGAACCCTCTAATGACCATAACCACAAGGTAATTTCAGAACAGTGAAATTAAAGGTTCAATGTGTGATATTTTGTGACAAGGTTGCAGATTGCAGCCAACTGAATACCCCTCACTTCACACTCCCCCTGCGGTGGCTGCTAAAAATGTGAAAAGCTCTTGTTAGAGCCAGTGTTTGGTTTGTCCATTCTGGGATTTTTTTCTTAAAGGAATGAAAACTCTAGTTGGTGAGCTGCGCCAAAGAACTTCTATTGATAAGAAGTGAAAGCTAATTGTTTATTCCACTGAAACATCAGCACGCAGGAGCAGAGCTACAACTCCACCATGTTGGACGGAAAGTAGTTGTCTAAAAACCACCAGAGTTTTTTTTTGTTTTGTTTCTATACTCTTTGCCCTCTCCATAGATTTAAAAATAGACCGTATATAAATAGTGGTCACAGCCTCCAGGACATGACCCATTGGTTTGTGGACTGCTGTTTTGAAGCCACAAGACGGCCATCAACTTTTTGGTTTGTGTCCATATTTGGATTAAGAGTGTGGAGCTGATGAAGAGCAAGGGGGGAAAGTCAAGCTAATGCTAACTTGCTGAAAACACCAACCACATCAACTAACAGTGTCATGTTCCTCCAAGTAATTTCAGCAATTTAATAAATGTTAACACAAAGATTTTCATTGATAACAGTAATGTCAGTGTCACAAAATGTATTAACATACCAATTTACCATGAGCTGGGCTAATTAGCAGGTTAGCTGACAGACCATGTAATTCAACATGACTTAATGCTAACATTAGCTCTTACTTTATTCAATAAACAGGAGCTCCAGATGTCCTTATTTATGCATAACTCAGCCTTAATATAATCAGTTGATTTATACACAGTAGAGGTGTCATGAAGGGGAAGTTAACCATAGAGACCAAAACCGAGACTTTTTTGTTGCAGGCTGCAAACATGTTTATTTCTGTTGTAAATTTGGATATTTTAACATGGCAGTCTATGGGGATTGACTCACTTTTGGAGTCAGCCTCAAGTGGCCATTTGAGGAACTGCAGTTTTTAAATTGGAGGTTGCAGCTTGAGATATAAACAGCTCCTTCTAAGGTATGCAGCAAAAAACGCAACAAACAATTTTCAGGTGCTTATACACTAATAAAACCATAATAATATATATTCCATTTCTGCAATTAGATATTGACAATTCCGTCAAAATCTCACTCACACACTGAACATTTACAAAATAGTTGATAAAAAGGGTTTGCTTAAAGGAAATCAGTAATCATTGTATGATTACTGTCCTGTTACAGCTGGTAATCAAATTACTGAAGCCAAAAGAGGAGGTGAATGGAAAGACACACCAAAGCGATGGGAAGAAGGTGCCTGTGCGAACGGTTTCATTAAGACCAGGTAAAGAGGTTGGGTTCAAATGTGTGCACATGTGTTTTGGCATTGCCGTTTCTTCTACATACTGTGCACAGGTGAATAATGCATGTTTCGTGCTACGTTTCTGTTACAGTAGTAGTGCTGGAGAGTCTGAATTCTGCTCTGCAAAAGCAAGAATCCTCAACGTCGAATCACCATGTACATAACACAAGCCAAGCAGACGTGAGTGTGTGTGTGTGTGTGTGTGTGTGCATTTACTCATTTCACCATCACAACATATTATTCACTGAGAAATTTGTAAAAAAAAAAAATAAAATAAATAAAAATAGCTCAGTCACACAAAACATGCTTCCTCTGTTTCATCAGCCACCGTCTCCAGAGGTTGAGCTGGGAAGCAGCTCAGAGGAGAAGGATGAAGAGGGGAGTGTGTCAGGACAGGAGAACAACCAGGGCTGCAAGAGGAAGAGGGCGTCTGTGGAGACAGAAACCGACCGAGACTCAGATGCAGACAGTAAGGCATCAGTTCATGTTTCCAGTCCCGTTTTTGTTTCTTTCTTCTACCCAGGAAAGGTCTGCTTTCAACTCAGATCACATTTCTAAAATCTTTAAGTTGTCCTTGGCCACAGTTTTTCAAAACATGGTAGACATTATATTCCTTGCTCTATGGACACATTTCAGTATTTAAAAATCCAAACACGTTGATGTCATGGATAAGCTAGAACCCAGTCTGCAAATCAGCCAAGTTGCTGTGTAAATTTGAACTCTTTCGGTTGTTGTTCAAAATGCTTTCCACTCAGCCTATGTCAATTATTGTCTAGTTTACTTCCGTCTGCACGGAATTTATTTAGGCCGGTAAATAATCATTGTCGGAGTCCAACCTTTTCTGTGCCTTTGTTTGGTAAATGTTTCTTTTATTTAATCACAGACATCCAACAGGAGAGGAAGATCAAGATCACGCTGAGATCAGAGGAGAAAAGCCCCAGCTGAAGAGGACAAAGTCGGAGTCGCGCTGACTCTGTGATCACGGTTTAGGTTTTAAAAACTTTTCAGTAGTCAATATGCAACCCAAAGCATAATTTATTAGGTGAAAATCTTCCTTGTGTTTCGATCTATGCACTTTGAGCCTAAATAGCTAAATGTGACAACAGAGGATGGAAGATGGGAAAACAAATGATATGTGTAAACATATTCAAACACGTCAAAACGATTGGTATTTATAAGTTGGAGGTTATATTTTTTTTCCATTACCCTTTTACTACTTCCTCTTACCAGTGCCAGTGAAAAGCAGCATTAACCGGTGTCATACAGTGAAGCACCGACACAGTTCGGTAGAGACCTGCTCAATATGGGTCTGGTTTGGTTACAGTAATATTAACAACATATTAATATCAATAACAACATATCAATATTAAATGGTACCGAGGGAACTTTTCAAATGAATTGAAAACAATATAAGAGGAAGCTGGTACTGGAATGTGTTAAACATTTACATTTGTGTTTTGTTTTGTTATATTTTGCATCGCTGTTGCGTTCAGCTCTAATAATTCTTGCACTGTGGATAAACATTTGTAGAGGCAGACAACCCCTACCTCTACAAAACCAAAGTGTTTTTATCTGAACATTAATATCTTTTGTATTTTATTTTTAAAACAAGGCAGCTTGCAAACTGAAACAAACGCTCTGCACAGTATTTGCAATACAGCTGCAGTTATAAACCCCGATACAAAACATTTAAACATTTCAGTATAAAGTGCTTTATGTCCTATGGTCATCAAATGATGTTACGCTATTACACTAGCACTATAGCGTCAAAAAAAATTTAAAAAATCAATCATTGCAATATAAAATATCAAATGTTAGATTCATCTATATTAACATTTTGTAAATGCCCCCAATTACTAAAAACCAGGGTGAGGCTAATACTAATCACACATTTTGTAACACGTACTCCCACCCATTTTCATTAAGGGCAACTTAAACAGCTCTAAATTGAGATAGCAAAGCTTTGGACTATTTTTCTTTTAAAAGTTTAGAGGCCATGTTAAATTTTAGTGCAACCTCGCAGCGGTTATATAAAAATTGATCACCACAAATGTTGCCAACGCAATGAGCAGCGTCTTTATTGCTAGTGTACTACAGCAAACTGCGCTATCATGTTCCACCCTTCTCAAATACTAACTTCTACCAGTCCAAACAAGTTCATTTAGACTACTTTGAAATCCTCCTGTGTCGTTTCTTTTACATGGACTTATTCTGAGGAAGACTGCTAGAAGTTTAGCAGTCGAAACATGTTAAGGTATGAAACAAAGTTAGAATAAGTCCATATAAAAGAAACGATAAAGTAGGACTAACTTCTACTCTTTTTTTTTCATCTTAAATCAAAACAAAGAAGATCAAACATTTGTTTTTGTGTCACCTGCTAATGGCTAAAACATAATTCTTCCTCCTTTGCACTCTGAATCCGCATTCCATCAAACATATATATAGTTTTTTCACTTTCCTGGCAGTGCTGTCACTGCGTAGCTATTTTTGTCCACAAAGCCTTCCCCCTAACCCCATCTTAAGTGGCCGGCAGAAAAAAACGCAGCGAAAAAACACGTTCCTCTTCCTCTTTTTCATTTTCAGAATGCACATATTTTGCAAGTATTAACTTTCCGTTCACAGCTGTGACGGCTTCTGTTAAGCGGAGTGTACAGCGATGACTAAAGCAGGGTGACAATAAACTAAATTGTGATACAGCACTGTAAACTAAATATGTAAATATATAAAGTGCTGAATTTTTTATGAAGATGTCCTATATAATAGTCAGAATTAGTTAATAGTTATCCTAACTATACAATGTACATTGTTTTTCTTTCCTTTTTCATAGCGTGCACTTTTTATGGTTATTTGTGTGAGCCTGGACATGTGCAGTCCTAATGTTGTTATATTGATTTCTGCTGTTTCTGTCGTGTCTCCCTAATGCCATTAGTGTCCATTATGTACAGTAATGATCAGTGGACAAAATAGAAAATAGAATTTTTCCTTTCCTGCCATTTCCATCTTTCTGTGGATTAGATTGTGTACTGCTGTGCTTTGACTTTTACAGTATGCTCATCATCATCAGCCTAAATACCGTATTTTGTTTTGTTTTTGAGAATGACGCTGTTGTTGAATGCACTACTTCTAATGCTGAAATAAATTACCGTTCTGTAGCACTTAAACTCCGTGCTGTAACAAAGTTACTACATACAACATGGTGATTAATAATGACTGTTCATGGAAAAAGATGCAACGTCACGACTGGCGTTTAGTTCAGGATGTTGTGCAAAACAATTGTGGTGTGATGATTGTGGATGTAGAAACCTGTGAAAACAATCCAACTTCATGTAGTGGTTTACAGCTTTGCCGTTACAGGAAGTAAATTCTGTGATGAGCATCCACAGCAACAACTTCAACATGAACAGAACAGTTAAACACAGAAGGTTTTGAGGTACAGTGTAATGGGCATTATTACTCGCATGAAATGTCGTAGTGTGTTCACACATGTTCAGTCCACGGTAGGCTCAAATTTCTAACAGCTGTAGTCTAGCAAGTGTGTTTTATGCTTCATTTTGTCTTCTTCTTTCTATAAACTTTTTGGCAGAAGGACAAGAAAATAAATCTAATTATAAATATTGTAATTCAGCTAAATTTTCCAGTAATTATTCTGCAATTATATAGATACTAGTATATAACTGCTGTGAAACGAAATTTGACAACATTCCCTTCAGCTGCTTTAAGATTCACCATCTGGCAATCGCGCCCAAGTCCAATCACAGCACAAACTAAGGCAAGATGCTCGAGTCAACTCTATGGATTCAACAATAGAAAAATGGGAGGCATGAAGATCACAAACAAAACCAGAGAACAACTGCAAATAATAACAGAATGCAGTAAATCAACCAAAGTATTTGTCATTCTGTAAACGTTCGATAAGTGTCCTGGGCAGGTAACGTTCACTGCCGCCACAACATGATAAATGAAGGGTCATAACGAATATGAACATTTAATCTGTCGGTCTGTGTGGATTTAAGTAAGAGTAACATTAGAGCAATGTAAAACAAACACTCCATTACAAGTGAAAGTCTCACATGAAAAAACCTACTGAAGTAAAAGTATATGTACAAGTGTTAGTGGCAAAATATAGTTAAAGTACTGAAGTAAAACTACCAGTTTGGTTCCTCTGGCTGATATACTGTGACATTAGATTATTAATAGTGAAGCATCAGTGTTGTCACAGCATGTCGCAACTACATTATTTCCAGTTTCAATTACAGAGACACCAAATGAATCTGCAATGTGTTGCATTTTGAAAGCTTGTTGTATTATCAGCTGTGTGAAATCTTAATTTGAAAAGTAACTAAAAGTTGTCAGACAAATGTAGTGGAGTAATAAGTACAGTATTTGCCTCTGGGATGTAGTGGAGTAGAAGTATAAAGTTGTATAATAAGGACGTACTCAGGTGAAGTGCAAGTACCTCACATTTATACTGTGTACTTTCCACCAGTGGTGATCTGTCTGTCAGTCATGTGCTGTAACTAAAGTATCTGTGGACCTTCGGTCCGTTAAAGTTCTTCATTTCCCCCTGAACTTTGAATCCAGAGTAGCTGTATCTCAGAATAAAAGGCTCATTTTGCCTGTACTCACGCCCACCAACGTTTGGGCGTCTGCAGCTGTGAACAGCTGCTAAACACTGATTCTTTCTCTTTATCCCTGAATCTGGGTTTTTTTTTTTTTTAATCTAAATCTTCCATTCTACCTTTCTCTGTTTTTTTTTGTTTTTTTTACTCTCTCTCATGTTATTCATTACATCCTTGTCCTCATCTCAGTACAGCCCCTCCCACTCTCTGTATCTCTGTATCACTGCTGCCTGGGTTACAGAGAGAACTTCGGTTCTAATCCCGACTGATTAAGGATTAAAGTTGATGAGCGGAGGGAGCTTTGTCTGACGTGTTATTGCTGAGCTGCTGTTGTGGGCCCTGGGGCTGAACCGCCCACGCCTCCCCTCTGCTGCCTCCACACAGAGCAGCGCGGCTGTCACACTATCAGACGGTAAATGTTACAGTTATCCAGTACATCATGCAAATGTGTCCCTCACTTCTGTCTGTCCCATTCATCCACTCCTCCATCTCCATCTAACAGGATACCAGTTTGCTAAAACATGAATTAGGCCTCGCCCTTACATTTGCATACATTTTGAAATGAGGAAGACATGTCCGGTAGCTATTTTATAACTTCAAAGTGGATGGATTATAACCTCCAGACTTTCAGTAAAACAGACATTCACTCATATTTGTTTTTGATTAAAGTAAAAACTGTAAGCATCCATAAAATAGGGCTCGTCACATGATTAAGAGAGAGGAAAGATGAAAAAAGAAAAACAACGTTCTGATACACTAATCTTTGAAAAAAGTCCAAAAACTGGTGACATATTGGATGATTTGAACTTTCAAACGAAACCATGCTCCCACTATTTGGTAAAGCTGTGAACCACTCACAGACATCTGAAATGTGACTTTATTTTTGTACAACATGTGAAACCACAGGTTTAGTCTTTGGCGACGTGCTATGTTTTATGGTTGCAGTTTTCTAACACATACATTAGGCCTCACTTTAGGATGAAATGCCCAGTAGCCGTTTTTTATAACATTAAAGGGGATGAATTAAAACCTTCAGACTCTGATCTTAAAAAACAGACACGATGTTTACTTTTTATAGAGTAAAAGAGAAGTTAAAGTACTGAAGTAAAAATACCAGTTTGGTCCCTCTGACTGATATATTAGTACACGTGACATTAGATTATTAATAGTGAAGCATCAGTGTTGTGCTCGAGGTGGACCTAGTTTGAACATTTACAATTAATAAAGAACGAATGTGTTTTATGACACAACCATCGACGTCGCTCTGTGTTCGGAGCAGCTCCGTCCGCTATTACATGAAAAACATCACCGAAGAAACTATTAAACTGAAGAAGCAGCTGAAAATACAGATAAGCCGACTATTTCAGTCAGCGAAACTATGAGCGCGATTGGTGCGTCGGAGCGTGTTCCTCTTTTCACCAACTCAGCGCGATGTGCACTTGTCAAACTTCCTCGTACATGTGCAGTCAGCTGCGCTCCGTCGCTCCGTCCGCATCTTCAGCCCGACCAGGAGTC
>JAPQRN010000025.1:17086029-17108090 GCA_037367275.1 Coranthus polyacanthus | reverse complement strand
TCTATCTATCTATCTATCTATCTATCTATCTATCTATCTATCTGTCTGTCTATCTAAATAAATGCTGTAACTTTCCTCTGGCAGTTGTAGCAGAAGGGAAGAATTGAACTTCATTATATGACATATGCCATAAAAATACGGAACAAGTAATAACATATTACAATAATGTTTCAGACCAGGTATCTCTTTAGCTGTGATTTCAGTGTATAATTATTATGAATTTCTTAAGTCATATTTGTTACAAATAACACCATACATTTAGTTTAACTAAATACATTTTAAGTTTAAGTCTTCATCCAAAGACTTTCTTACCGCTGTATGACAGTTTCTATCCATTTTTTTTTCTTACCCTCACAAATCAACCCTCCCTCTGAAAACCACAAGAAACATTTAATGGGTCTCTAAATGCTCAGTATAAGCTGGAAATATCTTCTATCAGCAGTATCAGTTCCAAATTATTAGCATCAGCATTTTAAAAATTCCCTCACAGCTGCTTTCTTTGTTTCTCTTTCACCACAGGCAGCTACTCTCTGTCTGTCAGGGACAGCGACGCCCAGTCTGGTGACACAGTTAAACATTATAAGATCCGTACGCTGGACAACGGAGGATTCTACATCTCTCCCCGCATCACCTTCGGCACGCTGCAGGAGCTGGTCAGCCATTACAAGAGTGAGTTTTACTGCCAGTATTTGCTAAGATGCTGATGTAAGAAACAAAATAAACGCATGTCATTCATAGGAATGAAAACAAGTTCGCAGCATCTCAAGTACTTTTGCTCTGCCATCACTGAGCATTGTGTTGATTCACAGCACACTCTGCTGGTTTAATATATTACCTTACTCTCAGCTAATCAGTACTGAAGAACTAAAGTGTAGTTCAAATCATTTAGGCCATAAAAATAATAAAAGTAATTGATTTCATTCAAAACTAGACTAACGAGTAAAAGAAAGCATTAAAATACAGACTCAAGCAGATTAACATTAGGAAATCATAAGATATTTGTTGTTGTCTTTATTCTAGAACAGGGAGATGGCCTCTGTCAGTCCCTGACCAACCCTTGTCTGAGTCCCAAACCTGAGAAGCCATGGGAGAAAGATGCCTGGGAAATCCCACGATCATCACTCAAACTGGAGAAGAGGCTCGGTGCCGGCCAGTTTGGGGAAGTCTGGATGGGTGAGACAGATCTAAATGAATTTTTTTGCAGAGTCAGTATTGGAGATGGGAGGCTGTTTTTCATGTAACTCATTTGCTAATTTTACATTTGGTTTTGTTCGAAGCCACATACAATAAGCACACCAAAGTAGCGGTGAAGACAATGAAGCCTGGCAGTATGTCTGTTGAAGCCTTCATGGCTGAGGCCAATCTCATGAAGACTCTACAGCACGACAAGCTGGTCCGACTCAATGCTGTGGTCACCAAGGAGGAGCCCATCTATATCATCACTGAGTACATGGAGAAAGGTCTGTGTTTGTTTGTGCACCTGTGTGCATGTGTCTGTATCCAGGTACAGTACATTTGCAAATTGCAATACTCTTGTGTTTATGTTTTATGAGGACAGACCTATATAGCTTAAAAGCTTAAAATATGTCCAGTTTCCCCAACAAATATGCAGTTTTCAAAGGGATTTTTGTCGGGGAAAGCCTCTAAAATATTTTCATCATTTACACTAAAACCTGTATTCAATGAAAAATGAAACTCTGTTAAAATACATATTATAAGTGAACAGTTTTACCAATGATGGGATTTAAAACTATAAAATAACTATAAAATAAAAGCAGAATGTTAAATACAAGAGGTCGCACTTATTTTGTAGAACATATGTGTGCATAACGTATATGTAGCACGTGTGTAATAAAGAGTCTGTGTATGCTTACAGGTAGCTTGCTAGACTTCTTGAAGAGTGACGAAGGCAACCGCGTCCAGCTCCCCAAACTCATCGACTTCTCTGCCCAGGTAAGATGTGTTCGAGGTTCATTTTTCCGCATGTCACAGCTGGCAAGACCAGATCCTCCAGTCTGGCTGTCTTTGTGTTTTCAGTTTGTGACATTGTTTGTCTTTAGTCCAACAGGATATATTTGAATATTCACATTTTTTTCCTGCAGCACACAAGTCTGTTGTTTAAAGGAGCTGTGGTTTGGCGTTCTATACCGGTAAACAAGAAACGGCTGAAATTTTTGTATCAAATGAATAGTGGATTTTAAGTTATTTTTCAATAGACAACACTGAGCTGGAAGGAAATATTAACACTGGAAAAAATACAACTATTTAACCTTGAATCAAAATACTACCCAGCATTTGATGGCATCAACGTGTCTACGTCTGGTGATACAGACACCTAGTAGTTTTCGAGTGGACGCAGTTGTTGTTGCTGTTTCCACTAACCTTTCTTTACATGAAGGTTGCACTGGTTGGCATGTGTAGAATTGCTCTGACAGTGACCAAGCAGCTCCCCCTTGTGGAAAATCTGCTAAATATTATTAAGTCTGCAAGAAACTTCCCACCCTGCTGCATGAGGTTCTTAATTTTGAATACAAAGGACAGAGAGGGAAGGGAAGAGGAAGAAGAAGAAGGTTAATGTGCCTGTTTTGATTTAATCCTACCGTGACTGATTTGGTCACATCATTTTAGATTAGGCTTATCTAGTGTTAACACAAATGAGCTACAGGAAGAAAGTGTGAGTAAATCCTCATGTTTATTACAATAAATGTCTTCCCAATATATGTCAAAAACGCTGTCAAAAAGAGATTTTACACCATATAACTACATATAGAAGCATAGATATAAACATGGACAACGAGACGATGCGTTTACCGAACAGAGAAAAATTCTGTTTGTAACCTATGGCTGTTTCTTGCTTTATTTGTCTCTAGATTGCAGAGGGCATGGCTTACATTGAGCAGAGGAACTACATTCACAGAGACCTGAGAGCTGCAAACATCCTGGTCAATAAGGCTTTAGTGTGCAAGATCGCAGACTTTGGCCTCGCTCGTATCATTGAAGACAATGAGTATACAGCCAGGGAAGGTATGTGTGTGGATCTTCAGAAAAAGCCACAATATTCAATGTCACCATATTGTGTAGCCAGGTATCACCCGCAGATGCGATTAAGAAATTTGGGAAGTGATTCCCCGGAACTGATGAAATGGGAGTAGCCTCGGTTTCGACAGATTAGGGGAAATTTGTGTGAGCAAAATGTTCTGAGAGTGAGAGAAAGTACAGCCAGCTTTCCGACAGACTGAATGAAGTTTTAGAGGATGTGTGACCAGTGTAGTGTTGTAAGGACGTGATTATGTTCCAAAAATAGTGCTGATTTTCTTTTCCCCAAAATTTTTCAATAACCAGGGGCCAAATTCCCCATCAAGTGGACTGCCCCTGAAGCCATCAACTATGGCTCTTTCACCATCAAGTCAGATGTTTGGTCCTTTGGCATCTTGCTGACGGAGATCATCAGCTATGGACGCACGCCATACCCAGGTAAAGGAGCCCATATCCAAAATGTGCAGGGCTACGATTAATTGTGGAACTGGTCCTATCAACAGTCGCCTCATGGCATAATTTAGATTTAAAAGATCCGTCCTCGGCAGCCTCTAAAGCCATTTATCTGCTCTTGTTTTCAGGGATGACAAACCCAGAAGTAATCCGCTCCCTGGAGAAAGGTTACCGAATGCAGCGCCTCGACAGCTGTCCCACTGAACTCTATGAAATCATGCTGGAGTGCTGGAAGAACAAGCCCGAGGACCGTCCCACATTTGACTACCTGCAGAGTGTACTGGAGGATTTCTACACGGCCACAGAGAGCCAGTATCAGCAGCAGCCATGAGACTTCACAACCACAGACACATTTCTTATTCGATTACTTTTCTATTAATTCTTAAGAGCAAATCTAGTTTCCTAATACAGTGCAGTTTAGAAAACACATAAGGGTTTGTAGTCATTTGCTTTATTTTTCTTCATCAGTCGGTCTGTCATTCACATAAACACACAATATACAAGCAAAGGACTGTACAAAACTTATTGGGGGAGGGTTCAACCTCACATTACTTTCTAAGAAGCTCTTTAAAAAAAAAAAAAGGAAAAAAAAAAAGGTGTAATATTTCACTTGAACTGAAGTAAAATTCAGCACCATCGCTGTTCATATTTCAAGACAATATAATTATTGTAGAGAGTTAAGTAATTTGATGAATACAAGATATTATTATTACTAATAATAATATGATGACAACACAGTCCTACCTCAACAGATGCTTTCTAATAATGTGCTGATGGTAACAGCTGCATCAGCTGCACTAGACACTTCTTGCGATCACAAAACTCAACATAAATTATTCAGATGTACACCAGCAGCAGCCTTGCAAACCATGACCTTTTTATATTCTAACTTCATCTGCAGCTTTTGAAAGTGACGGACCAAAGTGTGCTTCGCGTATTATTGTTATCTGAACTTTCTCTCACTTTTTTGTAGTGTGATGAGCACGACAAATCAGATTGAGCAAACAGTCGTAACTTCAGAAAGTTGTGTAAATGACCCGCAGAAACCACCCGCTATGTCAAATGGAATGTCAACAACAAAATTCAAAACGTGGAGAAATAAAAAAAGGCGACTGCAGCAAGTTCTCCTAAATTGCGCGGACAGCGTGTGGCATTCAAGAACAAATATGTTAGGGCGAGTGGTTTTTTGCATGACGTCCATTGTGCAGACGACACACAAGTTTCAGTATAAACGAGTTTCTGGCACCGTGATGTGGGGGTTCAGGGACAGTAAATGAGGAGACTGCAGCATACAGCCCATATAGCCCTGATGAGGCTGGAGCAAAACGAAAGTAAAAGTAAGTTACGAAGAAATTGCAAAATTAATCTCTCAAAACTAGACTCTCTTGTCTCACATTAAATGTTCTTAATTTAACAAAACAAGGTGAAAATATTTATATGGGGATAAAAAAAAAAAACTAGCCCCTCTCCCTCCCATATGATTTTTGTACAGTCCCTAAGACTCACCACTGTTGAAGGACTACTACATAACATGTACTGTATGTGTCAGACAGACGCTGCACATATAAAAGCATGACTGTCTCACACACGTAATATAATTACAAATAAAAAGTGCAAAACATTCACGCTCATTTTCACAACCAAATGATTGTAGGCCACCTGAACGCAGTCACGTGGAAAACGCTGGATCTAGTTATGCCCCAGCACACAATGTTCATCCATCAAAGAAAGGCACATCCACCATACAGATGTTCACTTTGAAGCCCAGTGTTAAGCTCTGATAATATTGTGCAGATATCAACAATTCAGCAAGCAAAGGTTTTATTCTCGTCCAATTAGATGTACAGTGTTTTACACCGCACGCAACATTATGCCTGTATCTTCTATTTATAGTCCATGATATTTTCCATTATGCTGTAGGCTGTTTGCTCCTTCATTGTGCCTTTTGCAGTGGTTGTTTCTTTTCTTTCAGACTTAACATTAAATAGTATATATACACGTGTATACAGTATATACGTATCGACTCTGTACATACAAAGAAATCCAAGAATTCAGGGATAGGGTCACTTAACTGATAGCCTAATGCCTGTTGGTTCTTTTAGCCCGTTTAAAGTTTACCTTTATTCAGGAACTAAATGAAAAGCAGACTGTGATTTTTATATCTTTCTGCCTTGTTTTGTCTGTATGGAAAATTAATTTATTCGTGCACATGCACTGATTGAACATGGCTGTTTCTTGAATGTAGTGAACTTTCCCAAAGTATAACCTTCTTCATCATCATTTCTTGTTTGGATCACGTGTTTCTCATACTTTGGGAAATAGCAGTTTTCACATAATGAATGAATGTTAGGAGGGTCATGCGTGAAAATACTGATGTTGCAATATTTTTTATTTTCTTCATTTTTACAGCATTATGTCGATTTAGGTATGTGATGATTCATGAATTATGTTACGCTTACTTCTTTGACTAGATGTGATTTGTTTTATTGACCAGGATCCTAAGATTTCAAAAGACACCTTTGTAAAGAAAAAAAAGAAAAAAAAAAGACATTTTTTAAAAATCCTGATTTCATGCTGTGTCTGATTTGGGACGATGGCATCATCATCCATTTAGGGAGAACAAAATGCATGAAAAGGTGATATGTGACAATATTGAATTGTCACCCATTCTTGTATATAAGATGAATATTTTTCTTTGTCAAGATAAAACCTTTTGCATGTATGGTTATAGGCTTGGTTTAATGCAACTGTGGTGAAACTTTTGAATAAACTATTAGAGAAAGAACTTTCTATTTGAGTGTCTGCTTCTAGAACGGTGTTAAACAGATGTTTGACACGTTCTGTTAATATGTCAGCTTGTAGACAAGGTAAAGGGTCAATCCAATCCATGTCAAGTAGTTCAAACCAACAGCTTAAAATCTCAGTAGGCCTGTAATGGCGAATAGTTGTAAAGCTCCTTGAAGGCGCATTTCTGATTTCTGATTTTAGGCTATGTAAATAAAACTGACTTGAACATACCAACTGCAAAAAAAGATGTGCAAGTGCAAAATACTATTCACGCCCTCCTTGACATATTACTAGCTGGTCATGTTTACAGCTGCGTCGGTTGTCATGTTTTACTCCACTAGTGAGTAGATTTTACCTTCACCTAGGTGGGTGAAATGAAACACATTAATTACCTGATGACCCACAGTAGGAAACTTCCTTCCCCTGACGTCACTTATGACACGTATTCAAGATGGCGGCCGCGGATATGGTAAGTGGAAAAGCCAACTCTTTCTTCAAACTATACATCTTAAACTGTCTGCCTACGTAACGATTGACACAGTGCCGTAATTGTAGTAGACGGCTCTCTTAGTCAATAAAGATTTTTTAACATTAACTAGGCACGGATATACAGGATCTGTAAGAACGGGGTTGCGGCTGTTTGAATGTTGACGATCTTGCTAAGGTAGCCTCCTAGCTACTAGTAGCTAGCGTGATTGTCACTGATGTGTGACTCACAAAACTGAATTGTTTCCTTTGCCCGGAGCGTTAGACTGTGCTTGCGGAGCACGAATGTCCGTGCGCGCTGATGTTAAACTGTCATTTGTCGTACAGTCAGGAGAAATGAGCTAGCTGAACTTTGAGCTTGTGGCTAGCTGTTAGCGGCTCTGTCAGCGTCTGTTTGAGGGTGTCTGTACACTTTACAGTTTAAACGGTTGTCAGCAGCAGATCAACTACAGCAAGAAAGAACACGCACAACTTTCTTTAATGCGTAAAGGTGCTCGTGTTTTCTGATAACCCGTTAGCAACTCAAGTAAAAAAAAAAAAAAAAAAATCACTTGATAACTTACCGGTAGTTCCTGTTTAACTGACACGTCCGTGGTTACAGTGTGTACCCTATGGGCATTTTTCATTAATTACCATTTGTCGACATTAACAAGCATGAACATAACTGACCGTGTTTGGCAACGATGAACAAAATGCCTTCTTGTGTCTTCTCGTTGTGTTCAGTACATCTACAGTTTTGTCCCCTACCATCATTTCTGCAAAATACTCAAATTGCATTAGGACTGAGACCACAGCAATTTCTGTTCATCTACAGAAGAGCAATCTTTTGTCCTGGCTGCTACCAGTTGTGTAATCGGGCCATTTTTTGGCTCCGTCTTTATATTTGAGGTTGTTATCTTGTCAGGAAGTCTTCTCTAGATTCAACAAGTTTCCCAGAAAGATGTTTCTGTTTCCCACATAGCCCCCAGCAAGCGCTGTCTTAGATCTCAGGTGAACAGTGTCGTTCTCTACCATTAAGCTGCCACTACTCAATTACCTGAGCTGTAGTCATGGTGTAGGGTGGGCTGTCTCCCATTTCAGGTTTGATGCCTCAGAATGTCGATAAACCTCTTATGTTAATGGTGCCTTTCTCAAACACACGCTCATATTTTGACATCAGTCTGTTTAAAGTCAGTTACATTTTTAAATGGCCGTAATCTGGAGATTCTCGTATAAGATTGTGTTTATTGCCTTTAAGGGATCTTTTTCCATTACGGTATCACTACTGAACAATACATTGTGCAATCTAAAATAAGCCGCTAATTACGTTCCACCCCGTACTCGGAGAGTACCTGAAATGTGGTTTTTGGTTTGGTAGTCATAAAGCCAGATTTTAAAACGCTTTTTGTTTCAAGTCTGATGTGAGTAGTCTGTACTTTTGCTGATGAGGCATAAACCTGTTGCTGGCGGTATAAGTTTTCATACAGTGTTAAGTCCACAATACACCATGGGAATTGTTAAGTAGTAATAGTAGTAGTAGTTTTATTATGTCTATTGGCCTTTCTAGAAAGATACTCTTTCTATTTTGTTTATAGCATACAGCTCAGCATGGGAAGCACATCTATATTGTATTGTGTTGAATATTGTAAACTGTAATAAATAATCTATATATGCGATGTGAGGTAAAATGTTTAGCTCTATCTACAGGAGACGTGGTGGGCCTTGCTGCTGTTGACCATGTTGCCTGTGGTTCGGCCCTTTTACGTGCCCGGAGTTGCACCCCGGGACTTCCGTGAGGGCGAGATGGTAGATATTAAGGTAAGACTACAATTTAATGAGCATTTCACTGATGAATAAACATGTGACCATAGCACACCAAAGTGGCAGTTGTAGAGATATACTCCTGCCCTTTGCTTTTGAGTGAGGCCTATGTCTTTGATTAGTAATCTGATTTGTCACAGAACTGCTAAACAATGGATTTCCTCACAGTAGCCTTCAGTTGTGTTCGGCAAAGAAGACCTTTAGAAAGTTACTGATAAACATTGACCAGGCTTGTCACAGTTAGAAAGCCCAAAGCTGAAGCACAGTTTTGATGTCATCTAGGCCAAGTTGTTTTGAGTCCAGTTTTACCTGTCAGTATATTTGCGAACCAGTGAGTCAGTTACATAATTTGTTTTTCAGGCAGTGAAGCTGACCAGCTCCCGGACCCAGCTTCCATATGAATACTATTCCCTGCCTTTCTGTAAGCCAGACTCCGTCTTCTACAAGGGGGAAAACCTGGGTAAGTCTCTTCCACTTAACTTCTGAGTGGAATGTAATCCACAAAGTCCTGACGGCTATTTTTCAGAGAGCAGGTTTAACAAATTCAGCCTAATCCTTAACTCTGAGTCAATAAACCTGGAGATGGGGGAAACTCTGAGTTTTTGGTCCCAAACAGGTGATCAGAGTTCGTTCAGACGGTTCTGAATATGTTCACTCTGTTGCTCACTGTGTGCCTAGGGAATGAAAAGAGTCATCATTAACGGGGGGAGAGACGGCTATTCACCAGGTCATCAGGCAATCAAAAGACAGCACCTCCATGTTAATTCAATAAAGCTAAAATATGTACATGTGATTGCAGACTATATGTGCATTTGTCTCAAAAACCTATTCGTGGTGTATTGATAGTAATAACTTATTTTGTGCTGGCCATTCATTCATTCATTCATTCATTCATTCATTCATTCATTCATTGTTTGCCATTCCCTTCCTTAGTGGATCATATTTATTCAGCTATAAACTGACAGGAACAAAATGCAGGAGACACCAAAAGGCAATAATATGTTCTATAGACTCTGCATATCGTATGAAACCGCATAATGTAGGCAACATGTTTTTAATAATCTGCTGTTAATACTGAACATAAAGAGGACCTCTGTTTTACATATAACCAGCCTAAATCAGCAGCATGTCGTACTAACGTAAACATAGTAATTGAAACTGCAACAGGGTCGTGCTGAGGTCAAAGTGTGGCGCTGGAAACAAAATGTTTGGAAGGGGTGCGTTTGTTTAAATCAAGTTTTCACCAAATGTTCGCCATGAGACCAGTTGAAAACTATTTGTGAAAGAGCGTGGTTTGCCACATCCTAAAACCTGCCAGTTCAGTCTGTTCATGTGACTAGATGTGACGGTGTATTGTTTTCAGCCTTACTGTCAGCTCTTTGTAGCATAGCTCTATGCTGCCTTCATGGGCATGGGACGTCAGAGTGTCATCTTTGGAATCTCACCAACATGGCGCTTAATGCAACAGCTGAGAAAATCTAAAACTCTCCTCGTCAGTATTCCCCGTGGAGGAAACCAAGAGTTTCTGTCTTTTAAAAGTTAATATTTTTCCTTAGGATGCACAGTGTTATCACCTTAATTCCAAATTTACAAGAGGGATATTCTGCTGTAGGACCTCCCATGAAGCATCTTACACACAGTTTAAGCTGTCATGTGACCTGCTGAGTCAAAGCTTTGCCATCAGCCTGCTTGCGTCCAGCTGAGGCGGAGGAGTGTGCGATAACAGTTAGTGGTGTAACGTACCATAGTTGATCCATTCGGATCTCCCCCGACGGTTCGGGACGCATGCGCGACCCAAACATTAACGACAGATGAATCGGTCATCACTGTGAAATATAGTTTTACTTTCTTCACTCACCGTCATGGGTAAAGAAACCACAAAGAACACATTTATTAGAGGTGTCTTACATTGAATGAGCTGATCTGCCGCTGTGGTGTTTATGTAGTAACGTGTAGAAGAGAGAGAGATAGACCATACCTCCACCAGGTTCATTAATTCAACCAAACCCCATGGAAAAAAGTTGAGTTACCATTTTTGTTCATGGACCTGCACCAATATTTTATGGGTTCTTCCCTGACACACCTTCTACCCTTCACCAAGTTTCATAAAAACCGGCTCATGGGGCCCTTAATGGACTACATTCCACTGAGTGATTTGTCATCACTTCAAAGCTGTGTTTTCTTAACATGTATTATTATTATTTTGCAGGTGAGGTGTTACGAGGGGACCGTATTGTGAACACCCTGTACAATGTTGAGATGACCAAGAACAAGAAGTGTGAGATGGTGTGCGACAAAAAAAAGCTCAGCGTAGCAGACAGCAAACTGTTTGCTGAGCGGATTCAGGAGGAGTATTATATTCACCTGTAAGCACTGCTTCCTCGACTTGACCTATCGCCTTGTGAAATCCCAAAACGGCATATTGTAGTAGTTGTACTTTATAAGATCTTGATTTAAATACTGTTAACTCGGGTGCATATACTGGCTCTGTAGTTTACATACTGTAGTTTGGTTTTTTTTTTTAACGTTAAGAAGGCATCCCAGAATTAACAGAACACCTTGTGTGTCTCTCAGTATTGCGGACAACCTGCCAGTCGCCACCAGGTTAGAGTTTTACCCAAACCCTAACAGAGAGGCAGGAGCAGAGGACGACCAGAAGAAGGATGTGGTGAAAGATATCCAGTTTGAACACGGCTACAGACTGGGCTTTGTCGACAGCAACAAGGTAGCTATTATAATCACTCGCCGCCTTCTGAATACATTCTTCAGATGTTCAGCAAAGTGGACAGGGTTAATTTGAAGTCTGCTTGTATATTTGTGTGGGGTTTTTTTTTGCATCAAGTGGGCTGATCTTTGTCCTGCTCTTTCTCTTTTCTCCCTCGCAGTTTTTCTTGCACAACCACCTGTCCTTCATCCTGTACTACCACAGGGAGAAGCTCGAGCAGGGAGACATCCACGACTACAGGGTGGTGCGATTTGAAGTTGTTCCCCAAAGTGTGAAAATAGATGGTAGGTGCCAGTGCAATGTTGCTGAGTGAAAATGTTCAGTTAGATGGAAAACAAACGGACATTATAGTTGTCCGCCTTTTTTTTCAGTAGGCTATGCAAATCATTTTATGCAATTTAAATGCAAATAGCTGATTTAACGCCTACCGTGTTGTTGTTTTGTTTTGTTTTTTTTACATCTGATCAAACACCACAATGTAATAATAACAAATGAGGCATAAAATTGCTGAACTTAAGTGAATATTTATTTAGCACTATTATTTCTGCGCTGCTCATTTCGCTTCAGTAGATCTGTTCTGTGCTCTGTCTGCAGTGCACTTAATTTAAATTTAAAAAAAAATTTATCAGCTAAATAAATGTCCAAAAAAACTAAACTTAACAGCGGAATTTATCAGCAGATCGCAGCATCTCCTTGTGACGGGGTTCCCACATCCATGAAAAAAACTGGAAATGTCATGGATTCTAAAACTTCGGAAAAGTCACGAATTGAAGTAAAGTCATCAGAAGTTTTGGAAAAGCCATGGAATTGAATTTTTAGGGATTCAAATGGTTCACTTTTTGATGAAATCCTCCATTGAGATCAACATATGTCATGGGGTTTTCCCAACTCGACTGTAAATCCTAATTTAAGCTTTCACAAAAAGAGAAAGAAGCAGTTTGTTGTCATTCAACTAAAAAACAGTGCATTTTTACATAATTTTGGTTCTATATTATTACAGTTCTTGGAAGATAACCTAATGGCTTGATAGTTTTACTGGAGACTGAAAAAGGTTGTTATTTAGTTTTCATACGATAATTAAAGTCCACTTCTGTGCATGTACTCATGTAAGGTTGTGAATGGTCATGGAAATTATATTTTTGGTCCTTGACAGGTCCTTAAAATCTTTTGACATTTTGTCTGTAAAAGTGTGCGGGAACCCTGGAGAGAGAATGCACATTTGTAAACTTACATAAATAAATAAACATGGCAGCCTGCCACAGTCTATGTTGCCTGCACTGCAGCGGTGGCTGCATTAATCTTTTATTTATTTAGTGAAATGACCGGATTAATTGTCCGACTGTTTAATCTATTAGTTTAGTGGTGAAAACTGTACTTACTGATATTCATCCGTGTCAGATCTGAAGCCTGTTGAAAAGGAAAAGACGTGCACCTTACCGGACGCCAGCAGCTCAGCTCCTCAGGAGATTGACCCGACCAAAGAGAACGAGGTCCTGTTCACCTACTCTGTCCACTGGGAGGTTAGTGATTCTCTCTGATTTGACACGTTGCGTGACCAGTAGTCAGATGTATCCTCGGCGCTGAACGCATTACATTATTCCTCCACAAAACTGCTGTATTTGAGTATCAGTAATGGGTTTGATTAATTTACTCTTTGTCCTTGTGATCCTCCCTTGTCTGATCCTACACAGTCCATCCAATATGGATATGAACCCTCTTCAGTACACTGAACTGCTGCTAGTTTGCAGTTACTTCTCCGCAATATGTTCAGTGGATTGTGTGTTCTTGGATAAACAACACTTTTGTTTGTTCTTCTGTGCAGGAGAGCGAGGTGAAGTGGGCGTCTCGATGGGACACATACTTAACCATGAGTGATGTCCAGATTCATTGGTTCTCCATCGTTAACTCTGTGGTGGTGGTCTTCTTCCTGTCTGGTATGACCAATCCAACTGTCAGCTAGTAGTACAACATGTACAATGCTAACACTTCCTCTTCATGATTGATATCCTTTTTTTTTTTCCCAGGTATTCTCAGTATGATTATCATAAGGACCTTGAGGAAGGACATCGCTAACTACAACAGAGAGGATGACATAGTAAGAAAAATCACACACGATAAAAGCTTTGTTATTGTTCTTGCTCAAAGTGTTGGAGGAAGAGCATAAGCGTCCTTTTAGAGCCTCTGACTTTAGTGTTGATCAAATCCCGTTTCCCCTTTAAACAGGAGGACACTATGGAAGAATCAGGATGGAAGAATGTCCACGGCGACGTCTTCAGGCCGCCTCAGTATCCCATGATCCTCAGCTCTCTGCTGGGCTCTGGGATTCAGCTCTTCTGCATGGTCCTCATTGTCATCTGTGAGTTTGTTTTCCTTAGCAGTTTAGCAGTTTCTTCGTGTATTGAGATATCGGTAGGAAATCTGAAAGAATTAGATTGCTCAAGTGGGTATAGTTCATAATCCGTTAAATGTTCTGTAAGTGACCACCATTTCTGTCTCTGTTTGCTGCAGTTGTTGCCATGTTGGGCATGTTGTCTCCATCCAGTAGAGGGGCCTTGATGACCACTGCCTGCTTCCTCTTTATGTTCATGGGGTAAGAACCACATTCATCTCTCGTCCTCTTTTCATATAAGTGTGTACACTTACGAGAAAGTGTTATTTTTCAGCTTTCTTTAATGTTACTTTTGTGTTTCTCTACTAGTGTATTTGGCGGCTACTTTGCTGGCAGACTTTACCGCACACTCAAAGGCCATCGGTGGAAGAAAGGAGCATTTTGTGTGAGTCGATCTAAAGACAAATGCCTTTTCTATTAGTGATGAATTTTAGAATGTCTCATTTTATTTTGTCTACTTTCCATTTGTTTGTTATAAGCAAGAGTGCTTTAATTTAAATATTATATATATAATTTATTATATAATTTAAAATAGTAGATGAATTGATGTCAGCTGCTCAATCATCATCTCAGGTAGTATGTTATTGTATAAAAACATCTGACAAGCAAAGTCTTAAACCACGATGATGAACCAACTCACAACAGTGCGTAACAGTAGCGGATGGAAACACGCATTCATTTGTATTTTCTCTTGCCAATTTTCTGAAAATTCTGTTCAAATCTGCAGTGCATTTGAATGGATACCCGACTATTGTTGACAGCAAGTCTTGTTTCGTGTTGGTTTTGTTTCCGCTGTAGACGGCAACGTTGTATCCTGCAGTGGTTTTTGGAATCTGCTTCATCCTCAACTGCTTCATCTGGGGAGAGCACTCCTCTGGAGCAGTAAGTATGATCACTCTGATATGTATATTGCAAAATGTAAACAACTTTAACATGTCAAACAATCTGGCAGAGGACCTACTCTATGGCTTATTCATGTCGGGTCTTGTTGAGCTTAGTTGGGTATTACGACTGATACAATAGCATGGCTGGGAGGCACGTTAAAGAGATTTGTTTTCTGTTGACTGTAAGTCATTCCCAAAGAGACAGAGAATTTTTTATTTTTTTTAAAAAGCATAAAAAGGATTTTAAACCTGCCTTCGTGAGTTGATTTTCTGGAATCCCTGTCTCCTTTTCTAACCACACCAGGTTCCGTTCACAACCATGCTGGCCCTGCTGTGTATGTGGTTTGGGATCTCCATGCCCCTGGTCTACCTGGGCTACTACTTCGGCTTCCGCAAGCAGCCGTACGATAACCCCGTCCGCACCAACCAGATCCCTCGGCAGGTCCCAGAGCAGCGCTGGTACATGAACAAGTTTGTTGGGTGAGTATGGAATCAGCCTTCAGCCAATAAAGGAGATTGAATACACACACCTCCATCCTGCAGACTTTATAACCAACATGTTTTTTTTTCTTCTCTCAACTAGAATCCTGATGGCTGGGATCTTGCCTTTTGGCGCCATGTTCATCGAGCTCTTCTTCATTTTCAGTGTAAGTACAGCTTCTCTTTCTCTAAACTTCTGTCAAGGATCCCCAGTCATATCACGTTTCGTTGTTTGTTAATAACTTTTATTTCCAAAAATGTTTCAATATTTCTGGAAGTTACTCTGAGAGGTTAGAGAAGAGAAGAAATGTGAGGCTTGTTTCTTTCATCGCGGTGTGTGTAACCACCTACAGGCCATCTGGGAGAATCAGTTCTACTACCTCTTTGGCTTCCTGTTTCTGGTCTTCATCATCTTGGTGGTCTCCTGCTCTCAGATCAGCATCGTCATGGTTTATTTCCAGCTCTGTGCAGAGGTAAGTGCACTTAGATTAAGGAGTAACTAACAAGTAGAGTAACTAGGATGATTAATTTAAGAATTAGTTAAACGTTAAAGCAAATAATTTCAGGTCAAACCTGGAAAAATCGTGGAATTTCATTTTCATTTTCAAGTCTCTTGAATGTGCTTTTGGGGGAAAACATGTCATATTGTAACAAAACTACAAACCAAAACCTACAGGGAACCAATAAGTAGTAAACTGTGCAATATTAAAAGCGTGTGAAAAATGTAAGAATGAACTAAAAACGTGAATAAATGTAATGTATTTGATGTAATAACTGACAATTAGAGAATGTCAAAGGTTGCGTTTTAATCTTCTTACAATAATAACTAAAGTGCACCTCTGTGAACACTCATCAAAAAAACCCTGTAATTTGTCCTAAATAATGGCTTATTACTGATGTATTAAGCGCTTATAAATGATCTTTACTAATAAAGCTTATAAACCCTCCGTTAAATCTGTTATTTTGAAAAGTAGAATTTGCTACATCCAAAACAATGTACAGCAGCGTTCATCTTCTGGTCTCCGTTTTAAGTAACGTCTCTTCCTGTATTCTGACATTAGAAACATGTTTGTAGATCAACTGCGGCTTTATACAGTGCAGCCCTACTGGTCCTACCTGAACCTTATCTGCATCATCTAATCTGCATAACTGTGTTCCTCCTCACTAACAGGACTACCGGTGGTGGTGGAGAACCTTCCTGGTTTCAGGAGGCTCAGCGTTCTACGTCCTTGTTTACGCCATCTTCTACTTCGTCAACAAGGTAAAAGCCACCGAGGCCGTCGTGACCCACAACAAACGAACCCACACCCGTGGGGAAAAAATACTCGAACGTAAAATACTTGTGAACAGACGGCATGTTAATCCGGAATCTCCTTTTTCTCTCTCTCCAGCTGGACATCGTGGAGTTTATCCCATCACTATTGTACTTCGGCTACACAGCCTTGATGGTCTTGTCGTTCTGGCTGCTAACGGGCACGATTGGCTTTTATGCAGCCTATATGTTTATCAGGAAAATCTATGCTGCAGTCAAGATTGAGTGAGTCATCACTGTCGCCGCTGCTGGGCTTTTTTTTTTTTTTTTTTTTTTTTTATTTTTTTTTTTTGTTTTCCGTCACATTCTGTTTTTTTAATATATATATTTTTTATTCTTCATGTCGAAACAAGCACTGACTTGTGTGTAGAGGGAATAAGAGGGGTGCTTCTTATGGTGCAACAGCCCCACCTACTGGCATGAAGGGGAAGAACAGCAAGGTGGCAGCACTACAGCTCTGCTGTCTCTTTGTCCCCCTTCCCCTTGCTTTCCCCGCCCCCCTCCTCCTCCTCCTCTTCACAGGACAGAGACAGAGAAAACCTCCTCTTATTGGACAGTAATTGTCTTCTGCTGTTTCACCTTGCACACAACACAGTGGGCCAAAGCTTGTCAAACGATGGTTTCCGCACATTTTGTGTTTTTTTTTTTGTTTTTTTTTGTTTGTTTTGTTTTGTTCTTCATTTGTGTGTTGAGTTGAGCAAGTCTAACTTATCCAGGGTTTTAATTTTTTGTCATCACGAAAACTGCGTTGAACTTAATTTCTTTAAATAACTTCCTGAGAAGTTTCTCTTCTCTTTCCATTATCTCTCTTTTTTTCCAGATGTAGTTTTTTTTCTCTCTTTTGTCTGATTTCAGAGACTTTACAGATCTGGGGAGGATCGGGTTGTCTAACTGTGGTTATGGTGTTAAGATTGTTGTGTTGAACTGATGTGGATGGAAATTATGCTGGGAAGTTTTACATTGTAACACAAGAAAGGATAAATTAAATGTTCTATTATTTTTTACTACAGTTTCCATGTCCTGGTGTGACCATGTTAACCACAACTGTAATCAAAATATTAGTTTCTCCTTCCAAAACAGTGGTCTCTTATTAATGTCAAAATATTGGTCCGTTTGCTCTAAATGATACAGAACAGCACTGAATGGGACTGTGCTAAAATATGTGAACCCATTGCCCTGAAGTAACGGACTGTTGGGTGAAGCCACTGGAGTCGGAGAGAAGAAAAAGCTCTGTACAGTCGCAACACATACGAGGAGGAGTAACCTTTTCTATTTGAAAAGTAGAAGCTCTTTTGTCTACAGAATGTGTGTTTGAAGCTTTTCCAGTAGTAACCTGCAAAAATGATGTAAAAGTTCTTTGTTTTGTTTTGTTTTTTTTTTAATTTTCCGGTCATTAACTATGCCGTCAGTGTAGCCTTAGCAGTGCTGGGTGCCTGCTGAACTATGCAGTTATGGAAGGAAGTGCAACAATTGTGAAGGTTAAACCCAAGGACCATTTAGCTGAGGATTGTTTCCTCGTTTGCTTTGAATCTAATGTGTGATACATTTTGTGTACATTATGAAAATAATTTCTGAAAGCCAGCAAGATGTCCTGTGTGCGCTACAACCCGATAGCGGAGCATATTATTTTGGGTGTCGCGGGGTGCAGGGAATTCCGGTGTAATCCAGTGTCGTTAATAGATCTGTGCAGTAACATGAGGCTGTTTTCGTGGAGGCTGACACCGGTGTTCTTACATTACAGCTCCTGTTCTTCCTCTGCTTTTAAAATGACATTTTTGTGGTTGCAAAAATGTAGTTTCTCTCTTTTTTTTTTTCTTTTTTTTTTCCCGGTATTCCATCAGGTTTAGAGCAAAGCCTAAACTACATTTCTAATGCTCGAGAGCTTTCCACTGACAACCAGTTTAGTTTACTGTAGCCTAATTAATTATGTCTGCTTCAACCTACGTTGAAATTACACACAACATATGTCTAAGTCTGCTATACCATCAGTAAATGTAATTACAGCATCTGTCCACAGGCTCCTTCTAAACATTGTAAATTGTTTATTTACTACAGTCTTTACCTGCATCCGAGGTTACTGTCAAACCGGTTTTAGTGCAGGATTTATTTATGTGCGCAACTTGATCGGATTTTAGCGGTAGTTTAGGCGTTTTTGCACAGACGTACAGGATTTTTTTTTTTTTTTTATATATATTTTTGTCAGTGTGGGGCTGTACAGAGGAGGGACAGGTGCCTAGACCAACCCTGATTCTCCAGGGGTAAAACAGTTAAGGTGATGGTGAATGAATGTCTCATCCTCCTTGACCCACCTCTCCCTTCATTTATGAATTGCCTCATCATAAAGTCAACCTCAGACTTGGATCGCAAGAGTGCAAAATGAGCCAAAATACTTCTTTTCTCTTGTTTGTTTTGGCCGTCTAAGACTGCTCCGAAAATCCCAGAGGCTTTAAAAAAAAAAAAAAAAAAAAAAAAAAAAAAATTAAAAAATGTTTTGATTATTATTTTTAATTCCCGTTTCCTACCCACCAAAAGCTCTTTTTATTCTACACAGACCACCCTCTGTCCTCTGTATTCTGTCAGAATTACTGACACTCGGCTGCTGTCTCATGTAAAGACAGAAGGACACTCCTCTCCTGCTGCTGAAGTGCACATGCCAGGGGAGATTTTTTACAGATAGACTTTTAAGTGGCCCGAGTCATGCGTGTGTATGTATGATTGAGGGGTTTACAATGTAAATAAAAGAAAAACCGCTTTGTATTGTTGCGTTTTCGCTGTTTGTGGCGCTCTCTGTAATGACCCTGTCATCGTTTTAGCCAAAAGCATGATGCTCATGATGACTTTCAAGGAACTTGTTTCTGTTACTTTTAATCTTTGGTTTCTTTTACAGAATGTCCAATTATAAAATGTACAATGACAAAACAATAAAGTGATGACAAGTTGAATATGAATATCTGCCTCCACTGTCTTTAAATAAGATGTGTGTGTGTGTTTGTGAAGGTGTTAAATCCGGGCTTGTCCCTCTGTGTTTCAGAAATGTTTAGTGTCTGGAAGGATGTGATCAAATTACAAAGTCTGTGTTGTGGTGTCTCAGCCCTCACAAATCCCCTTTACAAGCTCTGCAGGTTCCCTCTAAGAAAATTTTACAAAACCAAAAGAGTTTCTATTCTTGAGTTATGGCACAGTTGGCATCCAGTAAGTGTATGTGTGAGAGTCAGCTCAGTTGATGTAAGTATAGGTTCGCTGTGTAGTACTATAATTAGGGCTGTCTTGACACTCAGCTATGCATGCAGGCCTACTGCTGCAGCTCTTTGAGACATAATCCAGACCCTCCAATATGAGGGTTAGACACGCTGCGGGACACAAGCCACCAGTCAGATAGTCCAGAGATATTCTGGGATGGCATTTTGAACTATTTTTCAGTGCAGCAGTAAACTTAAAATTTTATTGGCAAAATCCTATCTATATATTGTGACATTTGAAGATAGGTGGTCATTTTTGCCCTCCTGACATAAAGTGCATATCCTCTTTCTCAGCCTCATACTGAGCTTTTTTTTTTTTTAATCGCGTGTCATGCCGTGTGGTGACTGCCTATAGATGGAGACGATAATAACGCCTCAGCTGTGAACGCTGGTCAAACCGTTCTGCTCCGTTTTAAGCACTTGATCAGAGAAGAAGTGAAGTGAAACTTTTCTAAACTCAATGTAATGGACGGATGCACTTGCGGGAGGAAGAAAATTACTTACCCAGGCTGGTCCTACGAGCATAACATACTAGTCCCGTACCAGTTCCCAAACACTGGGCTCATGGGTCATTTTTTATTGGGTAAAATGAATGGAAATATGTGACTTCATGTTCCTGATTCCAAATGTAACTCAGTACATCTACTCCAGCACAGTGCAGTGCTTAAGTACACATTTTACATACTTGCACTTTACCAAAGTATCTTCATTTTATGCTTCTGTGTACTTCTACTCTATTACACCTCAGCCGGAAATATAGAATAGAATAGAAATACTTTGTCTACTTTTTGTGTACAAAAGGCAGACATTTTTCGTTGTTTTTTCTTTTTATATTTTTACTCTGCTACATTTATTTGACACTTATAGTTACTTGTATTTTTTTCTATAATAATATAATATATATATGCTATATGATTTGATGTAGTGCTATATTACTACTAATCTACCCAGTAGTTAAAATTAAAAAAACATTTAAAAAACGTTAAACTGCTCTTATATCCATTTGTTGGTGATAAAAACAATAATGTAATATTCTATAATAATATAACATCTTGAACGCAGACTGAGCGTTTTTTCTTAAATGACATTTTGCTTAAAATACAGTACTTATGTACTTTTCCGAACATTTGGATTTAGTATTTGTTCCCTGTGATATTCCTACGTTTACTGCGAGCCACCTGTAAAAGTTGAAAAAGTATGTGAATACTTAAAACAGACAGAGATTTTTCTTATTTTCTTCACTGGTCTGTTCATCTCAGATGCCGTGTGCAGTGTTTTGATGGCAATAAAAAAATGAGGACGAGCCAGTAAAAAATACAGATGTCGTTGCAGTTCGTCGCGACTTTTTGTAGGTTTGTGTCCTAAAGAAACACCGGACTTCTCTTTTGGGAACTCCTGGTCTAGATTCATCGGCCTCTGAAAAAACAATCTTCATTGTTAAAAACACTAATGACTATTATTTGCTGTGTAATGATGGAACAGTTGACAAATGGCGAAAAAAAACGTCTCCAAAAATAAAAAAAAGAAGGCAAAGAAGGTATGAAACCGCTGGTTTGTCTTTTAATCATTTCAACATAACACATGACAACTCAAAGATACACTGTACTGTACAATAAGTCAATAGTTCTGTTGTTGTGTTCATCATCTCTTTGGATCAACCAATATACAAATCTGTCACTTTTACATTGCAGCAACTGATTGCATGTGAGATATGTAACAAAAAAAAAAAAAGCAAGACTTCTCACTTTTCTTTCTTTCTTCCTCCGAAGCGCATCATTTATATAATTCTCCCTGTAGTTGATAAACTCCATGCTATATAAAATAGTGTAAGTGAATGCAAATATGCTTTTCTTTCACCTTTTTTTCACCTTTTAAATCCAGAGGTGGCTGTAATAGCAAGTGATAAAAATAAAATGGGCTATGTCACTAAACGAGATACACAAAGAGGTTGGAATGCAAGACTTACATTAAGCTAGAAATATATAAAACTACATGTGGATGTTGCCTGCATCAGACAGTACCCAGTTTCTTACTAAAAGCAAAAAAAAAAAAAAAAAAAAAAAAAAAAAAAAAAAAAAAAGGGAGAGAGGGAGAAAGAGAGAGCATAATTAAAATTAAAATCAGTTTTTCTCAGGCTTAAACTGAACAAATTCCCTTAAAATGTTTGTGTTCTGCACCTACTAGTAAAGAGGAAAAGGTGAGGATAAGTGCATCCCTAGTAGGCGCAGGCGAGGTAATGGAGCTACAGCCAAGGCAAGGAACAGAGCAACATCTCTGTCAGAGGTCAGGGGGGAGGATATGGTTGTTTTCTTCAGAGCTGTGCTGATCTGGTATCACCTTTTTTCAGATAAGTGACTGAATACAGAGAACAGGATTTTCCAGAATGATTAGAAGAACAAAGACGGATCAATCCTGAAAAACTCCGCTGCTGTCAGTGTTTCACGGTCGCATTGGCCAAAAGGAACTTTTT
>JAPQRN010000025.1:17070965-17083241 GCA_037367275.1 Coranthus polyacanthus | reverse complement strand
GAGCTTTTGAGTGCTGTATTCCTGACTTCATCTTTGTCCAGTCACACGGTGTAAAAAAAAAAGAAAAAAAAAGAAAAAAAAAGAAAACAAAACAAAACGGCCTGCAGACGGGGCTCGGTAGCGACAGCGTTGTGGTCGAGTTGTGGCGTGGGCACTCTACCGACGACAGCCTGATTTCTTTCCGCCTCAGAATAACAGATACGTTGTTGCTGTTCTGCTTCAGCGCTTGGCTGTAGAGTTTTATTAGATAAATTTAGGAGGGAGAAGGCAAAGCTAGTTACCCCTCCACACCCCCCCACCACCACCAACACAAGGTTTTAAAGGAGGGGGGAGAAGGGGCATGGGGGCTCATATGTAGAAGAATATTAGTGAAAAGTCTATCAAAAATACTGTTATTCTTGTGGAGAGAAAATACACAAAGGTTGATAAAGTCTACACATCAAACTAATGGCACATACATATACAGGATCAATACAAAATTAAAAACATATGAACATATAAGCTGAAAATTTAAAAGAAAAAAATACTCTTTTTTTTTTAAAGGTTGAAAGTGCTAGATTTCAGATTAGCTCACAGAAACCCAGGGAGGACAAACTTAATACATGCCAAAAGCTTTTCTTTCTTTTTCTTTTAAGGACTAAAATGAATATACTCATTTGTTACAAAAATATAAATGCTCAATTTGATTGCTACAAATTAGGCTCAAGCCTTACAACCTGCCTTTTTTAAAGATCACAATAAAGATCAAATTTGAATCTTCTTGAATTTTTCAATGTATCATTGAGAAAGGTGCCGACAGCAAATTTGTTTAGGATCAATCGAAAGTTTGATCGTGTAAAAGTAAAATCGCTTTGCAACAGCCATCATTAAAATATGAATGACTTTCCAGGGGGAGGACTAATACGTGTAAAATAAGTTTCCAATTATTTCATAACTCGGATTCTAAACTCTAAGATTATAGCGATAAAATTGTTATAAACAGTCAGAATGTTGGGAAAGTTTTTTGTTTTTTCTCCACGTCACTGCTTGCTGATTCTGAATTACTCGCTGCTTCTATCTGTCGGGGGGGGGGGGGTAATACTCACGTGTTTAACACACAGGAGGCTGATCGTCAGGAATTTAGTATCCTACAGTATCAAAAAAAAATAATAATAATACAAATTTGAGCAAGCAATTGTGCACAAATGTAGTTTCTTCTCCCCAGGTTTTGGTAAGAAAAATAAAACAAATAAAAATGAGGTGATGTGTTGTGTTGTTTTCGAGGTCCTGTTTTATACAAACAGAAAATAATATATCATATGACAACAAACAAAACAAATATATGACTATAAGCAACACCCCAGTCGTGCAGTCTTTCATGAGTCCCCCGTGCTTTGAATGTCAAAGCGCGGGAAGGTTGACTGCGTTCTTCTGGATATCGCTTTATTTTCAGACCCTTTTCCTTTGACTCTAAAGAAGCAGCTGAGAGAGGAGGATGAGGAGGATGAGGAGTACAGAGGGGAAGGGGCCGGGGGGGGGGGGGGAGGCCTGATGAACACTGTCGGTTCGGTTTGTGCATGTTTTCAGCTAACTGTCCATCATGGGAAAAAAAAAAACAAAACAAAACAAAACAAAACAAAATGAATTGAAATGTTCTAGTGGTCTACAGTTGGTATCCATCAGCAACCGTAGCTAAAAGCAGCAACATGTATTTAATTTTTCATTTTTATTTTACTTTTGTTTTTATGTGCTAAGTTTTTTTTTTTTTTTTTTTTTTTTGCTTTTCAAGTTATTTATTTATTTATTTTTACTGAGGGTGGGGCTCACCTGCGGCACGACAACTGATAAAGGCGAGGCAACTCTTGAACGTGCCGGCTGCGTTGGCCGTGCCGCAGTCGTCAGGACATTAGTTGATTTCAATGACACAGATAAGAGCACCTATTTCGATTTGAGGTTTAGGTTAACTTTGGGCTCAGGTTTTTATAGGCTGGTGGTGAGAATGGTTATGAAGGATTTGAAATCCAAAAAAAAAACAAACCACTGAGCTCGGAGTGAAATCGGCTGGGATTTCACCACGGCAGCAGGGGTTTAAATACTCAACTGGATTAAGGATTAAACCTATAGATTCATAGGCCGTCCTTGTCCGCATTCCTATTACACAATCTAAACTCATCTAGCTCAAATCCTAATTGATTATTATGCCACTAACAGCCCTCTATAGATACTTTTCCATCCACAGTTCGGATTCTGCTAGACTAACGTAAAGGTAAAGATTGGATATGACAGAGAAAGCTTAAGGGAAAGCTAATACTTCATCCGTTGTTTGATCAAAAATGCAAGATACACACAAATGTAAACCTGCCAGACATCAAAAACATCATCACTTAGTTTTAATACGTCTACCTAAAATACACTTTACTGAGATAAAAGCAATTATAATATTCATTTTTGAGATATTTCGTACACTGCAATAACATTCTTTAACACATTTTCCTCATCTGTCAATGTAATTCTTTTGTTTTTGCCATTCACATATGTCAGGGTTCATCATGACCACGATGATGCGTCTTTTTTAAAAGACTGCCTAAGGATGTATTTTATCCAAAAACTATATCTTACATATATTTGGGCAGCCGATAAAATGCTGCAATATATCATTATCATGGGAGCTTTGAAAGATAAGGAAGACAGCTGAAGAAAGGAGAGTCCTCACAAAGGAAGCCCGTCGGGAGCTGGGTCTTTGGAGGAACTACAAGTGAGGAGAAAGTCTCTATCTCAGGCGATCGGCCTGCTCACGGCCTGCAGTGAAAACCTCTAGAAGTCACGAGGAAGGAGACAAAAGGTTTTCCTAAGGAGATTCCTAAAGGTGAAGTGCCTTCTGCTAAAAAAAAAAGTGCTTCTCTTGAGGAAAAGTAAAAAGCCAGCGTGATATTACATCATTTTCAATCAGATCACACACTTTCATATTTCTTTTTCTTTTCTTTTTTTTTTTTTGTGGGCGAATCAAATCAATCGCGACATGGATCTATGTTTTTCACACGGTGAACTATTTTCATTGAAACTGACTTGACTCTAGGAGCCGCTGTACATCAGTTAAAGTAGGGACATCTTTTTACATTTTTTTAAAAAATTTGTTTGTTTGAAGAGCACTTTTTAGAGGCAGGGGTCGCTTTTGTGGCTCTAGCCTAGCCATCTAGAGGAGAATTAAAAAAAAAAAAAAAAGATTCAATAGTTGCCTGCGTCTCTTCAGTCCTTCACTGATCTCTCTCCTCACCATACTAGCCATGAGAGTTTAGGTTATTAGAGTGGGTAGTTCAAAACTTAAGATGAGACACATTCTAGCATGTTCTTACATTTGGAAAAGAAAAATAAAGTAAAACAAAATATCCACTTCAAACTATATTTTTCTGGGTCACAACAAAACAGATAATCTTCACTAAAAATTATCTTTGATTTTTTTTTTTTAATATTATTACTTTAGAAAGTATGCAGTACCACGCCTTTTGGCCTACTGATCCTGCCCTCTATACTACTAAATAAGGGATGGAGGGGGGATAAAAGAGGAAGTAAATGGAAATAAAAAGGTTAATACATCATTATAACTATAGGATAGAAAAAAGCCCAAATAAAAGCTTCTTCAACTTCTTTTCTCACCTTTTCCTTTTTTGCTCAAAGGGGTTTAACTTCCTCTAAGGCTCAACAAAAGCTTTTGTGCGCTTTTATTTAAGGCTTCTAAGTGTTCACTTGTGTGTTTATTTTTCCTAATTCTCCAACTTTTTGATCAAGCCCTGAACGACCGCAGCCCAAAATCTCCTTGCAGAGCCGAGGCTGCTGTGGAGGTCATCTTGGCTGGGCAGGACTGGGCCGAGGGCTGGCGCTCTCACTGGAAGGCCTGGTGGAAGCGAGGCAGTGTGGTGGTACTAAGGCTGGAGCTGAACACTGGTGGGAGGGGGTGCAAGGGTCCAAGGCCAAGACCCCCGCTGGAGCTCTGCTGCTCCTGAGGTTGCGGTTGCAAAGAGGTAAGAGGTGCCGTGGCGACGGCAGCTGCTGCCGCGGCGACTGCTGCAGCATGGGGCTCGGCAGCGTGCAGAGATGAGGAAGAGGAGGAGGAAGAAGAAGAGGAGGAATTTGCAGATGAGGTGTAGCCCATCACCAGCCCTCCCGTGCTCATGGGGGTGCTGTAGGGAGGCAGGTTGAGGGGTAAGAACCCCAGCAGGTGGGAGAAGTCCATGTTAGCAGCACACAGAGACTCAGCGATCACCGCAGGGCTCTTGGACAGGAGGGGATCCCCACAAAGCTCATCCGCCAGGCCCGAAGTGGGCTCCAGTCCGTCCTTGGGGGGCGAGGCAGCAGCGTGGGGCTCTGCAGAGGGAACCGGGCCTGGTAAGCCGCTCTGCAGATCCATGAGGAAGCTCTCCATCTCCACTTTCAAGGGCTTGTCCAGCAGGTATGAGGTAGATCCCAGCTGGTATTTGGGGGCTGGCTGGGGCTGGTGCTGCTGCTGGGGAGTCGGAGGCTGGTGGTGCGGGGGCATTGGAGGGGAATGGTGGTGGTGGTGATGGTGGTGATGATGGTGGTGGTGATGGGAGTGTGGGTGAAGAGGACCGGGCGATTCCACGTGACAACCCATGCCCATAGCTGCAGACAGGGAACTGGGCATTAGGGAAGGGTGTGGGTGACCCACTCCAGAATTAGACATGGCCTGGAGATGGTGGGGGTTGTACATGCCCATAGGAAAGGGGGCTCCACTGGGGAAAGGTTTTCCCATTATAGGGTCTTTGTTAGGACCCATGCCGCACATCATGGGACTAAGCTCCTCCTTCACAGAGCAAGGTGGTGACCCAGAAGCTAATAGACCTAACATATCCGGAGGCTCTGTTTTGATCTTCAGCAGCTCCTGCGAGTGGCTCTTCTTTACGTGGCGTGTCAGGTGGTCCTTCCTGCCGAAGCGCTGGGCACAGTACTGGCACAGAAAGTCCTTCCTGCCTGTGTGGACCACCATGTGCCGCCTCACATCCTTCCTCGTGTAGAAACGGCGGTCACAGTGGTCGCATGGGTGCTTTTTCTCCTTGGCACCACCTGAGGATTTCCCCGAGTGGCTCTTGAGGTGCTCCAGGAGCACAGGTGTGCTCTCGTAGCTCTGCATGCACACTTTGCAAGTGAGATCCCCTGCAGTGGCAGAGTGCATGGCCACATGGCGCTTATATCCCAGCTTGGTGTTGTAGTGCTTCCCACACTCCTCACACTTGAAGGCCTCCTTGTTGGGGTCATGGGTCTGCAGGTGGTTCTTAAGGTGGTCTTTACGGTGGAACATTTTCTCACAGAACGTGCACTGATGGGTCTTCTGTGGAGAGTGTGTGGCCATATGCCTGCAAACAAAGACACATGGAAGAGAGACAAAGTGAGATTGTCAATGAAAGTGGGGTTTTTATTACAATCTAAATGGACTATACACAAATTCCTTTCAGTCAAACCCCTTGTGACCATACAGTATAACTATGTAAATGAGTCACTGTGGTTTACAGTACATCAAGGCTTTTGGAACCATTTCCTATGATTCATCAAATGCCAGAAAATCTCACTACATTAATTAAGGGTGGGGTCAAATTATCAATACAGGACTGTATTGCATTACCTCTTCTTGAGATACTTTATTTATGTGCTTGATACACTTTAATATTTTTTATTAAAACCTGTGGCATACATGGCACATGGAAACGCAGTCAGTATATGTGTGTTAAAGTGGCACTAGGCTAAGTAGGTACTTTTCTGTACATTGCATTTCACCGCAGTGCAGTTAATAACTACATAATTCCTTTCTTTCCTATTCCTATCTTTCTTCTTCACTTACACAAACATCATGATGTATTGCAGATGATTGTCTTGCAATGTATCAAGTATCAGAGAAATGCTGTATCGTGACATGTTATCGTAGAAAAGATAACATCGTATTGTGAGTCACTCTGTGATTCACACTGTTAATGAGTCATAGAGAAAATAGTAGTAATTCCTCTCTGAAGATCATGCTATGCTACTTTCTGAGATCATACATTTTGGACCAAATAAAATTGAATGTCAGTTGTGTACATGGCAAATTGTGCATTATTTGAAAACTAAAGTGTGTGGTTAACGATCAGTACCTGAAGAGTTTGTATTTGGAGCTGAAGGCCTTGGGACAGTGTGGCTGTGAGCAGTGGAAGGGTTTCTCTCCTGTGTGACTTAAGGCGTGGAGCCGGAGCTTCTCCTGTGAGGCGAACAGGGTACCACACACCAAACACTCGTTCCCACTTGCTCTCCCTACCTCTTCTTCTTCTTCCCTCTCCCTCTCTTTCCCCCTCTCTCGCTCTCTCTCTCTTTCTGTCCGTGGCAGCGGGGCTGCACTCCCAAACAGCTTGGCGGCAGTCCGTCGTCCCTCTTCCTCCGGCGTCAGTGTGGTAATACGGTGTGAGGCATCGGCGGCAGCAGCTGCCATGGCAGCCCTAGTGTGCCGCTGCCATGAAAATTCACTGTTGGCTCCCCTGCCTTGCAGGCTCAATGTGGGAAGTTGAGGGGGTTTTGTTGAAAAAGAAGGTGACTGACAGCTTATACGTAGGGCCAACTGTCCAGCATAAGCATCGAAAATCTGTAGCGAGATGGAGGATACATACTTTAAATGTACTTTTTCTGAACCGTCTACAATGTTATGCCAACACTCATCATATTTTTCTACTTCTTACCTGTATGTTAAAATCCTCCTTGTCCTCCTTTTCGTTCTCCCTTTTTTCCTTTTCTAACTCTCTCTTTCAGCCGCTCTTCTCCTTCACTCTCTTTTCTCTCCTCCTCACCCAGTCCCAACAGCTATGGTTGGCGGTGAGTGGGAAATACTGCTCTGCATCTTTACTGTCCTGCAAGAAGAGAGCAAACATGACAAAAGGTAAGATGGCAAATAGTGACTGTTTTGTAACAGAATGCATTAACATAAAATTACAACCCAAGTCCTCAAAATGCAATGAAGAGCATTTGCAAAATGAGCCTTCAAAAGCCAGTTTCCTTTGATCTCACTAGGGGGAGCTGAACGACAAGTCTGACTGACAAGACTAGATACACAAACCATTTTGTATTTTGGAAAGGATAATTCTCAGTCACAACCTCTGTACAATACGTATTTGTATGAAGAGCATGTGAAGACTGAACGTAATTATCCAGCCTAATCTTTCATCATGTGTCTTCAGATGACACATGGTGCACAAAGCCAGCTTTGTGTGTGCGTATGTGTGTGCATGTATGTACTTGTTATGAAACTGGATAAGGCTCCTGTAATCCTTGGGAAAACACAGAAACACACACAAAACCTCCAGGCTAGAGGGCTGTGGCGGGGGAGAGCAATGTTTACATCACAAACTCATCTCCTTGAACCAGCACTACCTGTTACATTGAATTCAACAGATTCCTAAAACAACAACAGCCAAAACGGTCACAAATCTTGAAAAAAACAGCGAAACAGAAGCTGGGCTGCAGGTTTTGGAAGTTGTTTAGTTGGACAACACATTAACGTGTGTTTCCAAGAGACCAGCTGAACTCACTCTGTCATCTCTGCATTCCCTTATTTACCCTCAGTGACCTCTGTGACCCCTGCTAGCTAACACGCCAGCTAAGTCCAAGGTTGAGCGGACACAACGCTGATCGCAGTGTCGTGTTCCGAGCTTCAGTCATGTGAACCGAGAGTCATTGTAAGCACGATAAACACATACAGACATTTGTGACGAAACATGCATACACACACACACACACACACACATATACATACATTACACACTGCTCACAACTCAGCACATGTAACGACATCCTTTCTGCATGAGGGGTCAATGAGTTAAGCAAGACAGCAAAACAGAGTGTTTCATTACATTTAAAAACACACAAAGATAGTTACACACTTGACTATCCACAGGTTGGTAAATGTGGCTAAAAGATGACAAGTTGTGCGTGTTCATGTAATTTATTTTACACCAAGACCCTAAACACGTGTCTGTGCGGTCACATATATCTACATGTGTGTTTGTCCTTATGATGTATGTGTTTACAGTGGTGGTTAAGAGGACCTGACAGCTGTAGCGTTGTGTGGTGGTCATCACCCAGCAGGGAGGGTGCAGGGGGGTGACACCCGTCCCATTGACCACCCTCAGGGAGCCCGGCTCTATTGTACAGCCTACCCACATCGCACATTCCTGGCCTGAACCATGCCGTGTCGCCCTGCCCCTCTCCTCCGCACACAACAGCACATACAACGCACAGAGTTCTGGTCACGCCGAATGCAACATCATGTACACACCCTCCCCCAAGCCGGCACGCTCAAACACACTCACAAAGGCGCGCACACAGACAGGCACATACAGTACAATGAAGTGAATCCACAAGGTATAGATCAACCAAACAGAGCTTGAGCATAAAGGGCACATCATGACAGATCATGCAGAGCAGTAAGTTCATACACGGACAACATCAGGCCTGACAACAACAGTCAAAGTGGTGGAAGAAGTATTCAGATCCTTTACTTAAGTAAAAGTATCAATACAGCAATGTAAAAATATTCCAAAATACCAGTTGAAGCCCTGCATGAAAAACCCTAGTTACGTAAAAAAAATACATTAGCATTGACAGGAAAATATAGTTAAAATGTAGTATTTTCAGTTAAAGTACTGGTTTTGTCCCTCTGACTTGTGTATAGTGTTATATATGATATCATTAGGTTATTAATAGTAACTCATCAGTGTTGTTGCAGCATGTTACTGCTGTAGCTGCTGGAGGTGGAGCTAGTTTGATACTTTAAATCCACTTTTATATACAGGGACGGCGGATAAATCCGATACACTAATCTGTCTTCAGTTTTTGGACTTCTTCTCTACTCTCTGATTTTTGGTGACATATTGGATGATTTTAATATTTAATTGACTCAAACTATGTGAGACGTATAGAAGGAAAAAGGAAAAAGATTTTGAAACCACCGGTCTAATCTTTAACGATGTGTCGTATTTTAAAACCTTGTTAGTTTATCAGTAGTATAAAATCTTGATTTTAAAAGCAACTCTTGACTTGAGTTGTCAAACGAATGTAGTGGAGTAAAGCATACAATATTTGCCTCTTAGATCATGTAGTCAAAATCTTCTATCATATTCTTCATATGCGTCATTTTATATCATGGAGACAATATACATCACGATACAGGTATTATTCTGTAAATTCAATTAAGAAAAGGTATAAAATAAACATACTCTACTTCGTCGAACTTGATTATTTTCCTCTTTTATTCTCAACTTCCATACAAACAATTACCGTTTGAAATTATCCTGTTATTAGTCACGTTCACTCCCCTCTATATTTATTTGGGTTGCCCTCATGCAAATTTCCTGTCTGCATCTGTGCTGTGTGGAAGAACGCAAAGCCTCACAATGACTATATATTATATTGCCACAAAAACGGCGATTTGTGACATAGTATAAACAATAGAGCTCAATATAAAACGCCCATTTGTCTATCATCACACGATGTCTATCTTTACATTGCACAGACCTAGTATCATCATTTCTTAAACCAAACGTAGAAATGTAACATACATGTGATGTTACATTTCTATTAGATCTTAAATGTAGAACTGGCCAAAGAAATAAATATTTAATGTCATGAGTATAATTACTTATTATGCAAGTACATTACCAATACTGGCAGTGCCGTTCTGCTTGATGTTTTTAAAGTTAAAGTGTGCTGCAAAATTTTGTACAGACACTGATGACTCCCAGATGTGATGTATCCTAATGATTTTCATGATCACCTGTTTTCTCCTCTCGCGCAATCATTTGTAAAAATGAGTGAAATGCCCCATTAACTACTGGGTGGATTGCAATGAAATTTTCCCTCAGGAGTCATGTTCATGTTCCCCTCCGGAGTAATTGTAATAATTTTGAGATTGCGAGCTTTCATTTTCATTTGGCCAATACTTTGGGTTATTTCTTCTCAGTGATCAGTCGACTGTGCTTTACAGTATGAGCTCCAAATGTTCAGATATTCACATCCTGGCCTCACAGTAAGAAAAGGGCCAATATATTATAATATTATTGTATTACCAACTAATTTAATTATAGTTTTAAGGAACTCCTAAGTAATTCAAATGTAAACAGGACTTGAAAAGTTAAATGAATGTTGAAATGTCTTCAATGGAGATTAAAATAGGTTTTAAGGGTTGTTTACTGCTAATGAAGATCATTTTCAGTGATAGGACCCATTCTATTTTCTGCGAATATTTACTTCACTTGTTTCTCCTTTCCAGTGTCAGACAGCTGTGTAAACTACCATCTATGCATGCATGCCTTTAAACGTGCTTCAAAACACCACCAAAGAAGCAGCATATCCTATTAGATTACAGGCTTCTACTTGTTTACTGGCCATCCTGAGACAATACACAACACCCTCACTAGACTGCCCCATACTTTAGATAGACCATAGATTACAAAATAGACCTGAAATGTGGGAGTTCAATTAAAAAAAAAAAAAAAAAAAAAAAAAAAAAAAACTTAATTATACTTAGTTTTGTAATTTATTTTACTGTGATTCTAATTGTCTACTTTCTATAAAGAAAATTTAAAAAAATATTGGCTCTCTGTAACTGAAAATAAGTTTACTAAATATGACCGGACACTGACCTATCAAACAACTGATTATATTGTGTTAAATATAAGTTCAAATAAGAACATTTAACATCAGTTAGAAGCAGTGGCTACTGCTTTTGTCACATAACATCAAACTTGACATTACATAGTTATAGGTCAAAGAACAGAGTGCGTCACAACCAGGGTTTTTGCACCAGCACGAAACAGCACAACTTCAGCCATTTTCAAACACTAATCACTCTTGCCCTTGCTGCAGAGTAACATAGTAACAAACACGACTGCAAGATGGAACTTCACTCCAAAATGGCAGATGCCCCTACGACAAACACTCCACACCACATTCACATGGAACCTCTGCTTACTTCCCCTAATCAAAAAACGCTGAAAGCAGAATTGAACTGCCACTTTCCAACCGCCCGGGTGTCTTTGGTTTCTGTCCTGGATGAAAGAGCTTCCACATTCCTTTCCTGAGGGGTCAGAGGTCAGCCTCTGCACTGCCTGCCTGCCCGCCCGCCACGGCTCCCGCATGCTGAGTGACTGGTATTAACCCCTTCACTGCCTGCCGCAGCCTTTCAAAGTAACATGTGAGAGAAATGTTTCGGGTGTAAAACGTTTGTCGGACGCTTTGTGACGTTAGCGGCAGCATGCGGAGCCAAACCAGGCCAAAGCGGGACAGGCTAGAAAAGGCTAGAAGCTTAGGCTGCACAGCCATGATCCACATAGAAGGACCCCGGGGCTACAGAAGCTACCTGAGCAAACTATATGAACACACTAAATATAGAAAGTGAGTTCACTGTCCGGAGCTTAGGTGACAACAGCCGCACTCATGGGGTGAGGGGTGAGTGTGTGGTGGGGGGTGTTCATGTTGCATAAACATATGAAAAAAAACCACAGAAAATGATAGTTAAAGGCACCAAAACAGTAAATGCAACTTATAAACAACACAACGTGACACATGTGTAGTTCACTGCTGTCAAATGAATGCTTCTTAAGTAAAATAATTTCAAAAAATAGATTTAAAGTTCAAATTAATGTTTTAAAAATGCTGCAAAATTACACCTTTACATGTAATATGGTGCTTTTTTACATTACTCACATCAAAACTAATTAGAGAAATGTTTTCTGTTGTTAAGTGTGGAGTTATTAAATATTACTTCATGTGAAAAAGTGCAAAACATTTAAAAACATTAAGTAAATATGTTTTTTTTTTCTTTTGTCAGTATTAATCACCACGGTTATTACAATGTGAAAAAAATACAGTCATATATTTTTACAGTATTAAGCAAGTTAAAACAAAGCAAAATGAATGCATCTTTTTTTACAAGGCTCACAATCGCTGCAACTTTTTGCGCATATGTACATACACAGTCTTACAGTATTTAATAGAAAGAAGTTGCTGCATGAGTCTTGATCATGTTTGGGAGAACGCTTCAGTAAACCTGGTTGCAAAAGAGAGGGAAACGTGCAAAGTTAAAACTGTAAGAGACACAGACGGAAAAGGAGGGTTTAGTCCGGGATAGAGGCGAGGTAAATGAGAGAGGAATGAGGGATAAAGGGATGACGAAAAAGGGAGGGAAACTGGAGTCATTTGCAGCAGTGGAGTCAGGGGTCTTTGCACCAGTCAAGTGACTCCAGAGAGTGTGTGTGTGTGTGTGGG
>JAPQRN010000025.1:17023088-17036370 GCA_037367275.1 Coranthus polyacanthus | reverse complement strand
CTCTCTCTCTCTCTCTCTCTCTCTCGCTCTCTTTTTTCTCATTCTCATTCTCAGGCTGTGAGTTGTGGTTCTTTGCATTGTTATCATTGCTGTCATCTCTAACAATGAAAAACAGTGTGTGTTCAAGGGATGGGGGAGGAGCAGACACAGCGAACGACACAGGAAAAGAGGGAAAGAACAGCCAGCTGTCGAGCATCAGAGAAAAGAAAAACGTGAGTGATTGAATACAAAGAGAGAATACGTTAGACTGGGTTGGCTGAACTGGAGGATGTGGAGGGATTAACTCCAAGAAGTAACCTCCACGGCGAAGGCCAGAGTCGAAAACATTTCAAACTCCTCCTTGGGAAGAACTGATTTTTTTTTCTTAAAGTACTGAACTAAATACAGAAAATGTGCAAGTGCTTTCACAGTCCCTGTCGAGAACCACTTTTACTTTTTGTTGTTAGAAAAAAAAAAAAGATAATAATAAATATTTGTCTGTGAAGTAATAATGAACAACAAATTGCATGCAGATCTTATCAGTTTTGTCTCCCAGCATCTCAACGGTGGATAGCGATGTCTTTAATGTGACATATTTAAGCAATTATCAGTGCATTCAGTCAAACAAGGCAGGCTGGCAGAGAGTCCACAGATTTAAATGAAAGTAACAAAGGTTTGAGACCGCACCCCAACCACATGTTGCCATGCCTACCCAGTACACTGGGTCTGGGCATGTTGAGCACACATGTGAGCGTCCAATGAAGAACCTAATGACAGAGGTCTGGATCTGAATCTTTATCATTGGACATAGCACTGATTGGCTCCAGCTGATTTCAGGGAATCCAGGGTAAAGCAAAAAAAAAAAAAAAAAGGGGGGGGCTAATGAATTTTTTTTCCCCGATGTGAACTTTGTATGGCTTTGTTTATTCGAGAGTAACCAAACAGTAATATATGTTGCCGAATCACTGATTGTGGTTTATTTGATGTAAAGCTGTCATTTTTATGGCAAACTATACGAATGTGGGTAACATGTGTGACATTGTGACAATATGTATTGTTTTTGTGGTATCATGAATAGCCTCCCAGGGCAAACAAGACACCACCTGTGCCAAAACGTTTTAATAATGTAAACATTTAAAAGTAGGAACGTGTGCCATGTGAGAACAAAAAATAAATGTCTCAAACTACATGTTGACGCGGGGCCACATTACTTGACAAATGTCTTAAGAGTCAGAGTTGTAATAAATGTGAAGGTAAAATCTCTTTTCACTCTTTTTCTTTTTTTTTTTTTTCTTTCCAGCTGCAAAAAATTAAACGAACACTTAAAAGTCAGAAAAAGCGACATGCTCTCACATCCTCATTTTTTGAGAGTTGTGTTAAGTTTTCAACGGTTAGTGTCTCATTTTGGACTGAAACTTTTCACACTCTGTCCACCCTGATTAAGAACGACTCTAAATACTAGCGTTACATGACATAAAGGACAGCTTTGGGGTCACAAGAGGCATGCCGGACACAAACCCGGAGTATGACACAAACCAGCCGAGAATATACGGGTAGACTACGAGCTTCTTAATGTCCAAGGAAAGGTGTTCACTGTGTAACTATTAAATAATAACAGACCGAGTCAACAACTAGTAAGTGTCATTAACGCTACGTACCTGACATACATAATACAGTACACAACTCTGCATACTCCGCAACAGTAGGTGGGGGTAGACGCCATTTTGACTCTTCGAATAACTGAACGAAGAAGAAGCAGGCCATAAGCCAGTGCATGCTGGGATATCACATGAACCACAATGGCGGTTAATGAACGAGCTTTTCACGCCCTCACGCTGTTATGTTTACTTTCCTCACCTGTCCTCCAGTCTTGTTGGACTTTCGCCGAAGAATTAAAGTGGGATGAGAATGGCTACGTTTTGTACTGCCCGTGCATGGGTAAATACGTATTTGCGGCTGTAACTTTGATTTTTAGTTGTTGTGTGTGTTATGAAAAGAGCAGCTAGCGAATCCAAAACGTCTGTCATTCATAAGTGGAAAGTGGTCTTACACACCGCCTGAATATAAACCGACGCTTTCTTTGACTCTGCTGCAAGACATTCGTTACAACACAGTGTGCACGAAGCTAATTAGAGTTAAGCAAAAACAACCTCAAGTCAATTTCCACTTCGGAAACATTTTAAACAACTTACCGCGAGAGCTGAAACTTTAGAGTCGTTATCGTTTGGTTTCACACGGTGACTATATGGTCTGCCTTCATGTGGGTCTGTTTTGCTCTTATGGGTTGTGGATTCATTCGGTTGGTGTAGCCTAGTAATCACAGCTCTTGCTTTACAAGTCATACATCACCGTAGTAACGATGTCCTACATGTCCCTTAAGTCCCTGTTGTTTCAGTGTTGTGTTCTTTAAGTATTAAGTGTGTGTCGCCCCCCCCCCATTTACTTATTTAGGTCGTTTTGGAAACCAGGCAGACCACTTCCTGGGGTCTTTGGCTTTTGCAAAGATGTTGAACCGTACCTTGGCCGTGCCTCCCTGGATAGTTTATCGCCACCATACACCCCCTTATACAAATGTAAGTGCAGTCAGTGCTAAAGTTTTGAGCAGCTCTGGTGTGTAGTCTAAAAGGTCAAAATAAGGTTTTACCTCTGCATAAAAGATATTTTGAATGCAGTCTATGTGGATAAAATGATGTGGTTACTTATCATTTAATGTTCTGGTATTCATTGTGTAGATCTTCATACCATGTTATTATTTGTATAGGGCCTGTCTTCTCCTCACTCTACTGCATACACTCAACCTTTTTCATTCGTGATACGCTTCGACACTGACGGCACCTTTTCTACTTCTCTGTTCTGTGTAGGTCCATGTTCCCTACAGTGAGTTCTTCCAGCTGGAGGCCTTGTCTGCCTACCACCGCGTGGTCAGTTTGGAAAATTTCATGGAGAAACTGGCTCCCAAACACTGGCCCTTGGGACAGAGGAAAGCCTACTGTTTTGAGACCGCTGCACAGAGGAGTGCAGACAAGAAATCCTGCCCTATGAAGGTAACAGTCCAGTTGAGTAAAAGCATTAATATCCAGGTGTTGATTAACAGGTGTCAGAGCTACACTATAAAAAGCTGGGATATATGACTAAGTTAAATAATACAAATCAATGATAGAATAAGTGAAATGATAAGGGGAACTGCTGCCCTCTGGTGGCCTGTTGACAGTCAGTTCGGAACTACAGGCTCATAAATACAGTATGTTTTATTGTTCTGAGATGGAACGATTGTTGTGGTTCATTTACAGGATGGGAACCCATTTGGTCCTTTCTGGGACTATGCCGGTGTGGAATTTGACAAGTCTGTCTTGTTTGGTGGCATTTCCTTCAGCGCTTACCACCAACCTCAGTGGATGAAGAAGTAAGTATATATTTGAGGAACGGTGCTGTACTGTAGCCTCATTTGCAATTCTAATGTCTTATACTCAACATAAAAACTACAAAAACAAACATTTTGCCTTGGCATTGCTTTCTTTTCAGTTAACTGACAGGTTTGATTTCCCTGTTCAAAAAGGTTCCCTCCCTCTGAGCACCCGGTCCTGGCGCTGCCTGGTGCTCCTGCACAGTTTCCAGTGATAGAGGAGCATGTTGGCCTGCAGCGCTTTGTGTTGTGGTCAGACAAGATGGTAAAAGAGGGAGAAGAGCACATTGCTACCCTGCTGACCAGACCATATGTTGGTATTCACCTAAGGATTGGCATCGACTGGGTGAGATGAGGTTCATGACTTATTGTTCACGTACTGTCAATAACATACGTGTCTGTTTAGCTGAAAAACATAAACAGTCTTCATTAGCTCAGTGTAGTGGTACTCAACTGCTTCTCACACCCGGCATCATCTAATCACATTTGGCTCTTCCTATTCCTCACTTACAGCAAAATGCCTGCAAAATGCTGAAGAGTGGAGATACAGGGCCTCACTTCATGGCCTCTCCTCAGTGTGTTGGTTACAGCCGGCAGACAGCCCTGCCTCTTACTATGACCATGTGCCTTCCTGACCTGGCAGAGATCCGCAGGGCTGTCAAACTGTGGGTGAAGAAGACCTCTGCTCGCTCTGTTTACATCGCTACCGACTCAGAATCACACAACAGGGATATCGAAAAACTCTTCAAGGGCAGGGTGAGGTTTTTTGGTATCTGAAATGCATTCACAAGTTTAAAACCTCAGCTTTGAAGCGAACCAATTTTTGTTACGTGTGACCTAAAAACCTGTGTAAACTGAATGAAGTAGTTATATTTTAAATGGTTTGTATGAGGCACAGTTTGGAGAACTCGTTTTGTCACAATTAAAAACATTCCTTAGGTTCCCAAATGCACTTAAAGCAGTGAAGTAGCATACAGTCCATATCTGACCTTTATTCACACCAGGTAACATTAATATCACCTATTATGTGTTAAAATGTGAGTATACAGTCAGTGACCGCAAAGAAATATAGTGACCTGGGTACTGTTTTAAATATTTTGGTTGTTTATTTGTTTATTTGTGTATTTTACTCAGGTTAACGTGGTGACTCTCCAGCCAGACTCGGCTCAGATGGACCTGTACATCTTAGGCCAAGCCGACCACTTCATCGGCAACTGTGTCTCATCCTTTTCCGCCTTTGTAAAGAGAGAGCGAGACGTCCGTGGCCTCCCGTCATCTTTTTTTGGCATGGACAAGCCTGGGAAATCAAATCACAAAGAGGAGCTCTGAGTAGAAGTGTCCTGTGACTGTCCTGTGTGTGCACACTGATGCTGGATGACTGTCATGAGGAGCCCGTGGAAGGCAAACAGTATTTATATGTTTCAAAGTGAAGCACAGTAGGATTATAAAGTCAGTTGAAATGGGTGATGGGATAGGATGGAGTAGGTTGAACTTTTCTTCAACAGTGTGTTGTTGATGAAACCTTGAAACATGGACGATGCTGCTACCAAAAACACTTTTCTACTTTTTTTCCGGCTTTGATTAAGTATTTTTTTTATGTATCATCTTAAGATTTGGCTTCTGCCAATCGTTTCTGCCTGCCTATGTACACTAGTACATGCTAGTGTTCATCACGTAAACACAGCTTCCCCAACATTTCCTTTAGCTCCAACTATATTTCGTAGTTGACACCCTGTTTTGCAAAACCAGAACCTCTGGTGACCCCAGTGAACCCTGGAAAAGACTGATTGCAATGGCATCATGTGCGATCATGTTCTCCTCTCTTTTGCCCTTGTCCTCCTCTCTTTCTTTCCCTGTCTTTCCTTCCTTTCCCGTCCATCTCTCTCCAGCTTGCTCTTTCCTGTCCTCTTTGCCCTCCATACCAAGGAGAGCACAGTAACTGATCCTGTACATACTAATTATAGGGAGGAAAAAGGACAGCAGTCTTTCCACCTCTCACTTTACTGCGACCAAAAACTGACAAAATGCCCTAGTTTGAATGTAAAGCACACAGTATTGCTGTTTTGTGAATGCAAATAAGTGTTTTGTGGGGAGACAAATTGTTGATTTGCACTGTGATTGAATTGGCAAAAGTGGGAATGAGTGGCATGCTAATTGTGTTCCTCTGTGAATTCAGTCAACGCGTGCGTTTGTACCTTTAAATGTATTTTCTACAATATTTTTAATCAATAAAGTGATGCACACTCATTTTTATAAAGAAACTACAGTCTCAGTTCTGTTTATCTCCCTCATCTGTGAGTACAGTTGAATCAGCTGATATGCTAAGCTGTGTTGGCCAAGCTCGAGAGTTGGTTGCCAGGTATGCGAAAGGTTTTACGAATTATCTTTTGCAGTCTACGGAGGAGGACTGAACTCAACCTCGTTCTTTACAGTCATGATACTCTTCTTGTGACTGTATGTTTGTCTCTTATATTTGCCCTCGGGCAGATACCCACATGCTATACGTTATGTAATATGTTTCCGCTTGCACTTCTTTGGGGGGATGCTGTTAGAATCTGGCAACTCCGTAGTCGTACCGTTGTGGGGATGAGCCGCGGCTAATGGCTGACTGGGAGTTTTGGATTAGCGTTAGCTAACGTTCGCCACTGGTAAATCTTTAACGGTGTTTCTGTGTGTCTGGTGTACTGTCGGTCTGTACTGAATGGGCTTAATGTGTCAAATGCACCTTTGATATTTGTATTGTGAATGTAATGATGTCCTTGCTAACTGTTACCACCGTTAGCCAGGTAATGCTACCAGACTTGTAGCTTAGGTTACCAGTGTGTTTGCGGTTGCTAGGCCGGTTTTGTGGTCTCTTTACGGGCTGCATTTTGCATAAGATAACGTTGCTTAGCGGAACCGCAATCTTAACGAATTGCAGCTAACACTGATTAAGCATGTACCATAACATTCACGGCGAATGAACATGGTAAGACTAATTTCAGCGGCTGTCACTGTATAACCCGAAGGTCTAGGGTTGTTTAGATAATCTTACAGTAGTTGCAGGTTAAAGAGCTAAATTTAGTCCGCTAAATTGGGGTTACTTAGCTGTTAGGGTGTTTCGTAAATACCGATCTTCACCGTTGTCAAATATCTACATTTTATGTATTTCCACCCATTAAATTTAACTTCCCTTTTCTGACGCGTTTTGTGGTGTTCTATGAATACTCTTTTAACTAAATCATTGCTCTCTACTGCGTTGTGTTGTGTTGAAACTGTATCTGACTGCCAAGTGTGTCTGTCATCACTGTCATTGCAGTATGGCTCTATCGTTGTTCTTATCTTGTCTTGCAGGTTCTAATGTGGGCAGTTCTGTTTGTGAGTTGGTCCTGAAGCTGCACTTTGAAGACAGAGGATACAAAGTGCCAAGCAGTGTGGGCTGCCTTTCACTCCTCACCATGTCTAAGAGCAAGAGCTCCGAGTCAGTTAAGGTGGTAGTACGTTGCCGCCCCATGAATGAGAAAGAGCGGGCAGCCAAGTTTGAGAGAGTGGTATCTGTTGATGTCAAACTGGGACAAATTATTGTCAGGAACCCCAGGGAAGCTTCTGCCAGTGAACTCCCCAAAGTCTTCACTTTTGACTCAGTCTATGACTGGAACTCAAAACAAATAGACCTGTATGATGAAACTTTCAGGCCCCTGGTTGACTCAGTTCTTTTTGGATTCAATGGGACTATTTTTGCTTATGGTCAGACGGGTACAGGGAAAACATACACTATGGAAGGGGTGAGAAATGACCCAGAGAGGAGAGGGGTGATCCCCAACTCGTTTGAGCACATTTTCACTCACATTTCGCGATCCCAGAATCAGCAGTACCTGGTGAGAGCATCATATCTAGAGATTTACCAGGAGGAGATCAGAGACTTACTCTCCAAGGATCAGTCTCGCCGCCTCGAGCTCAGGGAGAGGCCTGACACGGGTGTGTATGTCAAAGACCTTTCGTCATTTGTAACCAAGAGCGTGCGGGAAATCGAGCATGTCATGAATGTGGGCAACCAGAATCGTTCAGTGGGCGCAACTAACATGAATGAGCACAGCTCACGGTCACATGCTATTTTCGTTATCACAGTTGAATGCAGTGAGTTAGGTGTGGACGGTGAGAACCATATCAGAGTTGGCAAATTGAACCTGGTCGATTTAGCAGGTAGTGAAAGGCAGACCAAAACTGGTGCTCAGGGGGAGAGGCTTAAAGAAGCCACGAAGATCAATCTGTCACTTTCTGCTCTGGGGAATGTTATATCAGCTCTGGTAGATGGCAGGAGCAGTCACATTCCCTACCGAGACTCAAAACTCACCCGTCTGCTGCAAGACTCTCTAGGGGGAAATGCCCGCACTGTTATGGTTGCCAACATTGGCCCAGCATCTTACAATGTAGAGGAGACCTTGACAACACTGCGCTACTCCAACAGGGCTAAGAACATCAAAAACAAACCTCGCATCAATGAGGACCCCAAGGATGCCCTGCTCAGGGAGTTTCAGGAGGAGATCGCGAGGCTGAAGGAACAGCTGGAAAAACGCTCAGGAAGACGGAAGAGAAGGAGACAGAGGAGGAGGGCAGGGGAAGGAAGCGACGGAGAGGATCTGGAAGAAGGAGAAACGGAGGATGATGATGAAGATGGGGACGACAAAGGGGATTACTGGCGGGAGCAGCAGGAGAAGCTGGAGAGAGAGAGGAAGGCAATCATGGAAGATCACAGTTTGGTGGCTGACGAAAAACTTCGACTGCTTAAGGAGAAAGAGAGGAAAATGGAAGACTTGAAGAAAGAGAAGGAGGCAGGAGAGATGCTCGCAGCTAAAGTCAAGGTGAGTAGATAAGTGTGTGTCTGTAGATTACAGATATGCTGTAGCTGAAGTAAACAATACGAATTGGAACAGCTTGACTGTGACTCATTTGATCCAGAGGTCACAAACTATTTGTCTGACCTGGAATGCATGCACAAGCCTGAATATATTCTTTAAGTCAATAGATCATGTGCTTCTGGTTGAATCTTTCATGCATTCCAACTGGTGGTAAAGTTCAAGTGCTTTTTCTGTCATATGACTTTTTTTTTTCCATTGTTCCTCCAGGCAATGGAGAGTAAACTTCTGGTTGGTGGGAAGAATATTGTGGACCACACAAATGAGCAACAGAGAATGCTGGAGCTGAGGAGGCAGGAAATTGCTGAACAGGTGTAGTATAATCATAAAGATGTGCCAAAATACAATTTTATTTTTTTTTGTGTGACCTATGAAGGTCATAGGTCATCAGAAATATAATCACAGGTTAGGGTAGTTGTCGTGATGCAGCGAGGCAGCGTAGAGACACAGGTTTCTGCAGGTACATAAAAAGTGTCAAATCCAGTAATCTGAATTTTAGGCCATAACGTGTCTTAAATAAAGATTTTTGTGAGGTCTTAACAATTGTTTGGATTTCGAGGTTTGTTGAAGTCCAGTGCACCTTGAGCAAGCATCTCCATCACCCAATACTCACATCAGAAGCTCCACCAAAGTCCGATGTCAGAAAGTGATCATGCACCAAAAGCTGATAGATGTCTATTTTAAAGATATTTAAACAGATTAAAAGGACTGTGTTTATCATAATCTGGGGCGAGCAGGTAAAATAATGCAGAGGCATATGAAAAGAGTCAAAACAGATGATTTCTTGTAGAACCTATCCCTAAGTCATGTTAAGTACAGTCTAGGTTCCACATACAGGCCTAAACTAAGGATATTAGACATACCAAACACATGTTAATATCGGAAACAAGATTATAGTATTGGCTATAAACACTTCTTTGGTCGCAGTTGTAATTCAGTTAAAAATGTTAAAAAAGTTTCACAAGCACATACTTTTGCTACTACCACGATAATAAATGATTTGTATTTGCAGGTTATGACAGTTTAATCCAGATATAAATACGTTTTAAATTGCACTCATAATGGTCTTTCAAAGTCTTAAATTTAACTTGTTGATACCTGCAGGAACCCTCAAAGACATCTTACATTCTTGAGCTGTAATTACAACACCAGGAAGGGGCTCATTAATTCTTCCACTTGAGATTTTTGTCCTTGTTCTGTCTCTCTTAATATTGTTGACATTGACTCTTTTTTTTGCTAGACGTTATCCCTTACTTGGCTGCCAGACTTTAAATTGATACCAACCATCTCATTAACACATGCATTTGTGTGTGTGTGTGTGTGTGTGTGCGCACGTGTGTGTGTGTTTCCAGAAACGGAGAGAGCGAGAGATGCAGCAGCAGATGGAGAGTCGTGACGAGGAGACTCTGGAGCTGAAGGAGACCTACAGTTCTCTGCAGCAAGAGGTCGACATCAAAACCAAGAAGCTGAAAAAGGTAACGGCTACAGCTTCATCTGTGAACTTCATGGCTGTCCTTCCAAGCCCCTGTACACACGGGCAAACGGCAATTGTTTTCAGTGTTTCTAGTCTTGGCAAATCGAATCAATAATACTGTGCTCCTCTCTCCCTCTGTGTCCTCTAGCTGTTTGCCAAGCTGCAGGCGGTTAAGGCAGAAATCCACGACATCCAGGAGGCACACATCAACGAGCGCCAGGAGCTGGAACAGACCCAGAACGAGCTCACCAGGGACCTCAAACTCAAGTATGGAGTCTGCATATCCGAATGTTGCCCTGGCAGGAGGACACTGATCAATATTATGCCTGTTATGAACACCGAAGGAGCTCCAAGCTGTATCTGATTTCATGTTTTTTTCATCGCAATCTTTGTATTCTAGATTCTTTAAAAATGGAAATGAATGTCTGTACGGATTCATGATGCACGCACATACGCACAAAGCCTTGATTTGATGCTTAAATATTACAGAACCTGACCATGACCAGTCAGACTCCGCTGTTAGACGCTTATGTTTAATTATTTATAAATGTGAAATTCATTACTTGCAGTTTTTTAAACCACTGTCTGAAACCAGTAGACTTCCTGTATATTTATCTGGTCTCATCTTACCACTTTTATCAGGTCTCATCTTACCACTTTTATCTGGTCTCATCTTACTACTTTTATCTGGTCTCATTTTACCACTTGTGTGTGATTGTTTTCTCCTCTTGCCCGTTGTCTCTCTGTCTAACCATTTGGCTGTTTTGTCTTGCAGGCATCTGATCATTGAGAACTTCATTCCCTTGGAAGAGAAGAACAAAATAGTTAACAGGGCTTACTGTGATGAAGAAGATGAGTACTGGAAAATGAAGCCCATCACACGTATAGAGGAGTAAGTCTATTCACTATTCTCACACGCTGTGTCCATGTTGTTGAAAGAGTATGGGATTCACATGTGGGCTGCTTGTCCGATTCTCTAACTGTTTAAAAAGGGTGCATTGTTACCATGATGCTTTACACACTCTTTGTCTGTTTCAGTGACCACCAGATGATGACCAGACCTTTGTCTGCTGTTGGCTACCGACGGCCTCTGAGTCACCACGCTCGCATGGCTATGATGCTGAAGCCTGACATGAGATACAAAGTAAGCTGCACATCCTTTTTCCGCTTTTTAAAATAATAATAACAACCTATTCATACTTCAAAGCCGAACAGTGACTGATTGCATTTCATAGAAGACCACAAACACAGCGGTTCTATATTTGTCATCCTCTTCCTGTGTCAGTAAGTACATTGCAAGATTTAAGCTTTGGTACCTGTGTTGAGGATGCTTAAGCAGGGTTTCTGCAGGTTCTTAAAAAGTCTAAAGTCTAATAATTAGCATTTTAGTTCTTAAAACGTCGAATATAATTTTGACTGGATAAAAATGGGTTTGGTTATGAAGTTAATGTCATTTTTATGAAGTTGCATTAGTCTTGCTTTTAAATATGTTTTTGGGGAAAATTTTGTATCGATCACATTGTGACAAAACTGTGAAACGAAACCAACATGGAAAAAATAACCATTATGCTGCAGGACCCAAAATCTGTGTGGAAAAACTGATAGAATTTGAAAATACACACCTTCCTTCTTTAGCTCTCTCTTCTCAGTCCAAATCAAAAGAATTATGGAGATGGATGACCTGACGTCGTTTCACGCTGTTATGGAAAAGTGAAGCTACTTTTCCAAGATTCTGTGTCGAGCCACGGTAGAGTGGCATCTGACTGGATCTGAATCACGGTCTGTAATTACAGCTGTCAGTCACGTATTTATTCCCCTACCTGCCTGAAAACGCCTATGACCAGCTAAAACCTCCCGTCATGTGCAGATTTTCTACATCCTGAAAAGCCAAGGAGCAGATGCAGAAGCGTTTTGTCTCGGACTGCTTGAATTGTGACACCAAAAAACTATCGAGCACTGCAGGTTTAATGCAAACACTCAGCTGGTGTGTCAGGATGTGGTCGGTGGGCTGATGTTGCATCTCCTCTCTTAAAAAATAGCTACTTCTAGAAGCAATAAGTTAAAATTGTTTCTGTTTATGTTGTTTTCATCTAATATGGGTAAGTGCAAATCTGGCTTGAAAAAGCATTTAGTGTTTGGTTGAAGCCTGTCGATAGTAATTTGAAGTCCACTGCACCTTATGCAAGAAAATACTCCTTTTAGGAATTTTGGAAATATAAAGGCATTAAAAGAAGTCAGAAAAACAACCGCTGAAAAAGCCAGCCATCACCCAATACTGTTCTGTAACCACATCACTCTGACTTTTGTTCATATCCTTTGTGCTGTTTTCTAGTATAGATGTGAAATAGATCTTAAATTGCGTTCACAGTGTTCTTAAAAAGTCTTAAATGTAACCTGTCGAAAGGCGGAGAAGCCCCGTTGAGTGTGCCCGTGCCTCTGTCTCCCCAGGCTGAAAACATCCTGATGCTGGACATGGACCAGCCTGCTCGGACCACTCACGAGTACCAGGAGCCAGTTATCGCCCCAAAGGTGGCGGCGGCTCTGGAGGACGCTCTGCGGGATGAGGATGAGATTCAGGTAGACGCCTCAGGCTTTCACAGCAGCTTGGGACCAACTCCGCCTGTCAGCGCCAGTGGCAGCCTCAAGAAACCAAAGTCTGGGTGAGTTGTCGGGACATCAGTCGTTAGTTTGAGGTGTTAGACATTATTTTCAAGTAATCATTTGGAAAAATTCTACAGATGTACAAATGCTCTTCTTTTGCTTTGTTTCCTCACTTGACTGTTGCTGTGTTGTTGCTCTCTGTCACCCAGGCGACCTAGAACAGGCAAGAAGTCAAGCACCCCGACGTCTCCATTCAGCCCCTCCAGTCCAGGGTCACCCCTTTACCCACAATCCCGTGGCCTGGTGCCCAAGTGACAGTTTCTAACCCTTACGCTAACCATCATCAGTCGAGTGCACCTTTCCTTCCACTTTGGGACATCACTAATGCTGCTTTATAGGTTTTAAATTAATTGACACCGACACCACTATTACCTGCCGTCACAAGCTTTTCATCATAAAACCGCGCTCGCCCTGAGCGTCAGTAAGTACAACACGAGGACAAACGGCCACGCATGAAGCCCCACATGACTCAAACACTGCTGCCACCTTTCCCTTCTTTGGCTGAATGCCATTAATGTCTTAAATGTATTTCACAATGTTCTTAATGTAGAAAAAAAAAAATCAACGTCCTGATGGACTGCAGTATCCACAATGCACTTCTTCTTATCCTCCCTGATCTGTGTTGCGTGTTTGGAGTTGTAGTCCTCTCTCGTACTAAGTAAGAGGCTGTGGTGACGTGAAAACACACCACTCTCAGCCCGTGAGGTGTTTGTCAGCGTGTTTTTTTTTTTGTTTGTTTTGGTTTGGTTTTTTTACACGTCTGGTGTGTTTCTATGTTCGTTACTGACTATTGAACTTCCTAGTGCGCTGTGTCTTTTTTTTTCATGGTTGTTTTCATATTGTTAGAGTGGAACTTTAAGAAAGAGAGAG
>JAPQRN010000025.1:16999405-17012355 GCA_037367275.1 Coranthus polyacanthus | reverse complement strand
ATCTATCTATCTATCTATCTATCTATCTATCTATCTATCTATCTATCTATCTATCTATCTATCTATCTATCTATATGGTGACCCATTTGGTGTCTCTGCAGGACCCAAACATTAAAAATTTCATTACTGACTGCCATAAAAATCTGCATTTCTTACCGACTCTTCCACCATTAAATCACTGCGCATACAAACCAGTGAAGGGAAAAATGAATGCTCTTCTTCTATTTGAATTAGGCAGAGGTGGAAAAAATGTTACAATCCAGTGGAGTAAAAACATTTCCCTCTGAAATGTCATCGCGTAGAAGTAGCATAAAATGGAAATATTTTAGTAAAGTACCTACAGGTATGCCACATTTCTACTTAAGGAGTATATTGTAGTTGAACAAATATACAGTGGAGTTACATTCCACCACTGGAAAAAGAAAAATAACCTCACATATCATCAGCCTTAAATGCATTTTATTCTGTCAATTGGTGACCCAATAGAAAAGGATCTGTGAAACATTTTCCTGACCCTCAGTTTGGGAAAGGCCTAAACACAGCCCACATCCCCCTCCAATCTCTTAGTTTTTTTTTTTACTAATTACACACAGTATTATATATTGTAATATTTTATATATATATACAATGTAATATACATTTAAATACAATACAATATACAAAGCAAAGGCTACTTTCCTAAAGTAGTGCATACACTCTAACACCAATTGCCTAAGTACATGAATGTATACATATATGATATATTATTATTACACAACATACGAGAATACACCAGTTTTCCTGAATGTAGACCAATAGGTACTGACTGCTCTAAATGTCTATTTGAGACTGCACGTCCTATAATAATGCACAAGTCTTATATCTGCGGAAATACGTAACCACTCGTGACACCGGGGTAGGTCATACACGGGTTTGCCAGCAGGGGTCGCTCTCCTATCAAAACTGCTCAGCTGAACGATTGTGGAGCTCTGAGCTGGTCAAGTTAACAGAAGAAACCGGAAGTCACGAGAACAGCCCTTCAGAACAATGTACCATATGCTGTTTGTGCTGATGCGCAACACGTTTTCATGATATATTTGTGTTTGATAATACCGCAAATAAACGTATACTGCTGGGTACTGCGCTGTGGTAACGGAATAGCACGGGCATGGCGGATAAGCATTATAACGCAGTAAGGTAGACTCTTATTTCTAAATATGCACCGGAAACGTCGCCGCACTCAGGCTAACTTCGCAGTATTTTGTGTCGTGCCCGAAAGGACTGTGAAGTCTTGCAGCGGTTCAGACTTGAGGAGTGACAACTTACGATGGCGAGTCCCTTCTATACGTTTGCTCTTCGCTCTTCCCGGTTTTGTGGACGGAGGTGGCAGCCGCTGAGCCGAGCTTACCGCTAATAGACGGTTTTCTACGTGACGTGTGCGTCAAAGTGACAATTCTGTTTTGTTTTTGTTTTTTTTTTTTGTTTTTTTGACATACACAGCCAGTTTGCAAGTAAAATGAAAACCAAAATGCAAAGGTGTGCCTCCCCTGTCATAAACACAGAGCTGGATTTGGTCTGGGCTGGTTTCCCTGAACGTGTCATCAAGTTAAATTAATTTTGCTCCATTTTCTTCCCAGGTGCTTTAGGGAAACTGGGCCCTGACCAGTTTGTTGTTTTAATTTACTTTGCTATTTAGAATAATAAAACTCCTCACTCCATCACTCAGTACTTTTATGTAAATAAGAAAACATACAGTGCGTGGGCACAGAACCAACCGTAGGCTGCATTTGCTTTCTCAGCTGACATTTTTGAAAATGTTATGCTTTCATGGCCTCAGTGTTATTCATTTACATACCTCAGTAGACAATTTCATCAAGCAGTTTAAAAGGGGTCATGCCATATCAAATAAGTTAGGAGAATATTCACAGTCTTAACACTCTTGGGTAGTATTCTCGTGCATTCAAGAGAGGAGGAATATGCTACTTTGTTAACCAAATGCATCAAAACTATCTTTCCTGAGGAAAGGTTACACAAGACACGAAGGGAGGGGAGGGGGGTTACAAGTCATAAAAAGCTTTGACATTCTTTTGAGTGATGGACACATATTTATGCAACAAACGCCTCCTCCTAAAACAAGGGGAGATTGTGTAGCCTGGCAAATCAATTTCCCACTCCCACGCACTCATCTCATTTCACACGAGGCCTTGATCCAGCCGCTGCTATCGCCCCTAGCCTCAGCTAACTGGCTGACCCCATGCCATTGCTCTGTTCTGCTTTAGCAGCTCTCTCCAGTCACCTGAGAACCACACTCAGCTTCCTGTCAATCTCTTTTGGTTTGGTCAAAGTGTTTTTTTTGTTTGGAAAAGAAAGTAACGCTTCCTATTTATACATTTCCGTGCTCTGACAGCTCAGGCTGAATGAAGCCCTCAACCCCCCCTGAATCAAAGAGATGTCTCTATTTGAAATAATGTACAGGTTGGTTCGTATGTCAACAGCAACAAACAGGTGTAACAATGCTTTGTAATGCGCCCTCAAACGGGGGTGAAAACTTGCTATTGCCTGTGATGTGTTACCGAGACCCAAATGCTGGCATTTTCAATGGTTATTCAGAAAGTGCACAAAGGAGTTTTCATTCTACATTTGCTAAAAGCACATTTACAACATGCCTTTGACATCAGAGTTACACAAGGGTATCATATTTGTACACCACAGTAGCTGCAACAGATCACTCAAAGGCAGGTTACAGACTAAAGTCTCCTATTTGCTTGTTTCAAGATTCAACATTAGAGAGAAGTCGTGCTCACAGCGAGCAGGCCTTACCATAACAATACAATAACTGCACAATGTAGCCAAACACTATGTGCAGAACATTATTCAGAGGCATCATTTTTATACTATACATGAACTCACATGACACTTAGGAACAAAGAGCCAACCATCTAAGTTTCAAATTGACAGTCATTCTCAGATTCAGTAGTAGTACAACATACAGTAGGTGTTTTTTGACATTTCTGGATCAAAGACAGATAAATGCAAAGGAAAAAAATAAAAGAGGAAAATGATGAAAACACGTCCAGAGTACTGTACTGTATCACCAACACCGTCTACTTGCCTTCAGCTTGACTGAATGGTATGTTTAAAGCCACAGTTGAGCAGGTCTTAGTGATATTAAATAAGGTGTAACTGCCTCCTATTGATAACGTCTCTCACATCTCTTCTAGACAGCTAGTGATCCTTTGATAAGGTAATACAAGAGAAGAAGAAGAAGAAGAAGAAGAAGAAGAAGAAGAATTAGAAGAAGAAGAAGAGCAAGTCAACAATTACACTGGAAAAATATATGTATGTTTATATTCATATATATAGCATCTTTAAAATCTATTTATACAGAATGTATATATAGTGTACTTATGGCCATCTTGGCAGAGAAATAAAGGCATCTGAAACAATCACCACTCTCTTGATGCCGTGGTCTTCCCGGGACCAGACATTGTTACATTGCAGAATGCGAAGAATCAGGAAAGAAAGTTTTTTTTTTTTGTTTTTTTGTTTTAGTGGCACTTTGTGCATCAAAAAATTAAAATCTAGAGTAAGGCTACAAGGGTGTGTATGTTTATCTGATAGAAGTTTGTCAAAGGAGGCCATCCTATCCTCGAGGGTCGGATATGTCGCTGTGTGTATGTTTTAGACCCACACGTCCAGCCTAAAACACTGCTGGAACAGAGCTCTATAAATGTACCATCGACCGATGAAATTAAAAAAATATAAGAAAGTAATCATAAAAGACAGAAGTAAGATTAATCAAAGAGCATTACTATGGTACATTACAGAGGTTTTGGGTGAGCCAGTGCTGGCCGCTACAAAGCGCTTGGGAGAGGTAACTTTTTTTAACTGATTTTTTTTTGTTTTTTTTTGTAACTTTTCTTGGTTTTCTTTCACCTGACAAAAGCAAACACAAGATGGCTCAAACACACAGAGACCAGATACCAACAGAACAGTGATTGCTTTTGTTGTTTTTCTTTTCTTTTTTTTTTTTTCTACAATCAGCTGCTGGCATGTCTAGGTATAAGCCTAAGTAATCAAACAGTTGTTGTATTGATTTTGCTTCTTTATTTAAATATTAGCAATGGATTTTTTTTAAGACTACTCAGACTCAACCATCACATCACGCACATAAATAACAAAATAAATATACAGCCATATCAGTCCATTTCTTTCATATTAAATAAATAATAAATACATACTTTCTTATTTTTTCAGCAGTGGGTTTCTGAATGTACCAGTAACAGAAAAAAAAAAACAAAACTTAAAACAAAGGGAGGAAAACAAAGAACAAACCCAAAAAAATAACTTTTTTGTAAAATTATCAAAAATTTTGTCAGTTATAAAACATCTGCACTTAAAAACGTTTTAAAAAGTACTCAAAACAAAATATGCCTTGTCAGTTTATCTATATAGATTTTTAAAATATTGACGTAAGACATATGCTTAAGACATCGCTTTGACCAAGATAATCAGTTTTTGTGTTACAAAACAAGGTTAATAATAAATAGATTGCTTCAAATAAATAAACCTCAATAACATAAATGGCAATAAGTTACAATTTAAAAGTTCACAAATTTAAATAATTAATATATAACAATAATTATTGTACCACAAAACTATTCAATGAAATGAAGTGCAAATCCTATGTTGATAAATACTATTGATATGACTAACTGAATCTGAAATGTGTGCACACTATGACTATTATCATTTCAGTTAAAAACAAAAGAGGAAAAAAAAAAGAAAAAAAAAAAGATGAATTTATCTGCTGCTTCTTCATCTGTCCCATGAAAAATAAACACCGGGCAACCTATACTGTTTCTGGATCTGTCTCATGACCTTGCTTGAAGAATTCTTTTTTTCCCGCTAAACTGAGTCAACATTGCGCTGTTGACATCTTGCCGCAGTTAATACCACAAAGCAAACACAAATTCACTTTAGTGCATCCTTCATATTGCTGGGGGGTGTGCGGTCATGGATCAGAGAGCCTTTGGAGCCAGCCGACGCATACGTCGCCACAGTGAATGCTACAGGACAAGCACTGAGAGTCTTTACGTTCGCCGTCTGCGTCCTCCTCGTCCACGTCGCCGTCTCCTGTGAGCAATCCCGTGTTTCTCGGCCGTAAAAAGCGGATCAACTGGGGGGCAGTGATACCCCCCTCCAAAAACAGTTAAGGACACTAAAGAGACAACGGGTAAACATACAGCATATTAAACCCCCCAAATACAGTATATAGTAACATTATTCTTCTTTTTCCATCCATTCTGACTGAAGGATTTGGTTCTTGCTTCCTCCTTCCGCATTCGGTCCAATCCCAGCAGCAGCATGGTGTGGATTTTGGTCCGCGTCACTTTTTGTCATCTTCTAACAGAATGCTCCCTGGGTTGATTTTTTTTTTAAGTTGCCATTTATTTAAATAACCTGAATTCCCTTTTTGTTTTTGAATCGTATTTCAATATATTGTAGAGTATTTCAACATCTCTCCTTCATCTCCTCCATTCCTCCGTCACGCTCCTTCGCTTCAGGACAGTTTCGCTCTCAGACTTTGATGCCCTTCACAGCTTTGTTGATGCTCTCCAGCAGAGCCTTGTTCTCGGGGCTCTGGAAGCAGTCCTTGTTGGTGTACATGTCGGTCAGGGTGCTCACGTAGCTGTCGAAGTTCTGCTCGGTGATAGGCTCCTGCTGTGGTGCAAACAACAACCAATCTCAACTGAGAAGACCAGGGGAAATGAATGGCTAGGCGCCCGTCAACACACAAGACTAACCCCGCATTAAGTGCCTTATATGAATCACAGTTCCTCTCACATTTTGAAAGTGTGCATTGGTGGGTCCGAGCTTGTTTGTGTGTGTGTGTGTGCGCGCGCAAAAACTCACCATGTGCGGCAGGCGTATGTTTGCCAGGCTGCGAATGAGGGCGCGGCTGAGACCAGACAGCTCCATGAACAGAGCCTCGTTCTGCTCCTCGATCATCTTGTTCTCGTGCTCGATGGTCTTCAGGTTCTTCTCCATGGAGGAGATCTGCAGCAGCAACGACAGCCATGAGCTTAAGTCTCGCATCTAAACACACATCTAAACTCTGTCAAACGCAGCAGAATTATACTGTAGGCCCAAATAAAATAAAAACACAAACCTGGGTCTGCAGGTTGACCATGTCAGCCTCCATTTCATTGTTGGACTCGTTGAGGTCGTTAATCTCTTTGTTGAGCTGCTTGATGTCCTCATCGTTGTCCAGAACTAAAGATGATACGAGTTATGTTAGAATACAATAAAAAACAAAAGAGGGAATAAAACCCATCTATAACAAATCTATCCTTGATATTTTGTGACACAGCATATTCTATTTTTTGTTGTATTATGACCTATTGTTTACTGCAGGGATACTCAACTTGCTACACCAGAGGACCACTTTTGTACAATGACAGGAGACTATTTACTAGATAAAATAAAAATAAACATTAAAAAGCCTGTAACTCAACTGTATTTTGTGACGGCCTCAAATTAGCTGATTTATTATAACTTAACAAGGATTAATACTTGGACTATATGACAGATAAATCAGATATTTGACTGCATTCAGAAGTTCCAACTGCATTTTGTAAATGCTTTGGTTACATTTGAAAGGGTTAAATAAAATCCCAGGATGAATCCATTTTTCTTCTCAATGTGAACTGAAAATAGTCGGCGGGCCATTGTTGACCCCCGGGCCTTAAGTTGAGTGTCCATGTATCTATGGTCCTCCATCTAAAGCATTCTCAAAGAAACTTAACATTTTAGATAAGTGCTCTATTAACATACTGTATATACACGCTTTCACACATATATAAACAGGCACACACACACACATGGAGATTTATAGATTCTTCTTTGCCATATATTTACCATCACTGGCTCTGAACTTGGTGCTCAGGTAGTCCTCTGTGGGGAACTTTGCCTTCTTCTTGGCATACAAAGCTCTGGGGCATCCTGAGAGGCTGCAGAGAACAAACAAACAGAAAAGGTCATTCACAAACCTTAGACCTAATTCTGGAGCTATTATTTAGGCAGGAGGTACAGCATGCTGACCGTTGAAATGACTGTTGAAATAAGCGGTCAAATGATATGCAACTTTCACTGCCTTACTAAAGATGATTGAATTTATGACACCCCATTTCACAATGATCATTTTGAATTTTTCAACTTTTGGTTTTTCCACCCGGACACACAAATACGAGTACAAACAATTACAATTACTATGCGCCGTTGATGTACTGTATCGTAACCACCTGTTCGATCGACCTCCTGACAATAACATTAAGAATAACATGTGGGGCTGTACTGAGTTCACGATTAATCGTCACACAAGTAACTGCTATACTGTTAACTCCATCCAAGTTTTACAATAGTTTAATTATACTTACTATACTAGTAAGTATACTAGTAACTCCCCCATTGAACAATGGAGCGAGATGATGTCATTAAAAGAGCGACACCACCATGTGGAAATAATGATGAAATATGTTATTTGTGTTAGTTTTACCATACTGTTTCTACAGACGATTATCATGATTATACAAAACAATCACGGTTAGCTCAAATAATCGCGATATGGCAATTACGGAACAGGTTTAACACGGGGTTTTGTTTCCTTACATGCATATTTACACCTTTCGGAGAATTAGAAAGGAGCCACTGTCAGTCTTTATTCCCTTCTTACCTCACATTATGTTAAAACCCAACATCCAATTTCAACTGGGACTGTGTCAAATTAAGGAAGCAAAATGTCATTACAGCGCATTTGTATTTAATTTGTACACTTGTGAGTATTTTTAGACTTCTAACTGCATGGCTTAATTTGCATAAATTTGCATGCCTCTCAAACAAAGTCTAAAAAAACCCTTCAAAATTTTTAATTTCCTATTTGCAGAACCTGATTTTGAGCATTTTAACACAAAATAAGATGTAGTTTTGCTTACCTGCGGTGTGTGAGGAAGCTCCCGTTGGCGTGTCCAGAGCCGTCGCAACCCGGGGTGGGACAGGTAGGTCCCTCTGTCTTGAAGGCCTTCCAGTTGAAGGGCGTTCCGTTCAGGAGGCCCTCCTTCTGCCTGCGGGCAGCCAGCGGACACCCGTAGGCGCTACGGTGGGTGGCGTACTTTCCGCTGATGTGGCCCAGGCTGTCGCAGCCCGGCACTGGGCATCTGCAGGGGAGCGGAGGAAAGGAAGAAACCCAGAAAAGACAGAACATGGGAATGGAGGGAGCGAGGTGTTGAAGCCAGGCAGCAGAGGAGGGAATAGGGAAAGAGAATTAAAAGAAAAGATTAGAGACAGAAGATGGAAAATGACAAAACAGAGAAAATAGTCATTATTATACTAAAGGTTGGTTGGAAAGTTATACACTTTCTCTAATGGGCCAAATTCATTCACTTAGGTCTTCAATTGACTACTTATTTAGGAAATTTTACTGATGGAAGAGATTTAAGGTATAGCACATGCTGTTACCAACATGCTGCTGCATTAACTGTCATGTGTGTAAATGCAAAATGAAGCCCATGTTCAATATTGCTGCTGTTTTGAAAATCTACCCTACGATACTCTAGCATATCTCTGTTCAGAATCAGTATCTGCAGTTAAGTGTCTTTTCCCATGAGCAGGGGGATGATTGTTTGATTCAATTACGGAAGCAGGTCACTACCTCTGCATATGATTCACAGTGACTTCTTTCTCTCTCTCTCTCTCTCTTTAACTCCCTTTTTTTTTTTATTGCATTTTAGTTTTACCGTCAGTCTCGCTAAGAGCAGACATTATGGCTTTCTGAGCGGTACGAACTTTAAAAGCTCCGAGTCCTCCTGGTTGTCCTTGGTAGGAGTTTTAATTCCACTTTTCTTGGCACGCGGGCACCCAGAGAGACTGAAAACAGAAAGTATGGAGTTGATAACATAGGGTTGAAAAAGGTCCGGTGTAGTGACATGAGGAAGAATATTTATACAGAGGTTGTTCTACCAAATTACAAACCAAATCAAAATCAAAACGCCTAAATGGCCGAAAATAGGATTATGGTAAGGTGTAGAAATGTGTGAGTATGTGGTCCCTGTCTAATTCTACCATGAACTGTCACTAGGCCTCTCTGACTGACTGTGTGTATGTACGTTCATGTGTTCGTGTATGCATCTGTGTTTTTGTTTGTTACCTTCTATGAGAGGCGTAGTTTCCTGTGATATGACCTGAGCCGTCACATCCTGGGGTAGGGCATCTGGGAAAGGGCAGAGCAACGTTTAACATTTAAGGCTAGATTTTAGAAAAAATAATAATTGTGGAGAGTTTTCATGAAAACGGCATTATGCAGATGAGAGAAATGGTCTCTTTATTAATTGTGCTCATGTTTATTCTCGCTCTTCTGCGTAGCTTTTGTTTGACATTTAATATTATTAAAATGGATTTTTATGTCTGTAGTAGGCTGTGAAGGCCCATTTTCTAGAAAAAGTGCTGCATATAATACAGAGCTGCAGCTTCATTTCACATTTACATGAGCTGATTGAAGTGAAAAGCAAGCCAGATGCAGAAAAAACACCGTGACAGATGCAGCAGCAGAGGCAGCAGCCAGCAACAAAAGATAAGTTAACGTCAGCAGAATAAAGCATTGTGGCATTGGATGGTGTCAGTAGCAGTGCATTTGAAGTGGCAGTGAAAAAGCAGTGAAGGTGTAGAGCAGACATACTTGAGTTCAGGGGTGTGGGCCGCCATGAGGGACCGAAGGCTCTTATCAGCGAGAGGACACCCAGACAGACTGAGGGAAGAGGGAAGAGAGAAAGAGAAAGGAGGAAGAGCAAAGGACGGGCAGAAGAGAAGGGCGAATAAAAGGGGGCGAGGAAGCGAGTGTGAGAGGGGGGATTGAAAAGAGAGGGGAGAAAGACGTGAGTGAAGGGAAATCAAGAATGCAAGGCATACCAAGGTCATTTAGGAAGAAGAGGACAGACGGCAAGAAGTAAATTACTGATGCATATCAAAGTCAATGACCGTCTTTGCTTCCCAGGCTCACGCTACATTATTGCCTCCGGCATGTCAGGATCAAATAAAATATTTGAATTAGTCGTGGTGCGCTCGGTTTGGACTCAGGTGCAGAGTCTCAACAGAGCTAACATTTCATATAAGAGTTTATATATAGAGTGCTACTGTGTCACCCAAATAAGTCAGCAGCGGTGCTTACCTGCGATGGGACGCATAGTTTCCAGTGATGTGGCCGCTGCCATCACAGCCAGGTGTAGGACACCTGCAGAGGACGAGGACGAGAGAGATAAAGTGAGGAAGATGCAGAGTTACGGAGCAGAGAGGATTACTGAATCAAAGAGAAGCTAAACTTTCATCCTTTTCACTTACGAGAGCAGCTCTTTCTTGCTATCCTTGGGCTGGAACTTGACTTTGAAACTTGGGGTCGTGACCTCTCCGGGGTACTTTCTTTCCTCCAGACAGTCCTGCATCATGTCACAGTCCTCTGCATCGGACGAGACAAAAGACTGGCCGGTGTGCTCCATCTAAAACGAGGAAAAACAAGGAAAATGAGCACAAACAAAGCATCAAAGCATAAATTGGACCCTTTTATTGTTTAAATTACACAAATGTCACGCACACGGTTATCAGAGCTAATGAACACTAATTAAAGCTAGCAGTGAAAAAATAATGTCTTTAACAGAATAAAAAGACAGTTTTCAGAAACTAAAATAATGAACAATGCAACACAAACTAACATGAAACAGAATTGCAGGTATAATCAGCTTTGTTTTTGTTTTCCCCCCAACGTTAATGGTTCATAGTTTACAAGAATAAAATGGATTTGATCACATTTGATGTCATGCATTATTTTATTCTACCTTTTTCCGCTAAATTAAGGCATTCCCCATCATACCTGAAAAACTAACACTAAAACTAAATAAAACTAAAACTACTTATTTACTCCTAAAACTAAACAACAACAGAAACCAAAAACCTAAGTGAAAGACTAAATAAAAATAAAAACTAATGAAAAGGTCAAAACTATAACTCTGGTATTTGTAATACTTTTAATGCATTGCATATTTGTATACAAGCAAAGAAACTTTGCAAACTACTGTGTCTCCACTGTGATCCTTTTTATTCTTTGTAGACAAGTGATGTTTCCAAATGCAGAGTGTCCTCATAAAAAATTAATATTCAAGGCCCTTTATATTTCTTTTGAAAAAGTTCAAAGGAGTAAAAATTAGCATATGCCAAAGCCAGGATGGTGCAATGCACCTGACACACCACCTCTGATACACAGTGCAATGTTTTAACAGTACAGTAACTCTCCCATTTCACTGAAATAAATGAATAATAGAAAGAGAAAAAGGGGACAGGAAATAAGGCAAGAAAGACAAAGTAATGTAAACAATTAAGAGTTTTTTTAATCAGAAAGCTTAGGGGGGATTTTGTCTGTTGTTATTTATGTTGCAATATTTCCTCTGTGAATAAAATCATAGGAAATGTTGCGTGTTTGGAGCCTGTACTTTCACTCATTCTAATTTTACCCACCTCATCCATCTCTTCCTCCCTTTGGCGGTTGGGTTTGGTGTAATCCAGAGGCCCCTCCCACTCCTCCTGCTTGTAGGCGTGGCCGAGGTTTGGTGAGGTCATCCCACTGCTTCCGCCGTGATGAAGCGAGGATGAGGAGGAGGAGGAAGGGTCTGGGGAGCGGACCCCGGGGCTGGTGCCGGACAGACTGCCCTCACGTTTGATGGGCTTCTTCATACTCAGGTCCAGAGTGCCGTTCTCATCCACCTCAATGTCCATATCCTGAATAGAAGACACACGATAAGCACCATCTCGGGTTTTATAACTTAATGCTTCTTGTAAAACTGTCCTTGTATAGAAAAGTCAGGACAAGACAAACATTTAGGCAGTTATGGCAGTTTATTTATACAGAGAACTGCATCAAGTTTGGAATATCGTTTTAGCATGTCAGTAATGATAACTAATGTACTCCGGTCATACTTTGCCAACAGCACCAACATCATGGTTCATCTCTCCGTGCTCTATTATAGCGCTGGCAGGTGAACAGAAACAGAGGGGTGAGATGAGCCATGTTTTCATCTAAAATGGCGCTCATATGAGCTGGTCAGGGGCCAAAAAAAATCAAAGGGTAAGAAGAGGAGGAGAGAAAACGGGAACAGTTCCCAGAAACGTCCCTGGTTGATGAGCTCAGTGTTCCAGTGTTTCAATATTGGATTTCAGCTGGCTCTGACTCTGATTCCAGATCAGTCCCTGATTCATCTGCACCGTAATACTGCGCCGCTAAGGTCTGCTCTTGGATCAGTGCCTTGCTGATCAACACCTTGCTCTGCTGTGCTGCCAGAGACATTAATCTTCACTTTTTATCTTCCTAAAATCATGTCAGGAAATCGAAAAATGATGAAGCAGTCACTTTCTCTGCCTCTGTGAGGCAAAAAGCTTTTAAAAATCACAATATGGGGGAAAGTGGTGCTCCAATTACACCTCCTGTGCACAGAGAGGGGAAAGGGGGAGCGAGTGAGAGACAGCAAGGTATAGACAGGAGAGAGAAACAGTGAGACTTACACAGGGAGCAAGAGAGGAAGACAGAAGAGAGACGAAAGAAAATGAAAGAAAGAGTGGCGTGGGTGGAGAAAGAGAGTAGGAGATCCGTCCGGCTGATAATGAAAAAAGGCTACCTGGTGGAAAAGTAATCCAGGGAACTGGCAGTCAGCCAAATTCAATAACAACATGAAAAGTGTGTGGGATGGAGGGATGAAAAGGATGAAAGAGGATGGGAGAGGTGATGCAACTGCATCTCAACACCATCCTGTTGCTGTAAGCCAATGCCTCCTGATGATATATTCATGCAGAGTTGATGAGGAGGGGAGAAAAAGAGCAAAGAGGAGAGGAGAGGAGAGGAGAGGAGAGGAGAGGAGAGGCGAGGAGAGGAGAGG
>JAPQRN010000025.1:16962002-16994766 GCA_037367275.1 Coranthus polyacanthus | reverse complement strand
GAGGAGAGGAGAGGAGAGGAGAGGAGAGGAGAGGAAGAGGAGAGGAGAGGAGAGGAAGAGGAGAGGAGAGGAGAGGACAAAAGCAAGTGGTTAATGCCATCAGACATTGTGCTTGACTGAGCATGAAATCTAGACATATTTCAGACAACTCTACAAAAGCAACACCATCTGTATCTGTTCTTCATGTGTTATGTATCACTGTAAATGCACAGTGCCTTCATCTAAATGTGGTTTGCGTGTTTCTGTAAATGCTGTATATGAAACATATTGTATGTATCGTATGTTGAGTCTTTAACCTGGGCAAAGAGCTGGCCTACTTGTCTGTTTGGATTGCTGCCAAAATAACAGCAGAACACAGACGAGGAATAAAACGAGTCTCCATAATTTACACACAATTAAAGGTGCCTACACCTCCCTAGTGCCGGTGGTGGAGGTAGGCTCAGCTGTATCGGTGGCGCTGGAGAGAGGAGGAAAGGAGCAAGAGGATGGCGTGATGCTCTATTGGCCTTCAAATTGAATGTTAACGAGACATGCATCTCCTAATTAGTGTTGAGCAGAACGGGAACGTCACCGCAGGAGGGAGCGGAGGCCAAGGAGAGGGCAGCACTACTAGGCATGTAATCACACCACCACTATACTGTGAGAAGTAAGTGGGCAATGTGCCAACCACTGCACATGAGACCTGAACACACGCAGCACGTAAACAAACACTTCACCAACGACTGTGGAACAACATGCACTCCCTCTCTCTTTTCCCTCTCTCTCGTTGTTCTTTCTCTTTTCGTCTAATATGTTGTCATCTCTCTTGTGCTCCCGTTCTCTGTTGTCCCTTTTTTTTTTTTTGCTCTCTTGTCGAGCATTTCCTCTCCACTCTTCATAGAAAGTCTATTCAGCTGGAACCACTTCATCCCCATTACAATGGAGAGGGGAGGATCTAAACAGAGCTCTGTGACTCAGTGCTATTTATTTGGTACACTATGTTTATTTGTGTGCTCTGCTCTCAACATTAAGTTCAGAACATGACACTCCTTGTGCTGGCTTAGTACATTATTTTCTGTATGTGAACACGTTAATTCATCAGTAATTACAATCCAGTACTATAGTGTATATTATTCTGAAAAAATCCACTGTGCACTTTTGGCATTTTAAGTATATTTTGATGCTAAGATGTTTGATGCTAAAAAGGATTTAAATGTAGAACTTTTCAACATCAGAGAGTTTTTACACTGAAATATTGTTACATTTATTTAAGTAAAGGGGTCTTAATACACCACTGATAGGTAGCTATTGGTTTCTATTGGAGTGTGAATATCAACAAGACAAAAACTTTCTTAAAGGGTACAGGTTGTGCTGGAAACTATCAAATCTTAATTGTTGGTGTGTCCTTGAAAGCACCACCAATGAGCTTTTAACAAATAAACAGAGTGGACTCAGTGTTCACTGTGATGTAGTGTGTGTATGTATATCTATTCCACATCTCAGTACATGCTATAATCCTGGCCTTGCCTCTTTGTTTCTTTACCCTACCTTTGCTGAAGTAGCTCTTGCGGATGACGTCCAGGTGCTTGGGCCTGTCGTCCATGGTGAAGTACCGCTGGTGGTGGATATCTGGGGCGCGGAGAAGATCTCTGGGCCCAGCTGGCTTCACCTGCTCTGCCTTGAGCGCAATGGCTTGCTCCAGCAGGCCCAGATTACCTCGGGTCATGTCGAACATCTCCGACTCCTCCGTCATTGTGGAGCGCTGTGAAAGGCTGTCATCGTCACGCTCATCATCACCGTCCACATCATCAAAGTCTTTCTCCTCTGACTTGTCGGAGTGCACCTCGATAATGTCAGGAGAGGCCGAGGATGAGGCTTTGTGGACTTTGTAATTCTCACCTTGCGGGATGGGGAAGTAGTCCTCCAGTGGACTGGCCCTGTGGGAGCTGTAGCTTAAAGGAGGGCTGGCCTTGTAGTTTTGATGCGGGCTGTGTTTATGAGAGTCATATTTGTCAACACTGTTGCTGTTGTAGTTTTCAAGGGGACTTGCCCTGTGTGTGTTGTAGTCCTCCAGAGGACTGGCCCTGTGGTCTTCAGTTTTAATGTGTGTTCCCTGAGCTGCTGCGATGCTGGTGATGGTGCGGATGGCAGTTGGCATATCAGAAACAGGCAGAACGTGATTCACCTCCTTGTGGTTGTTTTTCTCCTCATTGTCTTCCTCTTCTGGTGCCACATCCTGCCTCTGCTGTGCCGGTGATGCCATCTCTTCCTCCTCTTCCTCTTCCTCTTCCTCTTCCTCTCCATCTTGTTCTTTGACCTGCTGATGGTGGGCATCTTCAGTGAGATACTGGTGGTTCTCCTGTCTCACATGGTTGCTCGTGCCTTCACACTCCGACTCCTCTTCATCCACGTCAGCTGCCTCTTTCTGCAGAACAGATGATTCTTCTGATCCTCTCTGTGCCACCTCCTCCTCCTTGTCCTCCTCCTTCTCTTCTCCCTTCTTCATTTCCCCCTCCTGCACATCCATTGCTTCTTCACCCTGCTTGGCTGCCACGGTGACATCTTCCTCGGTCTCCATAGCAACAGGCTGCTGAAGAGCCACAGTTGGTGCATTGTTGTTGGTGTTGGAGTGCGAGACTCGGCCAAGGTGGAGGAGAGAGTTGGCGACCTCTTCAGTGCTCTGGGAGGGAGACTGACACTCCTCAGCTGCAGGTGGCGCTGTGCCGGCTTCGGGCTCGATGATCACACACTCCTCTGTGTGGAAACAAAGGGGAAAAGGTCAGAGTGGTGACACAGCACAGAGTGAGTCATACAGTGAGCTAAAGCTGATGTCAGCAATATGTTTATCATCACTGGCATCACTTTCCTGCCTAGCATGTCACTGTCTCTGAACTGAAAGTGTAATAAATACACCTGCTGTGTCAGAGTCTCTGCCCGTAAAGCACTCCCAAAGACATTAACTCATTCACGCACTTACTAATATATGAGACCTAGGTTGTGGTTGAATAGTCTTTGTTGCTTAGGAAGGTTCCTAACTGAGTGAAGTGACTCAGAAGTATCTACGAACATGGCCGCCATGATAGGATGCATCTGATTTCTCTAAGTGTTATGGAAAGGTGCTTTGGTACTTCCTTTCATATCTCCATTACCACTGGACCATCTTTTATGAAAGGAGAAGGAGATAAAGCTGTCCCACAATTCCTTACGGCAGCATCATCTAAACCACCTGGCTGTTTGTGAAAACAAACAATCAAGCATCTTTGGAACACTGTAGTCTCACCACGGTAGAAGACCCACGTCAATAATATCTGCCATCATGTAATCACATAATGACATACTGCAGTTGCCTTTTTCCAAGTCCCTCACATCATTCTTTTCATCTGTTCATGGCATTTTTCATCAAGGGTAAGGAAAAGGATTACGAAAAGATGCATGTCTTAATAAGTTGTGATTTTTTGACTATTCAACCACAACCTTAGGGTTAGTTCTGCTAGACCCTTCTTTACCACAGAAGAAGACACAAAGGTGTTAATATCTAATATACAAACCAACCTTCATCAGCTTTCTGATATGTGTCTTCTTCTTCCCTCTCCTCCTCTTCCTTTCTCTGTTGGCTCTGTGTCTCCTCTTCCTGCAAATTTGTCTGTCCGTTCTGTATCACGTCTTCTATCACCTCCTCCTCCTCCTCCTCCTCCTCCTCCCTTTCTTCAGCTGCCTCCCTCTCCTTGGTCTCTGCTCCTTTCTCTCCATCCTTCTCTCCTTCTCCCTCGGCCTCACTGCTGGCATCACTCTCTGCGCTGAAGCCCTCATCCAGTGCCAGTTTTAGGGGGTGAGACTTCCTCTTGGAGGCGGGTCGCTCTGTTTCCTGTTCTTGCTCCTGCTCTGCTTCTGCTTCCTCTAGACGGCGCTTTCTGGCAATGGGGCAACCCAGAACGCTGAGGGCAGGAGAAAGAAGAAGACAATAATGAAGACCAAAAATGGTTGCAATAAAAAAATCTCATCTCATCTGAAAACACAAGCGGCATACTTCAATAAAACATGCTCCTCACTATGAGTGAGTTAAAGAAGCAGAATGGATGTGTGTGTTTTGACAAGAGGAAGGATGGAGCGGGTCATTTAGCTGAGAGTATGAGTAAACACATATGGCCTAAGGGGGGCGCCATGCTCGCTCACTCAGACATCACAACCAATCTCAGCCAATTGACTGGAACGTTTAATGAACAACTTGTATGGAGAGGCGGCGGGCGAGGCAGCGGAGGGTGAAATCCAATAAACTCCCTCTTACTCTCACCTGGGAGAGGCACAGGGAGATTGAGGGACGATCTATAAACAAAGTGCATCTGAAATTGCCTGCTGAACGAATACACATGTAAACAGATAGCTAATATCTGCCCCTCAATAAAGAGGAGTCACAAGCCAGTGAGCTGCCCCGAGTCTCGCGGGGTCTCTGAGGAGGAACGACAGAAACAAGGAATGAAGACAGGGAGAGGGAGGCTTTCAATGCTGCCCACAGAAATCCTGAACTTGAAAACTGAAAACTCACTGAAAAACAGCTACCGTCACTGGCATGTGATTACTTAAAATGATATAATTAATGTTTTCATTTTTTTATGCGATTTAAGGCCTCTAGAGTCATCGAGGATCCTTTAAACATGTTACTATCATGAGGATCTGCAATTTACATAATGACAAATAGGCAAATCAGTACTGAGATCTTATGTGAAGCTCTTCAACTTTACGTCTTGACTTACCCATGACTTACTTGCAGTACAGATACTGATTTAAAAAAAATACACTGTCTGCCTAAATATATACTGCCTAATTACAGACGACTTCAATCTTCTGTTCACCTATTTTAACATTTAGAAAGATATTTACACAGTATTTTTTTTTTATTTCAGGACTCTGTCTTACTTTGGTCACAGTTTTGACTTGGGTAAGAAACAACATTTATTGTTGATGTAAATAATGGATTTGTACTATGCTGCACTGGGGTAAAGATATAAGTGATTTTTTTTTTCCATGAAGCAGATGCAGTAGTGTATAAAGGACAAGGAGGACAGACAGAGAAGAAGGACAGACAGAGGGTGGGTTTTAATCTGCCCTACCTTCTGTGTCGTGAGTATCTCCCACTGATATGGCCAGAGCCATTGCATCCAGGGGTGGGGCAGCTGGATGGGATGGATGGAGGTTAGAGATATGTTTAAGACAGGGTGCATTTTAGTCCCTATGCAGAAGCAATGATAACCACAGGCAATAGAAAAAGTAAATTAAGATAAACAAAACAAAAGTAATAAAGCGAGGCAAGCGAGAGACATGCAAACTGAGCATACATGTCACACAAATGCACATGCACAAAGACGCCCATTGGTCACACATATGTAACCCCCCCAGCCCTCTTCCAGCAGACACACATAATGCATGAATGCAGGTGGCATCAAGCCGGGGAGAACATAATATTGTGTGTCGTACATCAACCCTGGCCTATATCCTGTTACTATGAGCGATAAGGATCAGCCGAGACCTGCTGTAATTTCCCCTGCTCTGCTCTCCTCACCAGTCATCACTAGCAGCTCTCCCTCTCTCTCCTCTGATTCAGGTTGCTATGACCCCTCAGGACGGCTCAGTTCAATTCTCATTAACTTCCCCCAGCAATTGCCCTTTATTACTCCAATTATCCTTATTATTAATTTCACTTATTAAAAAATGCTGCATTTGCATTTTAAATGAGGTGCTCTGTGGCCTAACTACCTTCTTTCCCTTAATCTAGAAACCTAAAGGTTTTGTTGGAGTGCTGAGCACAGATCAATGCTCAGAGGTGAAGTGTGATGAAAAAATAGAAAATGAAAAAATAATTTTGAAGGAGGGAGAGCAGGGGGAGGAGAGAGGACAATGGACTTCATGACCGTTGAGGCCCCAAAAGCTGCCGACCTGGTTGTGAAGGCCGGCAGAAGAGGGCGGGAGGAAAAAGAGAAACTAGGAAGGTAGGGCCAAAGAACTAAATAACGCCCCCCACCCACCCTCACCATCCTCTCTCCTCAAGTTGTATAATTCGATTGGATTGCAAAAAGATCATACACCCCTTTCATTGCATCTGCTGTATTGCATCTGTGTTCATATCAGGAAATAGCAAAAGGCTGAAATCGATACCAGCCTGTTGGAGGCTCTGACCACGAGTTGAGAAGTGCTGATGATAAGAAATAAAAAAATATATATATACAATATTATCTAAAGAACCACTGATAGTGAGGCTACAAATGCCGGGGGGCTTTGCGGTGCACATGAAAAAAACTTTATGAAAGCACAAAGATGAAGGTGTTTCCTTACCTCAGCTCTTGTCCTACGAGCTCAATAGGAACTGAGAGAGAGAAAGAGAGAGAGGGTGAGAAAGAGGGGGGGAAGAGAGAAGAAGAAAGATACAGGAAGAGAGAACAAAGGTGAACGACTGCTTAGAAAGCTGCGCTGCTAAAAAGAAACTCAGATCAATAAATCACAAATGCATACGAATCCCATGAGGGTTCCTCACAGAAGCTTACGCACTGCATGATCAGGAGAAAAAAAAATACAAAACACAGAACACCTACACATTACCAAACGCATATACACACATATAAACACACGCTCACAAAGGCAAGCGCAAAACAAACAGGAGCGTAAGCGCTGGCCTCCACAAATGTACTGTATGAACAACACACAAGCAAACACACAAAGGCAAACACAGAACCATACACACAGAGGAGAAAACCTAAATCAGCCAAATTGCATAGTGCTGTTCAGAAAAAATGACAATTATATGCAGACTTCAGCAATAAAACATGATTAATTGTTGCACTTTAGTTATCATAATTGGGAAAATGAAATTAAAAGGAAAACTGCCTTCATCAGTAGAAAACAGCATTTCTTTCAGGGACAACTTATAGTAATTGCCTTCAAAACATAAATCAAGCTCTGCTCACAAACAACAGGACACACACACACACACACACGTACATCGCTCTGGGCTAGCTATAAGCATCGATTAGGAGTTGAGCGATAGAACTAGTTTGGAGAAATATCCTGTTTTCATTTGGACTAGACGGGAAAATAATACCATCCTGGAGAATTCAGCTCAGGCTCTGATATCACATGCATTAATCACATGTCAAAAAGACCCCAGGTATCACGATACTTTAAGAGCACAGGAAAAACACACATGCACACACACACTGTTGATGTGAGTGCAGCATCTCAGTTTCTCAGTCTTTCATCATGCAGTTGGAATGACTGGACGCCTTCCTGCACTGTGAACATGCTGTGAACTGTTGCTCTGCTGTCTCGCTTCTAAACATCAAACGCACACACACACACACACACATAAACTTGTTCCCATACAAACAAGAATGTCACACATACATCAATATGTATAAACTGTACACACACTACGTTTCAAATATATTTATGTATATTCTGATGTGTGCGTACACATTTGCTTGCACACAGACGCACGTATGAACACACACAGTCTTGTCTTAGTGAAGAACGTGAGCTGATGCACAGCTGTCAAACTGACCAGCAGATGTTTGATGTTTGCATGTGAAGAAGTGTGGTGAGTGTGTTTGTGTCAGTGAGATATAGGGAGCGCCCTACATATCCTACTTTTAAGACACATCTCAAACAATGGCTTAAGGCAAACCAGATCTGTAATTACTTTTAACATGGTGTGTTGTACAATGTATTGTCCTTTTCTGTTTGTATGTGTATATTGTCACTTGTACTTAGTCTTTTGATACCTGCCTAGGGAATACCGATGTAATTGGGCAGTTTTGCTATAAACTGGCATGTTTACATCTTGTAATGTAGTTTTTTCATACTGATGTTCATCGGTGTGCATTGTCCCTTTAAAATAAACAAATAAAAGTGAAACTGTTTGAGTGAGTGGATATGAAAACAGTTTCGAGCCAGGCAAGGCCTTGTACGATGGAGACAAACACTCACCTCTGATTCCCTTGGACCGAGTGCGAGCGCGCTTGTCATCACCCTCTACACTCATCTGGGAAGGAGAAAAAAAGGAGAGAGAAAGGGAAACGGGTGTAAAGCAGGATAGAGGAAAAAAAGTGTAGAGGAGAAAAGGGAGAGAGACTGTATGAGTGGTAATTTCTCAATTCTCTCAATATATTCCACCACACATCCAGAGTTTATCGTCCTTGCCTACCTCTGCTTCAAAAGAGCTGGTATAATAACCCTCGCTGAGAATGTTCCCATTGAAACACACCAAGGGTAAGACTGACACAAAGACATGATCATATCTTTAAAACAGCACTCCCTCATCGTTACTTGGCAGTGGTTTTCTCTCTCAACGCAGGAAAAAAAGAAACATACCGGTATACAGTTCTGATGCTATACACCATCAAAAGAGAAAGAGAATCCAAAACAAAAGCTACATGCCGTGGAAAGGAAATAAAAACCCTGGTGTTTAAGCTACTTTTGAAATCCCCTTTCCTCCCCACCCTCACTTTCACATACTCACACGCCTCGCCTCACCATTACTCTCCCTGTAATTTCCTGCACCTGAGTGGTACACACGATTGTATACTCTGCACAGGCAACAGGCAGCGCTCGCACCGAGGCCACGGCCTCTGTAAGCAGAGGGACTGACAATCATAACTATGCTGAATATAATGATAAAGCAAAAAACGGCTGCTAAAAAGCCACTGTAATAACCCTTTTAAGAAGACGAGTTGTGTGTGTGCAAATGAGAGTGTGTATGGGATGCTTTATGCCCATTGCTTACTCCTGGCTTGGCTTTTAAGCCACAAAGGAGCAGGTGTTAACCCTGATGCCTCAAACACACACATTTTACACACGCACATATTGACCCTCAGCCACACCTCCTCAGCGCTACCTCTCCATGCTCGGAGCTGCTCTCAGTGCACTCTAAAGCTATCAGATGCTTTTTAGACACAATGGAGCCATTAGCTTTGATTACTGGACTCTGGATTTTTTTTAAAACACAGGTCTCCCCTCTTTCTCGCTTTCTGTCTCTGACTTCCTCCCTCCTGTACATACTCACTAACCACCACCCCACCACCACCCTTTTCACCCCCTTGCTTAGGCACTTAGCTGCTTTGTTGCTTCTCTATAGTCAAGTTGGCACCGCCACAGTAAGATTCAAACACGGGGTCCCTGTTTCTCCTCTTTTTTTCTCTCCCCCTCTCTATTTGGCAATGCCCCTTTCCTGCTAATAGACTACTTATGAAAAGAAGGAGGGAAAGAAGGATGAGAAGAAGATGAAGCACGCTGTTGTTGTTGTTGTTAAAGGCTTTTCTTTTTTTTTTCCAGGGGAGGGTGCACTTCATTCATTAGTGTCTAGTGTTTGGCCGGAGGTACAGGTGCAGGCAGGAGCCCCTCCCTTTCCTGTGAGAGTCTTCACCGCTTTGGCCCTACTCCTCTCTCTCTCTCTCTCTCTCTCTCTGTCTCTCTCTCTCTCTCTCTCTCTCTCTCTCTCTCTCTCTGTCTCTCTCTCTCTCTCTCTCTCTCATCACCCTGGCCTCAACTCTTTTGATCAAGCGCTGTTAATATAGAAGTCGTGCAACAAGCAGCAGCTTTGTGCCCTGCCTGAAGGGAGCGGTTGACTCCTTCTGCGCTCCACTCACAGCACTGTGTGGGAAGAGGCTAAGTGTGAAGTAAAGAGTTTTGTGTTAACATAGTTCATAGTTTATTTCCTTATGAGCACTCTAACATATGTATTTATGGATGGATGTGTGACCTAGCAGTGCACAGAGGCGTGGTTTGAAAAAAAAGAGCTACAGTTATATATAAGATTTAAGTGGTCAGAGCAAAACTAGGAAGAGGGGTTCACTGTCTAACTTTGTCTTTTTATTGCTCCTTCACTAGAGACACCGATATTTCGATTCATCTGAAAAAGCCCGGCGGTAATTTATAGTTGTAATGCTAGACGCTCATGAATTCAAAACAGACTGATAAGAGTGCTAATGAAGGTAAAAGTCAATGAATCAAATGCTAAAGTGGCTGAAAAAGATATACAAATTATGATGTTGAAGCACTTGATATGAGTAAATGTAACCTGGGAGGGAAGGAAAGCAGTATATGTTTGTGTGAGAGAGACAAAAGTGCGCGTGTGTGCACGTGAATGATATTAAGGGGCGCGCTCCTCCTGCATGAAAAGACTGTATACTATTCTAATACTGCTGTACTTTTTCATCATCCTTCCTTTGCCTCCTCCTTACATTGATAGTCATCAGATGAATCAAAACCTGGACTGAAAAGGGCCCCTATTGCTTTCATGTTTGCGTAACCATAGTTACACACATTTAAATAGGTAAGCACATCTGAGTTCTCCTCTTTTTCCTGTCCTTTTTCTCAATTCCAGCTCATTAAATTTGTATGAACACAAAGTCACAGCGAGTGAATCCAGATGCAGCGAGGCAGGCATTCACCTGATTTTCATAATCTCTTTCAAAGGGGCCTTTTTAATGTATGTTCAAAACTTGTCCTTTACCTTGTTGTCTTTTAATTCAGCTCCTCGAACGATGTATGCGTGTGGACCCACACAGTGTTATGTCTTACGTGTGACAAAAAAAAAAAAAAAGAAAGAAAGAAAGAAAAGAAGGGAAAATCTAAAGGAGTTTTGCTGTGAATGTGCGTGAAAGTATGTGTAAATTTAAGAGAGTGCATACAGGCAAAGCCTTGTGTGAGCATAGCTTCATGTGCTTGTGTGTGTATCAAGGTTTAAGTAGTATGAAATGTGGTGTGGAGTGGCAGCAGAGGAAGGAGAAAAAGAAGAAGGAGGAGGAAGAGGAGGAAGGAGGAGGAGGAAGAGGCAGCTCATCCCTACAGGCTGTGTAGTACATTATCAATTATGTCCTTCTTTGTGTGCAACGGTCGGTGCAGGAGGGCCTCGGCTCTGCTCTGCATTCTGACAGCTCTATGTAAATGGCTGGCTGGGGGCAATGACTTCAGAGAGAAGGTCACCCTTCGTCCCCTGGTGCACATAAATGACTCTTTTATTCATTTTCAGGTTTACAAGAGTAGATGAGGAAAGGAGGGGGTTAAGGTGAGGTGGAGAGACAGGGAGAGGAGTTGCAGAGGAGCATGTACAACTGGTGACGAAGACTGACATGTCCAAAATTACCTGCAGACAGCAGCTGCCAATTACAGGCGCGCTGCACCGTTCCCTCAACAGGCGAACCAAGCTGCGCAGCCTCCATGTTGGATCACCACATGGCAAGCCCTTCCACAGTTTCACTTTAATAATTCACACAAGGAAGAGTGGTGTAGTGAGAAGGGAAGAGGGGAGGGGAGACCACGTTTTTCTCACTTCATATGCAGACGACTATGCATGTGTGACCACATAATGGGTCAAATGTGTGAGTGCTGTCAGTGGTTTGCCATTTATGAATTATCCCGATGTGATTTCAGTAGGCTACGTTCATAACCAAACATTTAACGACTTTTTCCTCCTCTAATGCTGGCTGTCTGTTTCATTCATCTCACTGCAAGTCTAAAAAGATAATAAGAAGCTTCAGTGTATCATAAGTGCCAAGCCAAACAGGCGGGGGCTGCTTCAGATGATGTAGTGTTTGAAACAAACGCCTCTTTTCCTCAGCTCCCTCAGCAGTAGAAATCAAACCAAATCAATAAAAGTCATCTCTTCAGATGAACCTGAGCCATCAGAGGGAAGCAAAACTACTTTTACTGGGCCCAGGGGAAAACAACTCCCCCAACCCCCACCCTGCCCCCGCCTCACCACTCGTCTCTCTTTCAATCCCTCCATCTCTTTGTTGAGTGTCACACTCTCAGTTGTGATGCACAGAAAAAAGGGAATCAGATGTTTTCAGAAAAGAGAAATAACCTTGAAGAGGTAGCAATTTGGGTCAGAAGTTTACAACTGAAGAACAGAACCAGATAAAAGAAGAAAGACAGATTTAGGAAAAGAGAAGGAAAGGAGAGCGAGAATCTTTCTAGTCTGCTGATGAGGATGAATATCATGAAGAAGGAAAAGTAGGAGCAGCTCAAGGACATCCTTCTGAGTTTCTTTTTTATTGTGTTTAAATTAAAAAAAAAATCCTGTGAAGTGAACTCAGCAGCGGGAAAACGCTGAGCTGTGCTGTGCTGTGCCATGCTGAGCTTAACTAAACTGAACTAAGCTGAACGGGGTGGAAGCAAAGGACGAGGATGGGCAGGGCCAAGCGGGAGATGTGATGTGCTGTTTGATTCATGTTTTTTTCTGTCCAGCGTGGCTTTGCCCCTACACACACACACAGCCTGCCTCCTTTCTCTATCCTCCCCTCTCTCTGCCTCCACCTTTCTTTTTTTTTTTTTACTTTCCCCGCTGAGTTAGGGATTGGGGAAATGCCCAGGAAGCAGAATCGGGTTGGTGGTGGTGGGGGTGAGTGGTAAAGGGGGAGGGGCGGCGGGGCCTTGTCACTCACCATGATTGGTTGACGGCTCTGCAGTCTCTGGGAGGCCTGACAGCGGCTGCTGGTCCTCTCGCCTCGTGTCCACCGCTGGTTCACCAGCTCGCCCCGAAACTCATTTTCTGCCACAGGAAAGAGAAAGGCCAAGGATGAAGGACAAGGGGGGAGGGAAGAAGGGGAGGAGGCGGGTGAGAAAAAGAAAGAGATGGAAAAAAGGGGGGAGGAAAAAGAGAGTTGTCATATTAAATCATCAGCATCAGCACCAATGGAAGGGGCAGTGGTTAAAGAAGGGGTTTGGATAAAGGGAGAGGAGGGTGGGGGTACTACTTTGAGGCTAGGTCGGGGCACTCAAGCATGCTGCAGACACTCCTTTATTAACTAAAGGAACAGTGTGCATGCTTTACACACACAGAGACACACACACACACATAGGCCCTGCTAAGTGCCCCAGCTGGGGTCCCTGTCAGTCTGCTATTAGAATCAATCAAATTTGCGCATTTTTATCAAGCTTTTCAGGGTGCATATATAAGTGTGTTGGGGGATGGGCATGATAGGAGAGAACATGAGAGGAGAGGGGGTGAAGAATGGTCAGTAAATAATGAATCATCCATAAATCAAGCTTCTTTTTTTTTCTCCCCCCTCGCTCCCTTTTTTCATCAAGGTAATAGCGCTTCATTTCATCTCCCTGATCGTCCAAGAGAAACATACAAAATCTATTACAAATCCCTTCTCCGTTCTTCTTGCAGTTTCAGAGATGTTGGTTATGGAGGTGTTAAACACAAAAGTGGGAAGTCGTCCTAATCGTCAAGGAGTTTCTTCCCCTGGCGTAGCCTCGGTTTAGAGTTCAGGCAGAGTGCGGAGTGTTTTTCAATGAATGCCCAAGGCTGAACTTTTCAACTAGTGGAGCTTTAACACGTTTTAGCTGAGAGATGGAGCACACAAGCTCTAAAACAGCCGGATGTCGCTCTGTCACTCTGCTTTGATTTTTTATGCCTTGCTGAGCTGGTACAGTGAAATCTGATTCTTTTACTGATACATATATATGCGTCTGTAACCTTTAGCTTCACCTTTATATGGACTGTGTGTCTTTGCAGCAGTCTGCAGAACACTGTGAAAGAGGAAGTGCCCTTGAGTTTATAGTGACTCCTCTTCTGTATGGGGTAACTATCTGTCTGTTCTTAAGAACATCTTAGCGAAAATAACACTCAAAACAGACCAAGGTTGGGTTCAGTGTATTTTAAATCCACTCTATTGAAAATGTAAATTGCAGCAGGAATATTGTAAGAGTAATCATTCACAATTCATGGTTTTTACATTGTAATTCAAGGAAAAATTTTATAATTACTTGAATTTTGACATAAAAATTCAATGAATGGTCCAAATTTAAAATGAATTGACATCAGTAATATAGCGCTTTCAAATATCTTGCCATGGTCCAGAAAAACATAAACCTCTTTAGACTTAATTGTGGGCATAAATCCCTGGCCTTTGTAGAGTGCAAGCTGCATCTGTCCATCTAATTTGCTTCTGTATTATCTCTACCTTTTCATCTCTCTCTTCTCGCTACTTTCAAAGATACAGTAAGAGTTAATTCCCTTCACAGGAAAAAAGAGACAGTGTCCTGCATGTGAACCCACAGTGTATGAAAAGTGCACACTAAAAGCAGAGGCAATCTCAAAGCAAACTGGCAGGGAGACAACAAAAGGCTGTATGTCCGTATCCGAGGGGTCCCAAAGCAAGACCGGCCCTACCCTCGATCCCCCTGACCCCCCTTCCTCCTCCTCCTCCTCCTCCTCCTCCTTTCCACCATCAAACTCTCATCCCCTCACCCATCCCTTACTTTGCCCATTACATGCAAACCTCGCCAAAGCCCAGCCAGCACTCTACAAAACGCTTGTTTATCAACTTTTACTCCCCCTCAGCGAAAAAGTGATTACTACAGCAATACTGTTCTTCTGCATCTCTATCTCTGTCTCTCTGTCTCAGCTATCTCTGTCTCTCCGTCTCCACGCATGCACGCACGCATGCACGCACACACAAGCGCACAAACTCTTTTTATTTTAATTTTTTTTTTTTGCCGTCCTTCTTTTAAAGTGAAGTGAAGTGAGCATCTGTCCTGTATTGTTGGTTTGGGGACAGCAGAGCGACCAAGGAGCCGAGAGACATTCCTAAATGCCAAATATATAACAGTACTCTATTAGGACACGTTGCCCGAGGCCATGCGTCACTGTCCCTGCTCACTTTGTTCAGTCCTGAGCCACTGCTCCTGCATTCTCTACAGTCCACACCACACAGAGAGAGAAAATACACGTGGACATTTTTAACCTGTATGAGATTATCAGATCAGTGCGTTTTTAGAAAATTAGGTTATTAATCACAGAAAGGGGCGGCCAAACTGACCTCGCAAGTGCTTTACATGCTTTCATTTGTTTTACGTGAAAAACCTGAACATCTGGATCTTTCTCAGATGAAAAAAGAAAAAACAGAAACTAATTTGAGCCTTATCCACTTACGGTACGTGTTCTCTTATTCTTTGATCAGCTGCTGCTCATTCTCACCTAAAAGACGCACAGCTCGTTATTTTGCAGTGAAAATTGGAGGAGTATGAGACAATTAGGTGTTCACAGGGGAGGTTTGGTTAATCAGGAGTGAGGGGGGCCAGGGGAGAAACTGTGTGTGTGTGTGTGTGTGTGTGTGGGGGGGGGGGTGTTGAGAGGGGTGGATGAATAGAAAATGAAAGGATTATAAAATTGTATTTTCCTCCTCTCCTGCATTTTTATCGAAGCTTGAGTTTGTAAGAGGCAACTGCGGTGCAAAGTTTGAAACATCTGTCCTGTCTGTCTGCAAAAATACAATTAAATTACGTTTTAAAGAATTAATTACATGAAAACAAGGGCAGAAACAAAAAAAAAAAGTTTAGGCTGAAGTAATTCCATTATAGTCCTGCAGCTTACTATACTGGGACAATGGGGCAAAGAGGCCTAAATCCATAGTTAGATTAAATACCAGGGTGAACTGTCTGTAACAGTATTAGTGTACATACAGGGCCGGGGCCAGCTGCACCACCCCTGGTCCTGTTAAGCAGGATTTAGAGACAACTTAGTGTGATTACGGCAAGCCAGGCAGAAAAGACAGAAATCAAAAGTTGTGTTGTGGGACATCTCATATTACCCACTGGTTTCTTTGTGGCACAGGAGGAAAAAAAAAAGTAATCGTTGACCAGATTATCTCATAGATGTAACAATTGGATTTGGGATGTATGGGTAAGTATTTAGAAAAACAACAATCAGGAAGTAATGCTTTCAAAAGCATCATTAGAGGTTTAAAACCCCCCGAGTTTACACATCCCTGCCTGCAGAGTTAAAAGAAAGGTGGATAAAGAAGCAAAGTACTTTTTAAGACTCAGACAAAGTGTGTGATGTTGAAGGACGGCGTTATCGGTTAAGGGAGTTTTAGGGGTTAGGGTGTGGAGGACAGCTCCATGGTAACCAGCTTTTGGAGCTCCCCTGAGGGCCCACCCTGACCTCAGAAACAACAGAAGCACGTCACTGCTGCTTAGAAAACATAACGCTAACTGCAGGGATTTGTTGTGCACCTGAAAGTGCTCAGCCTAAGGCAGCAGTTTGTGATGTTACAAACAGTTCTGCATGTCATGCTCTTCTTTCTGCCCGTTTAAGAATTATGCACATTTGGCCAGAATGGAGAGCTTAGTTTTTAATTAATTTTCATTTCTTTATTTATTTTCCTTTTAATGCAGGGCATGAAATTCATTATTTCCAGGCTTTCATTTTAAATGCCTCCTCTCCATTCAAAGCTTGGCCGACCCTGACCTTTGCTTGTATTGCTTAGATTTCTGATAGGCTTTGAATGACGAGGGTGCAATTTGGCCCCAGCTGCTCCTCCAACATGTTTATTGCACTCCCTCCTCCGGCACCTGCTGTCCTCACCATGGGCTATTCAACCCTTCATAAATAGAGAGGTTTCCTAACACGGTAACTAAAAAAAAGAAGAAGAAAAAAAAACAGAAGCAACTTCATATCTGAACCTGTTCTACATGCAGCTCCATACTTTGCGGTTATTGCCTCCACTGACAGCATAAGGCACCAATAACCTAATTCTGTAATCCTCTGAAACTAGGTTACATTTAACAGAAAAAGTAAGCAGAAGAAAAACAATAGGTGTTTTATTATTTTTGCCTATGCTACGTTAATCTTATGCTTAGTATTCATTCTACATTAAGTTTAACAACACACTAGCTTAACTAGTAGTAAAGGCTATTCTACTGTTTTATTTTGCACATTCTCATGAGATTCACTTAAGTTGCCTATTATAAACATCATCCTAAAGATTGTAAAACATGCACCTGCACAGCCTAACCCAGCTTTTTGATCTTTATGGCATCATCATCATCCCCATCATCATCACCACAGCATGAACAAAAAACTAAATTTTAGAAAGTATTTCTTTATCATTAACCCTAAAAAGATGCTCCCAAAAAGAGCCTAACATAGAGTGTTTCATTTTAAAGAGTAATAAAGGACATTAAAATAAGTTCCAATGTTTTTTGTTTTTTTTTATCCTACACCTCATCCCTACTCAGAATAGCCCGAAAGATTTTCTAACAGTTGAAGTTGGTCGCTTAAAGATCAAGCGATATCGACCACTAGTCCAGGCTCTACTACGACGGGGATGGGGAGAAACTTAAGCGCAGCTGACATAACACTCTGTGTATCATCATCCCTCATCTCTTTCCTCCATCTTAGGACGCAGGTGCTTTGACAGACCGTGAGGCGCACACAGCACATTACGTGGCCATCTAAGCAAAGCAAAGACTAGGGGGATAGTAAAGAAAACACAACGCACGGCTCACATTATGCGCCACGCACGGTCTCGGGATGAATCCGACAAGATGATCACTTGAAAAATCCGGCGAAATGTGCAGCTCGAGTCTGCCTCCGACGCCCGGTGTTTATTTCTAGCGCGCTTCTAAGGACTTTTTATCTGCGCACCACTAAAGGCGGCTGACATTTGAAGAGAGCATCTCTGTTTTTTGCTGCAGAGGATCAAATGGCCAACCCCTCCCTCTCTCTCCCTCCCTCCCTCTCTCTCAAACACACACACACACACACACACACACACACTCACTCCATCCAGCCATCCTTCCATCCATCTGTCCGTGTGAGTCCTGCTCAACGCCCACTGTAACATCATAATAACAGAACTGCCATTTGGTGCTGAACTCTAGATAGATATCAGACTTTACTACAACAGCCCGGAAAGGGAGAAATGGCTCATAACGTGCGGCAGCAGTGTAGTAGTCACCGTGGTGTGACGAGTACAGTAAACGGGTTATTTATTCCTGGAGATAGAAGGTGAAACTAGAGGACAGAGTGGGGAAGCGCTATTGAATACACATCGTGTGCGACTCAGTTCGTTAAGAGAGCATTCAAAACACTACAATAAGGTCCAATTTTACACCGGGTGTGTGTTTTCTCAACCCCACACACTGATGAAGTATCCAACAGAGGCAGAGTGGCGGAGAAGTGGGTAAACACGCATCACCGAGGTTCTGAGAAAGCGCCATAGTTGGCTTATAGTTGTAAATATGAACAACATTTAAAGGTCAAGAAAAGCCGTTTTTCTAAGACTGGAAATGCGCTATGACCGCGGAGCCCTTCTGAAAATCAAAATGAATTTAGTCAACAGACCTATACTTTTTCATAAAAACAAATATGCTCGAACTGTTGAGATCGCCGCAGCAAATAAGTTTTAATTCACATTTGAGGAATCTCAATACATGAAAATGTGAAAACAGCATTAATCTCGTCAAAATCACGTAGCAGGTGATGCTTGAACATATTGCGAGGATGCGGCGAATCATCAAAGTTATACAGAAAAATTCCCGATAATTCGTTATTAATAATTATAAATCCATGTGTAACCTTACATCAAAGCATAATCATCATCAATTTCTGATTACCTGTATTCAACAATATTTCCTTTGGGGGTTTGGCGCTGCGTCCTTGTTGTGTTTTCAGAGTTGCAGGTCGCTGTCAAGTAGTTTGCTAAAAGATATCCCGAGTAAAGGTTTAAAAAACGATCATCTATCCCGCTACAAACGTCCAGATATGATAAATTAGAGCGAGCGAAGGTTTCCGGGCGGCCTCTCCTACAGCGCTCCGCGGCGCACAGCTCCGGATCCAGGCGTTAAGATGTTACTTGTTTGTAAGCAAAAACATGGCTTCATTTGCCTTTGTCAGCGAGAAAAAAACGTAATATTGACTTACCTTTCCCTCATGAGCCATTGTACACCCCCCCCTCCTCCATCCCCTCTCCTCCCTCCGCCCTTTGCCATGACATCACGGAAGCTGTAGTAAAACCTCCAGTATCAGATGGGCAGGGCTTGAGGTCCCCCCCCCTTACTACTCACTAACTCAATGGGCATATGTATACACACTCTCTCCCTGACTTTCTCCCCCTCCGCTCTCTCTCTCTCCAACACATACATCATCTGAGTCAATATCACTGACAAGTTAAAACCAAACTAAATTTGGACATAAACCATCTCTACATGTGTTTCTTTCCAAAACAACAACAACAACAAAAAAAAAAACAAGTTCCCTAAGATGTTTCCCCCTCGAAACACTATAAAGATCACAAACAGTCTGTACACAGTGAGTAAGAAAACATCTCTTCGCCTCTGGAGTCCACAGGACGAAGCCAACACAATATTACACACCAGAATGAGCTCATATTTTATAGATTTCACCCGCTGACAAGTTCTTGATGTTCCGCAAATGCATTATAGAGGTTATAGCTACTGTAATCCGTCACCCCCCACACATCCTGGAAAGTGGTACCGTCCAATAATTCATTCAGGGGACATTTTTTTTTTTCTAGGACTGGGAATTGATGTAGTAGTTGTATGCAGAGTTAGTATATGCGCTGCGCACTGACAGGATCTGATAATTTCTCCATATGGAAAGAGGCGTTTTAACGACATACATAGAGACATGTCTCCAAGGGAGCTTTACTAAAAATTATTTATGCTCTGGGGAGGTGAGAGCGTGGAAGTGAAAGAGAAATGGGATATCAATTTAAATTATCACTGGAAAAAAACACCGTGCAGACAAATAGTTTAGAAAAATATACATATAATCTATAGAATTTTTGGCGCCACTCAGGTGTTTGTAGGAAGATTGATCGCTGTCAAGAAAGTTGACGATAGTTTTGAAAACTCACTGAGAGAATAATACCAACTGTCAGAGCAGCACGAAACAACAAACAGTCAGTCTTAATAGTATAACTTGGAGTCACTCCCAAATGTTGCTCACACCGTGGTTTTGCTTTGCTGTTTTGAAACCATTAGTGGAAATGACAACCATTCATTACAAGCCATTTGAGAATAGTCCCCACAAATGCCATCCTTTATCTGCTGTCTCCACGCCGCGTACGCAGGGAATATTCAAAAAGCCCAACCTTCAGCTTTCAGAAATTCTATTAAATTCTTATCTCTTTGCAGCAGGCTCTTTTTGTGCAATCCCATTGTTATGCATTGGAGCTGAAATCAATCACCGGCCGTGCACGCCGCATCAGTATGATTTCAGTCTGTGGGTGCGGAGAGGATTCACACACAACAACAGCATCGACAATCGAATAAACAAAAGAGGGAAATATGAAAAATCCAAGGCGGAACCCGGGCGATGATCCAGGAGAAGGACCATATGAAAAAGTTGAGCCTATGTGTCAGGTGCAGATGTGAGCCGAGAGGCCCGCAGCGAGCTCCGAGGCCCGAATCTAACGTGTTTCTGAAAACTGTAAATGTCCTAAAGAAAATATATGAAACAACAGAGGTGCGCGCTGACGCTACTTTTGCTTTGATGTGAGTTCAGAACTATGGACAGCTCCAAAGTGCTGAGCAAGTGTTAGTGTGTGTGATCAGGACCGTGGACAGCTCAGCCCGGCCGAGGCTCTCAGGCCTGCACAATACCTTACGTAAGCTTATTGTTGAGGTAACAAAGGGTTTTGTCTGCACCGTGTTCCGTTTAACTATCGGCCTCATTAGGTGTAACATAAGCCCAGGTTTAATTGCATTACACAAAACTATTTTTGAAAAAATGTGTAAGTTATTTTTTTTTTCTATCTTCATCGTTAATGTATCTTTTTTTTTTTTAAAGTTGTTTTTAATTCCCAACTTTTCTTTTTACTTTTTATTTTGTAGGATAATATTCGGTTATCAAACAGCCGGTACATCAGCTGGAAAACTTTTTCCTCTGTTGTTCCAAAGTCTGGTTGCAGATGCAGATGGCACAGAGGCCTGCACAAATTAATGGTCACGTCACTCCAGACTAGGAGCTGTATGGTGGCTATATTGTGCATAGACGGGCTCAGGCAGCCAGTATAAATATTACATGGGGCAGCAGCTGACTGAGCGCTAGGTTGGGACCTGGGAGGCCCCTATAGTCCCTCGACAGATGGAACAAGCCGACAGACTAACACAACAAAAAAGTTTTTAATAAGCCCGCAGCTTGGCATTGTCCCCACGGTACCGGGGCCACACGGTCCCCTAGGGGACCAACTGTCCTTTGTCTGGCCAAGGGTCGAAGTTTCGCTTCACTTATAGGCTGCAGAGAAGAAGTTTATTTAGAAATGTTTACGTCTCAGGAATTAGCCCTACAGCCTGTCGTTCAAAGTCCGTCGCTTAAGTTTCAAAGTTACAGCTGGTGTGACGAGACTGAACTATAAGCCTCTTTTAATCCTGCAGAGCGACGGGTACAATGTCTTCAAAACGGCTTACATTTTTAACATACACTACTGTCTCTCTCGGCTAAAGTTTTCAAAAGCTTAGTTTAAACACATTCCATTATGCGGGTAATATGTATCTGTTGTATTAAATCTAGGAAATACTTAGCGGTGTCAGTGGAAAAAGTTATGAGACAAGCAGGATACGCGCTTAGACGCACTCTACTGCGCAACTGTAAGTCTAGAACGAGATTCAGAAGCCAAAACAAAGTTACATCGCGGTAAAGTTACTGTAATCAGTCGAAGTAAGTTAATGATACGAACCTAGAAAAGTGCGACACAGCTTCATCTTTGCGGTCCTCCTCTCTTTCTCTCTTCAGTTCCGCAGCGACCGCCAAGTACTGCTGCCAAGTTTACTTCTGCCGAACAAGTTGCTCAAACTTTGCTTCAACTTCCCCGGCCGGGGAAAGGGGGGCCGTTGGGCGGGACGCCCACCTGACCGACACTCCAAGAGAGCCTATAGCAGGGCGCCGTGGCCTCCTGCTGCCGACAGCTGGACCAATCCCAGCCTCCCAGTCTCAGCTTTCAACAACAATAGCCTGAACGACAACAAAGAGCATCTGCTGCGCCCGGCTGAGCAGGCAACTTCTCACACTCACTAAGCTCCTTCAGACATCTGATTTAAACAACGTGAAACCCCATGTCATTCATCTCATCTTTGAATTTAATTTGTGCGCTATTCTGATGTTTACGTTCTGTTTTGTCTCATGCCTTGCCAGATTTTAGGCTATTAAAACACCCTGAAACGTTCTGATACGAAGACCTACAGTAAGTTGTAACTTTTGTAACTTGTACCAAACTGCAACAGAACTAAAGCTGATGAAAAGATTTCACAATAATAGTATGTCCAACATATGAGTTGAAAAGCAATACGCATAAATCCTTTCCAGATATTCCGTCATTACATTTTGCATCAAGTCAGTAATCTATACATTTTGTTCCACATCTCGGCTCATTATAGACATTTTGTCACTTGCTGTTTGTCCACAGGCCTGAAACACCCTCCTTGATCAAAAGCGACCAAATTTACCAGATGTACAGCTAATTTAGGTAACTTAGAGGAACATTTTCACTCTAACTCCGGGCCTATTGAGTGTTTCTGTGTCTGGGACAGACAGACAGTTCCTCCCTCCCTATAGCAGATGGTCTGCCAGATAATGAGCTCTCCCATTGCTTGCTCCCATTACCCCCATCCCCATCTCTCCAAGATGTAATGGGGGGGTAAACCAACCTAAACACATTCTGCTGCTTCTCTTCTCTGTTGAATTGTACAATATGCACATTTCTCTTTGTTAGCTCATAATAAAAAAAACAACATATTTCTGCAAAAATATATTCATACTCTTTACTTCTATACTATGTATATTTATAAATGTTTGGTAAAAAGTAAAATAAAGTTTGTCAGTTTCACTGACTTCATAACTTTAAAGTTTATTAACAACAAAACTCAGTTTAACTAATCTACACACAGGTTATACACTACAATAAGCAGAGCTGCAAAAATAAGTTGATTATTTGATCAAATTACTGGACAAATCACTCAGTTCTTTCAGTGATTTGTCAAGCTTAAATGACAAAAAATTGCTTCTCAGATGTGATGATGTGACCAATTTCCTGCCTCTTTTTGACTGAAATTAGAGTAAGTGAAACCACTTTAGCTTTTGGGTTGTTGGTTGGTTGTTGTTTCAGACTACAGCAGATTGTGACAAGCTTTTTTCAAAGTTGTTTTTTTAAAGTTTTATAAACAATCGAGAAAATAATCAGAGATTAATCAATAATTAAAAAAAAGTAATTAATAAGCCTGAATAATCATGTACAAAGTGAAACAAAACTGTTTTAAGCCACTTACTACATAAAATTAAAAGAAAGCTAAATTGAGCTGGGCAAAATTAAAGTTAGTCGACCCACTGCAACTCCAAACTAAAGTAAACTAAAAACAAACTAAACTCAACTTCAGTCTTTCATTACAGGCTAGATGAGCTACACTAAACTCTGTGCAGCTGAAGTAAAGTGACAAAACAATTTTTAAGCCTCAACTATGTAAATAAACTAAATGAATAGAAGTAAAAGAGAAAAAAACTAAACTGACCTTTCCACTTTTATTAGGCTGAATTGTTACTACAAAACTGAACTAAACTGAAACTAAAACGACTTAATCCATTATAACCCTAAATTATTGCAACTAAATCTCATCTTAATTGACACCAGTTCTGAACAGTTGTGTGCTACTAAATTAACCTCAACTTCCACCAAACTGATGTGAAGGAAACTCACGAGCCTGAATTGTTTCCACCAAAGTAAATGAACTGATCTTGCTTACTCCTAAATTCTAATGAATCTGCTTTATTTTTATACTAAATCCAGTCAAATGTTTCATTTGTAACACGGTTTTCCAGCCTTTTAAGAATGGTATGTTATCCTTATCATCTAGTAACCAACAATGTATACGCATTAAACTGTTATAACAGCACTCCTACAGAAATGAATATATTTCTCCAGTAAATAAATCCCCTCTCCACTTCCTTTCAAACCCCATCCCTGCTTCCTCGGCAAAAAGCAGAAGAAAAAACAGCAAAAGAAACACACATATAATGAATTCACTGCTTATTAAATTGGCTTTTGGTGTACGTGGACAAAGAAGGTGTCGCTGTTAAGGAGGACTGCTGGGTCTCCGCTAATGCCACGGCAAGTTTTTATCTGAGGATGCCAGACAGCCTCTTGTATTCTTCCTGAGCACGGTGCTCTCATTAGCCTATTAACTTCACTATTCACCCCCACCCTTCTGTTCCACTACTCAGATAGGACCCAACACACACACACATACACACATATATACGTACAACTCGTTCAAAGGAACATGCAGACCCACAGAAATGAATGCATACACAAAAATACAACCACACACACACACACACACACACACACACACACACACCCCCTCCCCTTACTCTCTGCTCTGCATAACAAGCAGCTGAACTCTGACATAGCCTCCAGCTGTCCTGGAGACGATGGCGACAATAAAGTTTAAACAAATACACGCACACACACACACATATATACACACACACACACATACTGAAGAGTAGGAAACAGGACCTTGTTGAGAAAATGACCCGCGTGAGTTAATTAATGGAAATTTCACTCCATCTTTATCATCATCATTATTCAAAAGTCCTCTTAAATGTTCACTCCTACGCTTTCATTATCATTATTCAGCATCTCGAATAAAAAAGAACTTTCGACAGAGCTGGTGGAGAGACAAAAGGGTCACCGCGCTGCTGGAAGGGAAAAGTTTTCCCTTTAATAAATGTGCAGATTTGTGTTTGAAGTAATAATAAAAGTGGAAGTTGTGTATAATTTTTAGAAACACTCAAGAACTTTGATCTCGGTGTGTGTGTAAGTCTGCTGGATGTAGACACGCACTCGCAAAAACGCATGCCCACGCGCGCGCACACACACACACCCTGGGCTCACGCACAGATGGACGTTTGACATCAGAGTCCTGCTCTCGGTCTCGTGATAACAATCGGGTTCATAACATGATGACTTTATTGCCCTCCCTCCCTCACTGTCTGTCTCACTCTTTCTTTTTCCGTCTCACTCTGCTCCATCTCTCTCACTTTCACACCCCCAACCTCGCTTGCGCTCTCTCTCTAACATCCATGCAGCATGATCATACCCATATCTGTCAACTCCCATTAGACACAGCTAAGTGCTTCACTCACTTATAGACAGTATAAGGAAGAGATTTAAGAAAAAAAAAAAAAATCTTCATTTAAACCTTCATCCGTGATTGTTAACATAATCAACTTTGGTGGTGTATAAAAATATACGCTGCACGGCTGCCTTTTAACATGATGAAGACACAAACTGCCTCTGGCTCTTCATTACTCACTTATTACACTTCTACTTCCTCTCTCTTTTGTGGGAGTTATGAATTTTTAAAAGGCACATGTACGCGCACTCGAAGTGAAAAGAAGTGTGTTACGAAAAGGCCAAGAGACAGACAAAGTTTGGTCTGGATGCCACTTTGGATGACCGTCATCTCTAGAGACCCCCTCCTTTCTGTTTTTTTACCCCACCCGATCTACAGCCAGGGCATCCCCACTGAGGGGTGGGTGGGTGTTTCTGTGCAGGGGGGGGTGTTATGTGGAATGGGGTCAGCTCTGCCAAAAGGCATCACATCGCTGCACTCCTCCACGCGTTGTCTGCTGCTCTGTCTGTCCGCTGTACCTCTCTGTCACTTTGCCTGTCAGTTAGACAAATCTGGACTTCTCCGAGAGGTTTTTTTTTCCCCCTCCCTCAAACTTGACGTGTATCTCTTAATCTGCACGGCGAAAGGCCTCCAGACACGCAGCATCTGAGGGAGTTGTAAATAAGCTCACCCCCTCCTGTCTCACACACCCGCACCCCTCCTTCGCTACCCCGCGGTCCAGACTACCATCATAGCGTTCACACCCTCCTCACTCTCCTCCCCTGTGTCCCACACTCTCACCCTCCCACTGCGGTCGACTCCCTGACCCCCCGTCACCCTTCCGAAGTCACTGAGTCAAATTCTTTGAGGCTTCCCCTCTGCTGATTTCTTCACTTCTCTTTCTCCGTCTGGAGTCTCTGCATCTCTTCTCCACACTTGACCCTCCCGTCTCTTTGTGCCCCTTTTCCATCCCATCACTCGCTCTCTGTTCACAACCACTATTTTCATCTTTTCTTCCTCTTTTCTCCCCTCTCCTCTTTTTTTACCCCTATCTTTACCCCTTCCCCCCCCCCCTCTCCACCTCCTGTGCTCACCCGGCAGCAGCAGGCTGGGCAAATATGCACCCTGAGCAGCGGTAAATACAGGCAGCACTTCACAAACAAGGCCTGATTACAATGACAAAGGCTGCCACACTTTAGGGAGGAGCTTGGAGCAATTTGGAGGCTGCGGGGGCCATTGAGCGAGTGGCATACTTAATGGGCTTTGTGTGCCAGAAGAAAAGGGTCTGAGCTTCTGGGCCCAGCTGTCACTATGGAAAATATCAGACTGACACAGCACCCGACGCTCTTTGGCTTGCTCTCTTTTCTTCTTTCAACCCCCTCCTCCTTCCACACTTCTCTTTCCACTCTTTTTTCTCTAGTTAGCGAGCACAAAAAAGTGAAAGCTGTTGGAAAGAAAGAAAAAAAAAACTAAATGAGAAGTCCCTCTCTTGATCTCCCACACACACAAGGGGAGAAAAGCAAGTATGCAGTCTTGGTCACACATGCACACACTCACATGCACAGGCGCACTCACAAATATAATGCACAGTAGGCTGACACTGCAGCAATTATTCAAACCTTAAACCCAGAGGGATAAATGACATTATTACATTTCACTACTTAATTACGTGTGTGGATAGTTACTAAGCGTTAGCCATCATGCATGCATAATGCAGCAAGATATAGTCACTTTGCCTCATAAAGCACCCTTTCATTGCCAAATGTGCTGCGGAAGAAAAACAAATTAATAGATGCGCAGTGTGGAAAAAAATGCATAAACACATATTAACTGCAAATATATGAGGGTTAGGTCTAAGTCTGCAAAAATAGCTCGAACATTTAGTGGATTTCCAGCAGTGCCAAACGACAGTTTATTTTCTGGAAATGATTTTTCTCCAGTGATAATAGGTTTGGCTCGATAACAAAGAATAAAAGATCCTCTGAAGCAGCTCTCTGTTACGCTTTCTGAATCCATGTACGTAAAGAAGCGCTCACACTCCAGATTCAACTGTATTACACCAGCTCTGTGACTTATGGCACTGTAACACGGAGCATAATACACACACCCACGCACATACACAACAAGTTTGTGCGCAGTCAAAGCACGCACTTACAGCTAAACAGACACAAACACATGCGCGCACAGCAGCGGAGCGCTGCATTATTGAAACACAGCACAAAAGCCAGAGTTGGATGTTGTTTCACCTAATCTCTTTGATACCACTGTGGTGCTGCTAAGCTCCAGAAAATCAGCTTAGCAGATGTCCTAAAGTGTAGGTGGCTTGTTTCATGAGGCAAGAGAAGAAAACGCTACAAGAAGAAGAAGAAGAAGAAGAAGAAGTAGTGAAAGAGGGTGGGTGGGGGCAGGGCCACAGATTTGGAACGGGGCCCTGACGAGTCCAACTCAATCCCCTTTTTGCTCGTGTCTGCCAGGCACAGTTGTTCCAGCAAACTAGAAATCTTTTTTTTCTCAATTCACCCTTCACTCCAGCTTTTCTTCCTCCCCCGACCTCTCACTTTTCAGAGCGCTCACATTACTGTAGGTTATTTTTCCTAAATCTGCAAGCCAGAGAAGTTGTTGCGGTACTTGTGATAATGATCGTAATGAGTATTTCTTTCACAACATTGCACATGCTGCTTTCCCTGCAAGTCCTAACCTGTACTCAGATGTCAGCTGATTGCAGTCACAGCCTATACAAACACACGTGCGCGCGCACACACACATTGCATGCATTATCGGCATGAGTGAGACATCTGTATGCAAATGTCATTATATTGGAGGGGAGGAGGCTTGGAGTGGGCAATGATGTTATGCTAGTAAAGGGGGGACTGAAGAAGGTCGGGCTCTAAAGGAGTGTGTGTGTCAAGAGCTGGGGCATATATATATATATATATATATGTGTGTGTGTGTGTGTGTGTGTGTGTGTGTGTGTGTGTGTGTGTATATACTGTATGTGGTATCCATAGTAACCAACTAACCCAACTCAAGATGGCTCACTGAAGCTGTCATCTTTTATCTTTTTCTCCACCCTTATGCACAGTACTTGTTTTACTTGCTCTGTTGAAATTCACTAACTCACAGAGCTCATCATCTTATGACATTGATAATGCAGCACTAACACACATGACTATGGTGCACAGATTAATAAAATATCAAATCCTTCTTGAGATACTCCACTTCCACGGTGAGATGAAAAAAATGTAAATAATCCCAGGTGTTGTGCAGAGTGCTGCATTTATTGTCTCTCGTGTATCTGAAAAGCGTAGCTCAAACCCAGCTCAGGTGAATGACCGTATGTGTGGCCTCTCCTCGGTTTTTTTGTAAGTGACGTGTGGTATGTAACGAGCACTTCACTGTAAAACCATCTTGTTCTAATGACAGAGCCTCGTATACCATGGCGACAAATGATCAGTAACACTCCTGAGTCTAAAAAGAGAGGCAGAGTGCTCTTTATACGTTTGCTTTCAAACCCGTGCTCAGCATGTTCTCCGCAACCAACAGAATCCCAATTTTAATAATAAAATGTTCAAATGCAACAATATGCTGTGTGAGAAACAAAAAGATTTCAGTATTGACTGAGAGAGAGAAGCTCAACACTGTTTGGATGAGAGTTTGAAGACTTGCCATGGAACATGTAAGACCACATTAAGCCAAGATAACTTCACATGCCACAATTTCTAGCCTCATGTTGTGGATTTGTGAGGAGTAACACAAACCAGGGGAATAATTCTGCAAAAAGATGTGCAACTAAGATTTGTGAACATGTATCTTAATGAGTTTGTGTGAGAATCAGAGGTATTATTACATTTAATTATGCCACTAAAAAGGAGTAGTACTGTGTAAATAGACCTATAGCACTATAGCCGCAGGTCCACTTAAATACAAAGCTGAGGGCCTAATGTAACATGCAACTCACTGAAATGTGAGGGAAACTCAAATCACCGCCATTTAGAGAGATAGAGATTAAAAGAAAAACTCATTTCAGATGATTTGAGTACCTTTAATCACATCCAGCCATATTAGCTGAGATATTTGGCTTTTTAAATAAATGTAAACATTTAAGGATATCAACCAGGAGGTAACGATCTGGAGCTGTAAATTCTGTCTTGATGTGATAACTGCCATTACTATTATGATTATTATTGGCGTAAATGTTATGTGGATCGATGATGTGCAGAAAAAAATTGGACTTTAGGGAGTCAGCTCCGCAAACATCAATGCACTCGCATACAGTTACTTCATGAAGAAAACAATTAACTATAAGTGATGTTTATCTTTAATCCCGACATCACGGCAATGAGTGAAACTGGTGGTCATTGCTGTCCCAGTTTGTGATGTAGATGGACACATAAATGTGCATATAAATGTCTTAACAATGTGTGTCCAATGCAAGACTGCAATCACACTCTTTAGAGCAATATTTTGCATCATTTGGACGATGCTTTGTGTTCTTCGACGTGACACTGATGCAGACAGGACATTAGCATGAGGGCAACACAAACAAACATGGAGGAGAGTGAACGGGGTTTGGGTTTGAAAAGTCTGACACGAACCAGAAAACCAAACTTTTGACTTTTATACGTTAACATTTTATACTATGTTACATGCTTAATTAAACATTTGCAGGAGATTCATGTATTCACTGAATTTGCCAAAAAAATTATGATGTGGATATGAAATGACCTGTATCAGATTGTGAAGTTTTCGATCATATCATACGGACCTAGTTCAATATATAACTGTGATGTTTATGTCACATGAAAACAGAGTTAATGTTTGTAATGGCTGTTTGTCTGTAAAGTTCAATGCTCAGCACTCAATCACTTCTACATCAAACAGTGCTGAGTATTAGGTATGTTTCCTGTGTTGAAAAAGTGAAAAAAGTGAAAAAATGTGTTGCTGCTCTTGGGAAAATTACGCAATTTTATGTCATCATAACTTTTGCAATTTTTCCAGAAAAAATCCATCTAACACCAGGTATCTATCCTGAGATTCAGACAGACAATATAAAAGCCTGAGCCAGTCAACTGACTGACTTGACTGTGCGAGTGAGAATATGAGAAGACATAAGAGAGTTAGGGTTGGAGTTAGGTGGTTTATGAAGGACGCAGTGAAGTGTAGTTCTGCATTTAAGTGCCTGTGAAATGGCAGATGAGAACACTCCAAAAAATGAGTGGAGATTTGGGAAACATCCGTACGCAGGAGATAAAATACATGAAAATAAGAAATCATCTTCTTCTGTCTACATCTATACACACACACACACACACACACACACACACTCTCTCTCTCTCTCTCTCTCTCTCTCTCTCTCTGTGTCAGGCTGATGGGTAATTGAGGCAGTCACAACACAGATCGGGACGGAGTGTCATGCTGTGCCCTGGGTCTGGCTCGCTGCCCCGGCCCTCTGGCAGCATGCTGCGACACGCTCTGGAGTGTACACACACACACACACACACACACACACACGCACACACACATAACAGAAAAACAAATGGCCGTTTCACACACGTACACACAAATAAAAACACATGCTCCCCACACAGGCGCACATATAGGGACACATGCATGATTCACACACACACACACACACACACACAACACAAATGTTCATTACCGACAAACACAAATGATAACAGGCTGTCTTTGCACAAGTGTGTATAGTCACACAGACCGACAGATACAGAAGTACAGGCAAGTGTCTCTGCCTCATGCACACACACACATATGAACAAATCTCTTGATGTCACACTTTGATCCTTTTTTCTGTCACACAGACTTCAGCATGCCCCAACAAGTCACTCCTCCTCCTCCTCCTCTTCTCTCCCAAGCTCTCCTCTGTTTCCTCCTTATTCCCTCCCTTCCGCTCCTCTCCTCCTTTTCTTTCCTCCTCTCATTTGTCAGACCTGAGGCAAACAGGCTTGGCCCTAGGCAACACTGAAGCCTCTTCTGCTCCTCTTTACTTTGCTCCCTCCCTCTCCATCCCTCTCCCTCTTTTCCTGGCGATCCTCCAGTTTAAACAGAAGGCTCTGCTGGGGAGAGAGAGAGAGAGAGAGAGTGGGACACACAGAGAGAGAGAGAGAGAGAGAGAGAAAGGGCAGTGCTTGTGTGAGTGCTACATGATTCATGTTGCCCTGTAATGAAGCCGGTCCAGTCTTTTAAGTGTTTGGTGTGTAATGGAGTTTCAGGGACAGGCCTATCATTTTCTCCTAATAGCGCTTTCTCCGCCGCACGCCATGACCCCTCTCTCCACGCCCCCGCGCCACGCACCCCTACTGTGGTAACTGCACATTACCCGGCGCGCACACACACACACACATAACGCACGCTGCGATTACCGACAGCTGCGGGAGTTTCTGAGCGGCAAAAGTGGCCAATTTTCTCTCCCTTCCATTTAAACAACAAACAGGGCGTCGTGTTAAAATGGGCAAGGGGAAGAGGGAAGGGAAATTGGGCTGATAAGGGTTATTGTGAATCACGGAGAGAGTGGGTTAGCTGCTGGGAAGTAGCAGTGCGTGGCGAGCAGTGATTTTAATATTCTTGAGGGATACTTGTGAGAAAGACAGCACACACAATGAGAGATGAAGAAATAATGTTCTACTACTACAGGGCCAACAGATTTCAGATTCTTACACAGATGCTTTGACTAAAAATCTAAAACGTGTGTGTGTTTCTGAGAGCCTGAGATGAGCACTACTTTGAAAAGTGGAGATATTCGTGTGATCACCACCACTCGAAGTCCAAACTTGACTTTATAAATTCAAATTCAAATCATTCGCTCGGTAATTAACATGGTCAGTGTCAGGTCCTCATAAGGATAGATCTACAGGAGTGCATACGTCCATGTGTGTGTGGGAGCGGGTGGGTGGGTTAGGCCAGTTTTACCGGAGCAGATTGTGGAGTGTGTGTACAGCCCAGACCTGAGATTACTGAACAGATTGCACAGCTGGCAAGCAGCCCTCTCTCCTCACACAAACAGACACACGCACACACACACACACACACACACACAAATGCAGAGCAAGAAAAACAAATATTGACAAAGTATTGATCCTGGGTGTATTGGTCCATATTGACAAGGCGCTAATGCCAGAAATATCATTCAGGTCCATGTGCAAAGACACAAGTGGTCAAATTCCATAATTAGCTGAGGAATATTAGTAACAAAGCAAATTCCACAGATCACACAAGCTCTGGTCAACTTGATCAAGTTTTTTAGTAGCTATACGTTCTGGCAATTTTAGGAGAAATTATAAACCTTCAGTGTGTAGCCACTGATGTTGGTTTCTATTTTTTCTATTTTTTAAAAACTGAAAAAAACTTGGTAAAAGTTAAAAGTTTTGGTCAGCTGTATATGTGTTTATGCAGCTGTACATAATTGCACATTTTCTTTCCTGTCTGCAGCTGTGTGTTAGCTAATGGTTGCACCTCTGCACTGACTCTGCCTCTGTCTGTCTGTCAACATCAAGAATAGAAAGAAAGAAAAAAGGGAGGGGAGAGAGAAGAAAAGTTGGCTCTTAGTTTTCCTGTCCATGGAACACCTGCCATTCTGTGCCATGCCATCCCTGACATGTGTAGCCGGCTTTGTTGCTGCCAGGATACAGGGGCAGTCCTGTCTTTGTGTGTCAGCTCCTTTGTTTTCCCTGAGGGCTAAAAGAGAGGGGACTTCTCTACGAGTTGAACAAATAAACAGCAGAGAGCAGGAAAGACAAAGCCAGGGAGGGAGCACCTGCCGAGGGCTTTGTGTCTCTTAATAAGGCACACTACTGTCTGCGAGTGCGGGGGGGGGGGGGGGGGGGGGGGGGGGGGGGGGGGGGGGGGGGGGGGGGGG
>JAPQRN010000025.1:16940888-16961992 GCA_037367275.1 Coranthus polyacanthus | reverse complement strand
CCCCCCCCCCCCCCCCCCCCGTCTGAACACGCTCTGAGAAAAGAACTGCAGATATGTCCACACACACTAATAGACAAATATGAATTTGCGTACAAATACATTAACTGCAAGCACACACATACACATGCAGAAAAGAATGTTTTATCTTGATCAGATTTTCCTTTGCTAATAAAGTTGAAAATTCTTTCATATATGAAAGAAAGGTTATTTTTTCTTCGAAAGCACTGAAACTCGTCTCTATCTGTCCTTTGTCTTGTTCATGGTATTGTGAACTTTATTACATTCATTGTTTGTCAGATGCAGCCATAGCGAGTCACATGTTTGAAGCCAATAAGCAGCTCTTTCTACATGCATGTAGGTCTCAGCGAGGCTGAGTAGCCTATGTGTGCGTTTTTGCAGATATGAAGGCAGTATAGTTTTATGGTTGAATGGTACTGTCAGTCGTAAAAGTGTGGTAGCACTCACATGAGACATATAAATGGAGATGGTTTCCTTCTCTGACATGTTCTTTATAGTGCCCCTCAAGGGCCAAGGCCACACAGCAATGTGCTGTACCTGGAATGGAGGAAGACCAGCAAAGGCTTTCTTCATCCAAATTCATCCAGAGAGCAAAACAAAAGATGGTAATTAACCCCTATTGTCGCGAATTCGAGTCAAACCTCTTCCAGTCTGAATGCAGCCGAGGTGGCGTATGTATCCCACTAATGCCGGTTAATACTTATTCTACACATACCAAGGAACGTATTGGAAGCACTTTGCCGCCGCATTAGGCTATACTGTATACTATGGAACAACAATGATTGTTTTTATGTTGTTATTCAGTTTCAAAGCCCTGTTTCAGCAAAAGCAACATCAATAAAATAATCAATCTACATACCTGAGACAGGAAAATTTGTTTAGTTGCTACTATGACCAATTACGCTTAATGTTGCTAATTTGCATCATAAATTTCAATTTATATCTATTGTATGTGCTATATTCAAATTAACAATCTCCACTTAATTTAGCATCTGTTTGACAGAAAAAACACAAATAATTCATTTTTTTAATATTATTGTAAATAAATTCAGGCAGTAAGGGGTTAAGAGGGCAAGGGAGAAAAGAAAGAAGAGGAAGAAAGAAATGAGGAAATGCAGAACATTTTAACAGAGAAGAAGGGGAAAAATAGTATGGAGGATGATCATGAACGCAGGCTTCAGCTCAGTTTGTGTAGAAAAATGAGCCTTGACTCAAGCTTTCTATGAAACAAACTAAATGAGGAGGCTGTTTTTCTCAATGACCAATATGCAGTCAAAGTACATGAACCTGTAGAAATGTATTTTCAAAAGCAAAGAACAGAGTTGCTCAGTACATATGTTCAGCAGTAAAATATATATATAATTAGAAAGAAAGGAAGCAAGGATTTTAACAAAGTGAACACTTCAACTTAAACTATGAATATTCACACCTGAGCTGCAAGTTTTCACACAACTCCTATATCAAGTCTGCTATGTGCAGATGAAAATTGCATGTCACAAAGTGAGAAAACTTTATTCTTGGTACTCAGTGTTCATGAACTGCTTTGACACAGCCACGTATGGGTGGTTTAGACTGTATTTGCATTTCCTATTTGGAATGGATTTGTGGTTTATTTATTCAAACTTCTTCTTTTTTTCAGGATCATAAGTCAAGTTGTTTTTTATGTAACTCATTAAAAAGGAATATATGTATTCAAAACTGACCCTTACACTTGTGATCCTGCATGCAGACATCATAACACAAACTACAAAAGCCATCGTGGAATCCCATTTGCATTTTAAGTAAACCTCGCTGTTCAGTTTCAGGGTGGCAGTGATTACTAAGGTGCAACTATACAATAAAATATTTTGCAGCTGCCTTTTCTAAATTTCAAATGTAGCCAGAATGACTGAGGTTTCAGGCAACAAAAAATGTAAAACATATGAGGTGCATTTTAGTCACAAATGTCTGCACATATAGGTAACTGTTAACTAAACAGCTTGTTTTAAAGCAACTTTGCAGGGGAAATGTGAAACCATAACACCCAGTGTGTGCTTACACCAGCTTCTCCAAATGCAACCCACCTCTGGCTGTCTTCCCGAACGCTGAAACCCACTGCCTCATAACTTGTTGGCCCTTTAGGCCCTCATTTCTGCGAGGCTGCAAACTTGCAAAACTGTATGAATTCTTTACAGGAAAAGCCAAGCCAGAAGCCACAGATTAATAATGCAATTTTCTATCTAAATTCTTATTTATGTGAAGCAAAAAGTACCCCTGAGATTCTTGTATTATTCATAAGCATCAGAGAGGAGGAGGAAACAAATCATTTAGCACAATGTGTGCCTCTGTTTGTGTGGATGTGTTTAAACATCCACTACAGTAACGCATAAGCAGCACTGTGTGTGTCCTCTACTGCAAGTATGTTCTTAAATATGTGCATTTTTTTGTGTATCTATAAGAATGCCTGCTTTTGCCACATGTTTGAATAGTTTATGTTTGTGATATCTGTATGCCTTTGTGAGATTGAAGGGGAATTTGCATCTGTTTATGTGTGAATGCATGTATGTTTGTGCATTCAAGCGATTATCTGAGAGGGGAGGTATGTGTGAGCATGAATGTTAATGTGTGTGTTTGTGAGTGACAAGGAGTTGGGTAATGGAATCAGGATGTATGTGCGTGTAAGTGTGTGATTGCACGCAAGTGGCTCCGTGCTTGTGGGCGATTCGAAAGTCCGCGTGTGTGTGCACTCGTGTGTATGCATATACGTGGCTATACGTTGTGTGCTAATATGAACATGCAGAGCCACTTGGTATTCCACGCGGCTTGTCTCTTGTCTGTCAAGTACGCGCATGGGGATCGCAACTGGAGAGATTGAAAGTTTGAGGAGCTGAAAGGCCTGCATGCAAATGAGACAAATATACTTGCATTCTCCTTCTAAACCCCCCCCCCTAGCTTTTTCTTCATTGCCTGTACACCAATTTTCCCATAATTATTTTTTTCTTTTCTACTGCCCTTCTTCCTTTTCAACACTATTTTCCTTGAGAGCAAGTCTCTGAGTGAAACCCCTGCAAACTGAGCATGTGTGCTGCTGAAAAAGTAAAAAACAAAAAAAAAAAAAAGAGGACCACTGGAAAGAAAGCAGTGGCAGATTTCCTCCGCCATCAATAAAACTAGTTGTTCTGCTGCTCCTCTCTCGCTGGGAGTGGAATAAAAACGCTCATCAAAATCTAAAAGCATCTGCGGGGTGAGAGGATGATTTCCATCTGTGATCTAGTATTAATGGAAGTGTTAATAGGGGTGGCGGCTGCATGTGGAAGGACTGACAGAGAAAACAGCCAGCAGCACTGGATCCCGCTCTGAACCATCAACAAGCTGGGAAGATAAACAAGCATGCAGAATACAGATACAGATCTACATGCGCACACAAATGTATTCGCAAAATGCAACACATGTGCATGAAGAGTTGGTTGCATATAAACAAACACAAACATACTCAAGACATAGACATTCACACAGACATAAGCGCGAATGAGGAACGCAGCATAATTCACGCAGAATAATAACAATTCTTAAAAACAATGTAAATTGCAAACAAATTGCAGATCGAGTGAGTCATGTATACGGCAAATGTGCACACACATACAAAACAGCATTTACTCACACATGATCATATGCACAGATGTACACACAAGCACACACACACAAACCCCAGGGATGTACTGTGACAAATAAACAATATTACACTCAGAGCGCTTGTTAATGGAAACAGCTTTCACGCACAAAGTATACACAGATGTACATACAGTACCAACATGCACAAATACAGATATGTTAGAGAATCACTGAGAAACTGCATACTATGAACACGGGACGCTGACATGTTTTCGCAATCTTGTGTACGCACACATCAAAAGTAAGCACAAAACACAAACATAAGACGTGTGCCAATATTTATACAACTGCACAGGACACAGCCTAGTGGGGTATCAACAGAAAGAAAAAAAGTTTTTGTGAGAGAAATCAGCTGTGAAGAAAATTTGTGTTTGTTTATGTTTTAGCCAGCATTGGACATATATATTGTTTCTTAGAGACACTATATAGGTGCCTCTAAGAAACAATCTGTGGCTTCAACCTCTCTGTACAACTGTCACATGCTTAAACCAAATCAAGTGCTTCCTAAATGACTCAAAAGGTATCAAACTATTACTTTTTTATCCAACACCCACCTTGTTGTGTGCAACTTTTCTGTCTAGATTTGATCACGTAGTAGTATGTAATACATACTGCATGTTTGTTTTTTTTCAGCTATGCATGTTTAAAGTCACAAAAAACACATGTAAAAGCCCACAATAAGTAAATTATTTTGCATTTCTGGAGGGTTAACAAGAATAAATCAAAGAAAAAAAGGTAATTAGTGTGAGCAGTGATCACTTTATTGGAGCGTTTCATCAACAAAGACCCAAGGACAGCGATGCTGTAGCTCTTACAATGCTGTTTGACAAGTAATTTCTGGCAGAAAGCGCAAAATTAAGAGCTGCATGGCAAAGGGTACAGAAATTAGCAGAAAAGGAAAATCTGAACATTTAAAAAATTGCTGAAAATCTATGAAAAATGGCAAATTTAATAAAACTAATTCACTTTTATCAATCACCTTCAATTAGTGGTTGTTGAATAGTCTTATAGAAACCTCTCGATACTTAGGGAAATAACATTCAACACAAAATTCAGTTAAAGCCATCCGATTGTGTCAAAAACGTCAGTAAATTCCGCTATGTGTGCACATGTGACCTACAAATGATAACTTCTTTCTTCTGAAGCTGGTCTAATATGTGTGGTTTTTCAACGTGAGCTTTTGTACCTTATTTGTACTGAAAGGAAGTTTCAGTCTGATAGGTGTGAGAGGGAAGAGATATATAAGATTGGTTTTCACTGAATGCTCACCTTCAAGATTTTCACTTCATATATAATTCAAACATTCAAAAACATCAGGCTTTGAGGAGTTGAGAAATGCTCGACACTAACCAGCATACTGCAGAGTAACCTGTTCACTAGCTGCAGGCTGATTGACATTTATTCACAGAATCTTCTCCGTGTTTTGCATTTGTTGCTCAGGAGATCACAAGAATATCATCAGCAGTTTGCATGTTGCAAAATGTCAGCCACGCTGAATGCTTTCATATCACATCACTGTGAAGTCAGAATTGAATGAAAAATTGACTGAATGAACTGACTGACAGGATGAAAGACAACACAAGCACAAGTGTGCCATGCATTCTCCGCTGCCTGCTGAGCTATGTGTACGACCCAATCACTGTGTCAGAGCGCAGCCCTGAGCAACACAAAAATGTTTAAAGACGGGTTGATGTTTTCACACACTCACAGAGAAAAAAAAATCAAGTACTGTTAGCAATTTGCTCTCTAATTGTGCATAAAGGGATACCAGCACTCCTAGGTCTGTCATTTTTGCTATTATTTCAAACTTCGGTGACATTCAAAGAGAAGGTGCGTATTTACATTTATTTCCTCTTCCGTGTTCCAGAAAATACAACAGTTGTTGGCCTAAAGAACTTAAAACGTCAAGAACTTAAAACAAGAAGGTGGCACATTGGACATGTGAGACTTCTACCCGACAACAGTGACGCCCAGTTGTATGACTCCCCTGATTATTGATGGTGATGATCCCATTAATTCAGGCCTGACTTGGCGTGGTGTTTCTTAGTTAACTCAAGATCAACAGCAGATGCACCGTTGAGGTGGCAGAACATGGCACTGTGATATGACATCACACCCCCGCTAAGAGTGTGGCACAAACACAACCGGTCCACTGCCAAACAGAGGGAGAAACATGGCACTAACACAAACACAAAGTAATGAGTAATGAGTGTTCCTGGCGGTATCAGAGAGCCGAGAACAAGCAGATTCAGAATCTCTCTTTCGAGACCAGTCATTGTCTGTACAAATATTTAATTTCCTGATATTTAAATTTGTGATTTCTTTGATTTAAATATGCAAACGTGTGCGATTAAGCACAAAGACACTGGAACTAGCCCGTGCACATTAGTTACCGAATTAATTTTGTATATTTGGCTTTTTTTTCTAACCAATATCAACTTACAATTATAGAACTGTTGATGATTGGAGCAATGAAAGTCTCTGAGGGGCCACAGACAAACACCACCTTCAATGCATCATCAACAGAAAAGCCCACTAGAGCAAGACTCAGAATCAGACTCAGACTCAAGAATCAGAGATTGTAGACACTCACCCGCTTAGATGATATCCGCCACACTGAATAATTCCACTATGCTGTGAATACACTCAAAGAAACATATAGATGTTATAAATCACTTCCTCGACTCTTAAAACATACTTTTGTTTTGAAGTTACTCGGGGTGGAGTGGAAGCGATTTCAGTGTCATTACTGTCAGTACTATTATCGGACTGATTTTGAACGGCCATCAAATATGGTGGATTTAGAAATGAAAATATGCTCTCAGTTCTGGATCATCTTCCTGATCAGCAAGACATTTATCATGTTGATAGATATCGTCATGCAGCAGGTGTGCGATTTTTTTTTCCAGAGAAAATAACAAAAATTGGTAAAAAAAAAACCCAAAAAAAACAAAAAACAAAAGGCCCTTTCTCCCAGTAGTGAAGATGGGGCTGTTGCGGTAACCACTACATTTGAATACTGCACTATTAACAAGCCAAACGCATCAACCGCTGTGATTACAGTTGTTCTGTTTGTCGTGAGGCTACACAACCAGCGATGTTATTTTAATTTGTCATCTGCTCCGCTTTTCAGAGGTATCGTACAGACTGTCATGAAATAAAAGCGCTGTCCAAAATTTCCAAATCCACTAGTATTCATTTCAAATGGCCCGATTACCAATTTAATTATGGTATTTTACAGAGCGTTGCATTATGAGTCGTTAGCATTAACGCTGCTAGGCTCCACAGTTTATTTAAGTTTATTTATGTTCAGTTAGTCCACAGAGTAGTAACCTGGAGAGTTTGTTTAATGTGTTGTTTTGCTGCCGCTGAAGAAATAATGACCAGATGACTGACCAAATGATGGCTTCAGATGGTGAAGAATTACCGCACGTCCATGATCTGCTGGTCTGGCTTCTGAACTCTGATGTGCAGTACGTTCTATTTATTTCTGCCAAAGCAATGGGTTAACATTATAGTGCTAAAAACATATTTGGTTTAATTCTTTAGAGTCTGTTACCACTAAAAGTTCAGATCATCTCATTACAGTAACTCAGAAACCTTCTGCTACAGATGTTCGACTGTGTGTGCAGTTTGACTTTACACAGATACTTTGTCGAAGCAAAACACATTAGAGATGTGTAATATTACTGTGAGAAGTGTAAAAATATTTTTGGTTCTTTATGACTCCATGGAGGGACAAATTACACTATGGCGAGCTGCTACAGTATATACAGTGTGGTAATAAGCAAAATCAATTTGAGACACATAAAATCACCACAGGGGAAATTTCTTCAACACAACAGCCATAGGAGAAGAAAATTCTAGAACCCAAACCTGGATAAAGATCCAGATTGGGACCATCTTCATGGAGGAACGAGATATGGAGGCCCACCTTTTGAGTTAAGGCGCAGACAAACAGACAGACAGACTCGACAGTAATAACCCTCGCAGACAGGCCAGACTTATTATATATGTGTTTAAAGGCATTTAATAAAATATACTATGTGTATTTTTTGTTCTCGCTATATTGACATGTATGATTCCAGTGAGACTATTTTTAGAGGAGTATGGTGCTGAATGATGGCCAGAAAAGTGTTTTTACAGAGCATTACAATGTCACTGTAAAAAGTCACCATCGTTTTTATCCCATCCCAAATTTGTGTGAAATTTTGTCATAATTAGCGTATGACTTCTTGAGTTATGGTAAAAAAAAAAAGTGTTTTGTTTGGTCATAGTGACCTTTGACCACCAAACTCTAATCAGTCCATTCCTGCGTGAAACCTCCTCTCACGTCCTCTCACCCCGCAGATGCGGAATGTCTTCAAAGTTGAAGACATTCCGTTGCAGCGTTCTTGAGATATCACAGTCATAAGAACAGGATGGTCGGACAACCTAAAAATATAATGTCTCCGGGCACAGCGATCGCCGAGACGGAGGCATAAAAATAGCAGCATTGCAGTGATTTCTGAGAAGATCTGCAGTATTAAGTGTTTAATGGCAAAGATGTTACCACAATACAAAAAAAAAAAAAAACAGGCCCGTAACTAGTGCTGAGGACAGCGTCACGATATCCATATTTTTTTCTACATGACTCTTTTTGCTCTCACTTGTTTAACACACTCATAGTTTAATTGGCTTAGGTAGGTATTTAAAGCAGCATACAAATCACAATCGCATCATATATTTGATTAATTATTTGCAGCCTGTCCACTTTAAAATGACATCACATGAAGTTAAGTTTAAGGTGGACTAGTAATGTATATTGAAGACACTAGCACGAGAACAAGGAGAGAACAAATGATGCACGGCAATATAATGGACTTATATATCACATATTAAATAGCCTGTTAAAATATAAATTAAACAAAATCTGTTAAGACTTTTAAGTTTTGTTTTTTTGTCTTTGACATAATAATTGAATAATTAAACTAAGCCACAGAGATTTCACACAAATTTTTCATAATGAGGGTTAAAGATGTGAGACAGCTATGTGAATTCATGGCTTCAGTATTTTTGAAGGCTGCAAAACAATAAACGAATAAAAAAACTACGGCTGCATACAAAGCGGTTCTCTCACTTGGAACGTAGCACCCTGCGGAGAGTCTGATGGTATGTACCTGTAGTCATGTTACTTCCTCTGAGCAGAGCGTAGTGAAGTAATAACATGCCAACAGCAGTATATCACACTACTTTAAAGCTTCTTTGTTCAATGCCTCCGCCCACGCTCCCCCACGTCCAGGCCCATTATCCCAGGCAGCTGGTTTTGGGGGCTGCTGGAGGCCGGCTGGCTTGAGAGGAAGCTGAGAGTGGAGTCTAATTCACTTATTGATTCCTGTCCTGTGTTGCAGGAAACTTCACAGCTTTAATCAGTGGGTGGTTTTGGGCTGAGGAGAGGGGGGTGAAAAAAGGGTATGAGGTCCAACAGATACATAATTTGCTTGCAGGTGGGTCAAAAAGAGTTTTGAAGTGATCGCAATTAAAGCGAGAAACAGAGATGGCAGAATAGGGTCAGCTGGTTGTGGATTTTCTAGTTTGAGGTCAAGAGGTGAAATTAGTGGGTATTTGTGAGTGAGGAAGAACGACGAGACGCTCAAGGTTCGGAGTTCGGAGTCGAGATGTTTGCTTTGGTTGGACTCGCAAAAAAGTGAAAATGAAACAAATGTAATCAAATTTTGAGATTAGTGACAAGCATTCACCTCAGGCCCGAGCCACAGTCCCCTGACAGAGACAGTAAAGGGAGACAGAAACCAGAGATTACAAGTCAGCGCTGAATCATGTAAGCTATTTACTATTCACTCAGTGCAGGGCTCATGCTTCCATTAATCTTCAATTACAATGCTGAAAAGATGACAGAAAAAAAGGAGAGCAGGAAACAGAAAGGAACATGCTGTGCAGCTACTGGATAAGAGACACAGCTGGGGAAATCACCTGGGAACATCGACACGACACTGTCGTCTCATTTTTTGCGATGTCGCACTCCAGATTCAAAGGCTATGTGATGTGCTCTCTAATCGTAGCACTGAGATGAGAAAGCAGCAAAAAGCCCAAATCTCTGATGGTTGTTTAGATTTGATTTCTGGGTGATATATATATATATATATATATATATACATAAACCTTTAAAATTAACAGAATAGGTTTATTGGCAACACATATACAAATAAACAGCAAATTCACAGGAGATCACTGTCACCTCTATCATTCTTATTCATCAAAAAGAAGAGAAGCAGCTTCACCGTTCTGTCGTCACTGAGTTCAGTGTATTCCCATTTGGCATAATGTGTTAGGAAAACAAATGTGATAAGGGAATATGCTCCCTTGCTACCCATATCTCTTTAAAAACTTGATATACTTTATTTAACATGGATTTTAAATATTGAGAACTTCTGTTTTCTAGCTCTAGGGAATCTCAGGATGTGCAGTATCATGTTTCCTCATTTGTCTATATGCTGTTACAGTCATAAATCTGTCGTCTATTCATGGATATTGATTGTGCTGCTAAACAAAAAAACAAAGGGGGTTTTATAAAACTGTCACAACTCTAAAGCTACGTTCACACTGCCAGTCTTAGTGCTGAGCTCAGATTTATTGCTCAGATCTGATTTGTTTCATTTTTTAGTTTACTCGAATACAAGAGCAGCACGCTGTTGTACTGAAATAAACATGGACGTAACTGAAGTCAGCGTCTTCAGTTTCAAATATAAGCTGATGTGTCACGGATCTCATAAGCAGACGATAACAAGGGGAGGGAGGGAGATAATTGCAAAGAAAATCAGAGGTGTTTCTGGTTTAGGACCACATACGGAAGTGGCTCAAATCGAAATGTAAAAGATCAGATTCCATGTGATTTGTGTTGTTAACACATGAAAAAAGGAGGTCTGAGGCACGTATGAGAGAAAACACAAAGACGTGAACATCCCACACAGCTAACATTTACTTAAAAAGTGCAAACATGCCTTGAACAAAAACATTCAGACTATTGTGACACTAAACTTGAAACTGAAAAGACCATCCAATTAAATACTTTACTTATAAAACCTTCACAAACCCTGCTATAATCTCAGATTACATGGCCCCCACACACTGCCCACCACCTGATGGCTTTTATCCTTTCTTTGTGGAGGCTTCATATGAAGTCCTATCCAGCAGGATGAGGTGACGGCTTGGACATTCAGTGCACCCACCCCGTGACCTCTGACCTTTCACCCTTCAACAGTCATTATTGATCAAGCACGTGCCGAATAGGCACATTAACAAAAATAAAATACAATAGACTGTTATGCCTGACGGGCATGCAAATCTCTGTGGGATTAAAAAAAGGTGACATTTGGCTTCAAAATGTAAATCAGTAAATCATCAACAGACGAAGAGAAGAGAACAGGAGAGAACAGAAGAGAACATGAAGAGAACGAGGAGAATAATAACAAGAAGAGAAGAGAACCAGATGAAGGACTGAAGAAAAGCTGCAGAAACCTGGAACTGGGAAGTGACTTAAATATATATATATATATACATATATATATATATATATGTGTGTACACATCTGCTCACACTCACACAGAGAAAAGTGGCACCCCTGTCATTCAGTACATTCACATACATGAAATCATGCTGCAAATCCTCCCCGTAACTCAACCACTTCCTCTCGCCCCTCCCGCTTACTTTAGTTTACAGCATGCAAAGTATTTTGACCGTAGCTCAATCTTCACACTTCTCTGACTGGCTCTCATTGATTTCCATGGTGTTAGATAGAACGGCAGGGTCCGTGTGGGCCAATGAAAAGAAGGTGCACATGTGAAAGACTCGTTATGGCAAGATTATCTCCGCATGACACATACAGAGGCCATCTGACCCAGCTGGAAAGAAGCTATAATGGCACCTTTATCCATATGTGGACTCACATGCATTAAGACTCAAATGTACACCTGTTTCTCTTTCTTGTTCTCGCTCGGTTATAATTTCAGCTCTCACCTATGACACACACACACACACACACACACAAGTATGCAATCAGAAAAATGCTAATCTGATTGTGTGAGTGCTAACAGCTATATGCAGGTGCGCAAATACCATCAAATACTTGACAAACAGTAACACACACTCTCAGCGAGACACACTCCAACACAACACACACCAGCTACTGAACTAACAGGTTATAGCTTGCCCCATGCATTTCAGTAAGTGTGTTATTTTATCGCCTCTTTTCATCCTCTCTCCTCCCATTCTGCTCAGTGACAGGGGGGATATGTGCACCCTACTTTGTTGCCATGGATACCACAAACACCCCACATAGAAAATTCTACACAGAATAATAAGTGGCCAATTGCGTCTGTTTGCTCTCCAACAAACCTCAGGATTAGAGGCATTTTCTTGTCAGAAGCATAAACTATTTTTATGTTTGCAGGGAAAGAGAAGGGGGAGGGGGGAGGGGGGAGAAGAGGAAAAGAAGGGGGAAAAAAAAGAAGAGAGGCATGAGGCACAGATATGAAAAGAGCATACTAATGCTGTGTGGTGACAGGTTTCTCCCTGCTTGGAGAGATGAGAGAGCTTGAGAACAGAGGACGGGAAAAAAGGAGGAGAAAAGAGATGCTCTTAAAAAGAAACTCAGGTGCTCAGGGCACCCTTAACAAATGAAGGAGAACATGACAGAGAGAGGGGAGAGACAGAGGGGGGCAGATCATTTCAAGTCCAGTTAACTGGGAGCACTGACATTTGTAACAGCCTAGCAGGCAAGGTGAAACGCAGGTTGGCGTTTAGTGGGGCAAAGTGAAGCTAAGTGTTTTGAAAAGCTCTCTGGGTTTTTTTTATTTCTTTGTGTCTTTTAGATTAATTGACAAACACTCATTTGATGCCTCCTCCTAATTTCTTCCTCCTGCTCTGAGCCTCGCAGAACATAACCCCAGTGTGCAATGATGTCATTATGATACCATCTGTTTGCTGCAATGGCAGACGCAACATACACACACACACATATGCACACATGCACAAAAAAGCAGTGGATCAGATAACATGTAGAGAGATAGAACCTATGACATTTGCACAGTGCACTGTATATCAGCCCCACACACGTCAGACTCCTGCTGTATGCTTAATGCAAGCTTCTTGTAAAGAGTAAAGGTGATTGTTGAGACACTGCAGGCAGCTTTGTATCTCAGCTCCAAGTAGAGAATGAGTCCAGACTCATGCTGTCTCCCCGGTCAGAGGACAGAACAAAACAAGTTTCCTCTTGGTGTTACAGCCTAGATGCTGTAAGTATGATACTAAAACGTCGTGCTTGTCAAGGTCAGGAGGGAAGATGCTTGATATGGATGTCTGTCAATCCCATCCCCCATCTAGACAAGGACACTGCCTCCCCCTTAAAACCTTTTTTTTTTTACACCTTTATCATTTAGTGTTGTGGCCAGCTTGGGCCAGAGCCAACATATGACCAGTGTTGGGGAGTAACTAGAAGTATGCAACAGCGTCACGTAATTAAATTACAAAATAAATGTAATTGCAATCGGTTAATGAGAAAAAAAATGTGTAATTAAAGTGCAGTTACTCATTAAAATGAGTTACATCTAAATATATTCTTTGCAACAGAAGCTTATGTGTAGAATATATGAACCAACCACACCAAGGCGGGCGGCCATGTTGTCAGACAGTAACGGCCCCATGGGACCTTTTATCAGGAAAAAAATATATATAGTTTCTCTATATTTTCCTTCTGAAATCAGAAAAGGGTTCTAACACAGTGTTGGTTCAAATATATACGTTTTTAGGACTTTTCAGTTTTCTTGCCAAATTTAAAACATTTTTTGGAAAAGTCATCAAAAAGTATCGATTGAAATGTTCAAAAGTTACATTACTTTGATTAAGTAAAATAGGCTACTTTATTACACTTTTAACAGGATAACCAGCAATCTATAACCTACTGCATTTCAAAAGCAACCTTCCCTGACACATACTGAGAGGAAAATAAAAGCTAAAACAAGTGGAACAAGATTAGTACAAAGGTACAATATAAAGGCAATAAAAAAAGTAATCTTTTGTCGGATTTGAATAAGCTATAATAAGATCCAATTGTGATTTAACACCTGTATTTCTGTGTCAGACTAACAGTTTTGGCTTATGTATTAGATGTAGACTAACAGCGGGTACAAGTAAAGCCACATGGGCAGACTGGCGTGCGGCGCATGCATGAGCAAGCAGAACCGACGTAGCAAATGAATTTGGAGGGGCGTAATGAGAGACGGCGCTGGGCTCCGGCCCGATTTCACAGCCACATCATTAGGGTGAGGCGGCCCCGGCCCCTCAATGAACACACACACAAACACACACACACCTCTCAGCACAGCGGCCCTAGGAAAGACGAACAAGGTCAGTCGCCGTGCCGCAGTCTAATGAGAGGTGACAGGTGAGAAGAGACGCTCCAGACTTTACCCATTAAACTTACATTTTTAGTGTTGGTGTGTTTTTGTGTGTGTGTGAGCATGTGTTTCTGAATCATAACCAAATTGGTACATGGCAGACACTGTATCTACACAAACACACACGATACCCTCCGTGTGACCTTCATGTACTTCCTGGCAGGCAGGTGTTAAGGCTGTAGGGGCTGAATAGAGTGGCCAACTGGAGATGATGCCGGGTTATTTATCAGCATGTCTACACGTCATAAATGACTCTGTTCACTGCAGGTAACTCAACACACACACACACACACAGTTGCAGCTTTGGCTCTGTATAAAAATAGTCGCAGTATGTTTTGTTCAGTTATTTAAAGAGTTTAAAGGAGTAGTTCAACATCAAGCTTCTTTTTCAAAGTGAGATGAGAAGATTAATATTAATGTCATGTCTGTTAAGTACAGAGCTGCAGTCAGGATGTGTTTAGTTACACTTAACGACAGAAAGCAGGGGGTGGGGGAAGTCAAAAAGTTTCTATTAGAGGATAGACAAACTAGATAAAGCACGTTTATTTTTGAGCATTATAGGTGATGACAGGCATATTTTTTAACTCTTGGACAGAGTAGACTTGCTGTTTCCTCTAGTCATCAGTGTTTGTGTCTCATTTCAAACCAAAGGTAAATGTTGTGTTTATTCTTTAACGTATGTCACGTGTCTTACTTTAAACCCCTATCACGACCCATCTTCTAACCCTAACCAAGTTGTTTTTGGGCCTAAAACGTAACCAAACCATAGCCATGATGCTGTCACAGCCTAAATGCAATAGTCATGTAGTACTTTTTAATGTACTACATATCTAATTTTGGGAATGATTGGTAATCAACCTATTCTCTTGTTTAGGTATGAGGCTGTATTGATTTAATTGCAGGCTATATTTAGAATTGTTTAAGTGCTTTACTTTGCGATCAGACAGCCCTTTTCTGACAGGGAACTGACGCCCTGATGTGCTCTTCAAAGCCACCAGGACTCACGTGACAAATACAGCAATTTTACCACACAAAACACAGACGTCTCGATCTGTTTGCTTGTTTGTTAGTTTGGATCCAAACTAACATGTTAAAACAGTAAAGTCATTCAATAACACAAACTAACTACCAGATCGAGGCACCAGTAGACCACTAACTCCTGCTTGACGTTAAAATTGCTGTTTTTGTGAAAGGAGTCTGGTGGCTTTGAAGGGAGTGTGACATAACGGCCTTTCCCGGTCGGGAAGGGCTGTCTGACCACAAGGTTAGCCTTTTTCAGGTGGCTAAAATACATTTTTCCACTGCTCTTGTCCACAGTAGTACACTGCTTAGTTTCCGTGCTGGTCCTGTTTCTCCAGACTGAACTAACAGTGGAGTAAAGATGGCTGTTTTACTTCGCATATTTGAAGGGCACTGTGTACAGCAGTAAACATAAATGTTTAATATGTAACATAAAACAGGACTTAAAATGAGTCCCATTTTTTAGATGCAGGCGTTGGAAGGTTTGGAGATACCACAGCTGTCATCTTCAGGAGTTACACTACAGACACATCTCACTGAAATGATGCTAACCTGTCAGTTGCGTTAGCTGGTCCTATGTAGTTATAATCGTAAGCTGTCTCGCACACAGATTTGGGCACAAGCAGGCAAAATGACTTGGTCTGTGTCCAGATGGCTAACCTTAAAGAGAGCACTCCACAGCTGTCCTCTCTGCCGTAACTGTCTTGATGACTAGTAACACGGGACGCATCTGACATTTCTAGTGACAGCCTCGAGCTTGACGGAGAAGCTGGGACGGCTGATAATCGCCGCGGTGACACCATTAAGGCGACGTTTAGGGACCTCCCTCAGACATAGATCTGAAGATAAAAGAGATGAGTGAAAACCCACATCATCGTTTCATCTCAGCAACTAACTGTCATCGTAAAGGCAGCTCTTTTTGTGGTCACCGACAGTGTGTTGGTTACAGTAGCATCTATATCTTCCCAAACAAGTTCTTGGCTCACACTTATGACTGTCACTGTGCTATTGCTTCGTCTGTGAAAACATTCCTGAATGACTTCGTCTCTCTTTTACTCATATCTTACTCACTTAAGATGCTTCTCTTCACTCACAAAGAATCGTCCTAGAATAGACTTATTATGATGCATACTTCATAGGTCTCTCAAGAGCTTTTGTTATGTGGCACTCTCTCTCATGTTCACCAGTATGGAAAAAAGTTGTGTCCTAGAATAATGATACAATATGTAATGTCCTTGATGCTCAGTGGGGCTATGTGTGCTCTCGAGCTGAAAAACCGTACTGAAAACGCTTTTTTTTCCCCTTTGTTAATCATTCTGTTTTCCACATTTACAGGCAGTCTAGTAAAGCAGAAGTGCCATAAAAATAATCTTTAAAAAAATAATGAGAAATTGTGCAGAGGCTTTTTAAAAGGGAAGAGTGAGGCAATAATATAACTCATTTTTTGTCAGAGGTGCCCCTTAGTGACTTTCTTATCCTGTTAGTCACTGTTGTAACATCATGTTCCCTTACTAAATGAAATTAAATCAATCACAACATGATCATCAGTTGCCTTAGTGTTTTCAGCCATCCACTTTTCTATTTCCAACTGACTCCCAAACTATATTAATAACTTATTAAATCAGATAATTACATTATGGGCATGCGTGCATTTATATATGTGAACACATCATCTTCTCTCCGATGGATTTGCCCTGCAAATCAAGTTAATCACAGCATTGAAAGCAATAATGAGTGTGGCATGCTACTCAACAAACTAACAAACCCATTAGCTAGTCCGCCTGTCTCCAAATCCAAAACCTTACATTCATTAGATAGTAATTCAGAGCAGAAAATGAGATTGAGATCCTTGATGCAACAGAAAAACACATCCCCCCCCAAAAAACAACACTGCAATGGCCAAGACATGATAGAAAAACAAATTTCTAATTTTGTCCATGAAGTGAAATAGGAGTTGATAATTAGTCTGGGATAAGAGGGAGATGTTACAGACACACGGCAGAATCAGTTTTCAATCCATTCCTCCACCCATCCAATTTAACGCAACTGCTGGAGTCTATAGAGCCGTGCAGTACTGTAAGTGCTTATGTAACTCCAGGAAGCATGGGTGTGAAAAATGGTGTCATGAATCCATTTTGCAGGTTTCTACACTTTGCTTTGGGAATTCAGGGCTCTCCTCAAGAATAGTACATCATGATGATCCAATTCATGCCGGCTCCTCCATTTCCTATGACAAAAAAGGCCATCTTAAAGCCACAATGGTGTCAAGTGTCTCGATAAATCTTTCTATACATATTGTGCGTGTTTGGAAAGACAACTATTTGACATCTGATCCAGTAGCTTGTCCCCTCTTTATTCATCTTCCTCCATCTTCCTCCTTAATACTGCTCAGTCTTTTCCTCGTCCGCCTCTCCTCAGTAATGTTGGCGACCAGCGGCGCTCCATAAATCCGACGAAATCAACAACAAACTCATCTCACCACTCCATCACTACCGACTCCACATCCAACCCCCTACCAATATCTCCTCCATCTCCCCCTCTGTCATTTCAGCTGTCAATCCCTCTCTCCATCAGCCGACCCTTCTTTATCTCCATCAGTCTGTATCTCTGTTGGTAAACCTTTCAAACCAGCTTTCTGTTCATGTACTACAGTTCCACATCTTTCTACTGCAGTTTGGTTATCTGTACTTCTGCTTTGATTTTAACAGGCCAATCTGGGCGATGTCAGAGTCTGGAGAAAAGGAGGAAAGCAGGTGGGGAGGAAAGGGGTGAAAGAGGTATGGGTGTAGATTAATGTGACACTTGGCTAGGAGTGGATTTAATCCTCCAACCTCTCTGAGGGCCATTTTACCAAACTGTAATAACTGTAATGGCCACGGGGTTATGGTAATTTTTCAATTAATCCAAATTAAATGCTAGTGTTATTATAGGAACTGTGTAGGCTTGTGTGACAAGGATCTCTGATAGATCACTGGACTTAAAGGGAATTGAATAAAAGGAATAAATAACACTAATGGTAATAATCATCGGCATTAATGTCAACGTAATGAGCACCATCCTCATCACCATCAAATTATCTCCAGTTCTGAGGGGTTTTTTTCTTTTACTGGAAAGCTGGAAGGTCATCCAGTTGAATCATATTTGAACCACTGCACACTTTTTACTCCAGTACCTAATACTTCTGTCTTTTTATATATAAGTGTGCATGTAACTAAACAGTGTGGCAGCACCACGTCCACTTCCTGATGTCTGTACTTTTTTTTTTTTTTTTTGTCTTTTTTTTTTCTTTCTCCGGCAGGCTCACTGGTCAGAAGACGCTCCGTCTTTATTGTACATTCACACCCTGCCATCACTCTGACATTCTGCTTGACATTCAGGTAGCATAGCAACATGACAACATGCCTCTACAGCCTGGTGTGAGAATATAGATGCTTTTTGAAAAGGTTGACAAGAGAGAGAGCGCGAGAGAGAGAGAATGATGGAGAAGAGGGAGAGAGAGAGAGAAGAGAAAGAGAAGGAGAAGGAGGAGGAGGGGAAGTGGAGTAAAGCCCTCTACAGATTTGCTTCTTCTCCTTTTCAACCCCACTCTAGAATCCCATTTGAAATTTAAAGCACCTTTTTTGTGTCTGAAAATATCTTTACACGCGCTGCCATAAATACTGCCCAAAGGGAGAAGGCTTCAGTTCCCCCTGCTGACTTGCATGATTCAACAGGGATGAACAACTGTAATGGAAGGCACACATGTCTGTACATACAGCACTTGTATACAAAACCATACATAAATTACAAAAACGCTGTATGCATGCATGCAGCCTATATACTTTTATATATTCCTGAATATATGAATAACCATACATACCGAATGTCCACACATGTAAATTAATGCCTGAAAAATGATTTCTGTTGTAAAATCTGGTGAACAGAGAGAGAGAGAGAGAGAGAGAGAGAGAAAAGAAACAGAGCACACATAAAACATGAAACACTGGTCAGAGGGGTTATGTAAATGCATTTTTTTTGCCGACCACGGAGTTCAATTCATAATTCATAAAGATTAAAGATGAATTTCATATGAGGCTGTGCCCTGTTCGATTGGCCCTTCTCTCCATTAGAAATGCTATAGCCCAAAGAGCTTCTCCTTCCTCACTGATTAGAGGGAGACCCGATCCTGTCCCCCCTGACCAAATCAATACATCTCCTGATTTGATCCTGCCTGTTAGCCTCCAGTTGCTCAGAGGAAAATCAGCTCAGGATGAAATATCAGCATCTCCAGCACCACTCAACCTCACGACTCACTTGCTACAGTCAGTGAGAAGCTCTACTACTTACGGCAACCACTACTCTATTATTACTACTTCTTTTTTTTTAAGTAGAAACGCAGAACTGTACATGAAATTTTCATGTGAATTTATGTAAAACCACCGTCATCACGTGATAAAGCTAAACACAGGGCTCTTTCTCTGGTTTATTCAACTCTTTATCATTTACCCCCAATTACAACTACATGATGAAAGACCTCCGTATTGTACATGTTGTAGAAAAGTATCATTGTCTTTTCACCTATTTAACAATCTTACACTGTACCATGATGGATTTATCTATAATCTTAAATGCACAGTAGGTAATTTTTGCCGCTAGAGGTCTCTCAATCAAAACATCAACAAAAGACCTAGTTTGGTGACAGTGAAATAGTGTGGGATCATGGGAGTTGTTTTCACAACCACTGCCGGTGGAAATCTATCTGACCTGACTCATCATGTTTGTAGATGATGTAACGTCTTTAAGTTTCATTCACATTATGATGTATATTTACATGATCTAATTTCACTCTAATGAAATAGCCGCAAGTAATTCAATGTGACACAACTGACTGGCAAATAACAGGCTAATAAAATGACAAGATCTCCCTGAATTTGAACATTACTGAAATGGGAACATTTAATATAATGTAAGTACACATGTCGACCAAATATATAACACGGGCCTCTGTGTTATATGTATACTTTTTAATACATTGGTAAGAAAAATGGCACAGACATTTGAAAGTCGATATCACTGACTGTAAATAGTGAATATAAGGCAAGAGGACAGTAAACCCATTAATGGATTTCCCGCCAAACTAAAAAAAAACCCAAAAAGGCCACAAAAATGGCCTCATCTTCCCAGAAAGGAACAGCAGGCTACTCCAGACTTTATCACTGACTCCATGATGCAATTAGCCATCATGGTGGTGCAGCTGTGGTTCTGCTGATTGTATTAGAGAATCAGTGATGTCTTTCTGGACAAAACCCCAGAGATTGAGAGAGGGACGCTCACACAGCCCTAAAACACAATAAAGACAAGTGGCAAAGCCCACAATTCTCAATGGGTCAGCTCTTGTTGGGGCTGGCCCTTAAAAATGAGGAGCAAAGTTTTTTTTGTTGTTTTTTTTTTTTGTTGTGGTGGGGTTTGTTGAGTGTTTTTATATTCTTGCTGAGGTTTTACAGCCCAGGGGTCGTTATCTCTCAAACACAGAGAGAAACGAAGAGCTGACTTCAAACAAAGCAAATGCGCACGCACCGCTGCACACGCGAAAACTTCCAGAAGGACGCAGGGGACTGCTGTGAGGAAGCCCCCCAGGGTGAAGTGACTTTTGACATGGCCAGCAACATATCATACCCCCGAACACACACACACAGAGCTCGGGCGTCACTCTCACCCTCCTCACCCACCCCAGGGGGACAGAGAAAGAGAGGCAGGCCAGGGAGATAAGCGCTGACACCCCTGCTTTACCCTCATCTGCCCCCCTCCCCTTTCTAGTGTTCACTCAATTCAGCACCAACTCACCCACCCCTCCACTTCCCCTTATTCCCCCGCATGCCTGCCCTGTGTAGACAGAACAGCCTCTGCCAAGCAGTGTGTGTGTGTGTGTGTGTGTGTGTGTGTGTGTGTGTGTGTGTGTGTGTGTGTGTGTGTGTGTGTGTGTGT
>JAPQRN010000025.1:16907237-16928017 GCA_037367275.1 Coranthus polyacanthus | reverse complement strand
TGTGAGCGGGGGCGGTGATGTGTGTGTCTCCAGAAGGCCCGAGTTGATCAGAGTGTGGAGCGACAGCTGTGCTACAAATCAGAGCCCATTTACTGGTGACAGAGTCATTAAAGCCTGCTCATCTCATAAAACACAATGCACATGGTCAAATACCATTCACTCCATTCGCGCTCATAACTCAGTCTGCTGGGCACACACACATTTACACAATCTAACACACACAGAGGTACAGGCACACACACACTCGCAGATGCACATACAAATTCACACAATCTCTCACAAAGCTAAACTGAGTGTGTCAATTGGAACGGGTATAAGGGGCGGTTTCCTTTATGTGTGTGAGCGTGTGTGTGTTATTGGTGCATCCGTAATAAGTAAGGTGATAACAACACAGAGGTAAAGACGGGTATTTGCTAAAAGCGTAGCAGCAGTAAACACCAGTACACTTTGTGTAAGGCTAATTTTATGTTAAGTGCATACACACTATACCTCTTCTTCCCTTTCTTTCTCCACCATTAACAGAAAAAAACAGATTCACTGAAATTTACAGTACATATAAAATACATACGAACAAAAGGATTGGACTTCTTCTTCCTTCACACACAAATAAACACAACTTTCCTTTTATACCCTATATTTTTTTCAGTAATCATTCTATATAAATATTATATATTCTGCACAAATTGAATTGAAAACCCCAAAGCAATGTACCACTTTCAGAGGAAAACTGTGTACCTTCTACATAAAACTGAATTAAAAAAACAGTTTTTTTAATTAGAGTCATTAATTTGGGTCTATGCAAATAATGCATTTATCTAAAGCATTCAAGTAAACCGATTGTTTCATATTGTCAAAGGTAACATAAAGAATAGAAAAGCTTAGTTTCCTCTTAAGTGAAAGAAAGAAAGAAAGTTTTGTTTTGTTGTCACAAACGCTGATGGTGAGGACTGAGAACCACCTGGTGTTGAAGGAGAGTGCGGGTCAGCCTTCGCCTCCACAGATTTATATACCGCGTTAGAGCGTGCTATCCGAGGATTAATGTGCCATAAGTAGGCAGTGGGGTGTAAAATGCCACTAACCTCAATCTAATCTGGGGTCAGCAGCTCCACACCCAGAAGGTCATTCTGCAACACCTGGGCTGAGTCAGAGAGCACTACGGGCATCTTGATTACGAATTATTCTGGTTTTTATAGGTAAACTAAACACGGTCATAGTCACATGCATACAGAATCCGTCGCATAAGTATCAAGCTCAAAAGTTTTTAAGATATTCCAGAGCTGGAGCTTATCTGGAAAATACATTTCAGTCACACATTTTCTGTCACTGTATATTTTGGTTCATGGCTGCTCAATGGGAAAATGTGGTGATGACTACAACTGCAGTGTAATCGGTATATATTCACGCCATTTTCATGTGACACATGAGGGACTCGTGTGCCATTACAGGTCTACCATGTGGTGTGGTCTAAAAGGAGTAAGGAGGGGTGAGTAAGCATGTATGAAGACATAAGATTTCAAAAGTGAACAAATACACAGCCATTGACTCATGCACGCATCACAATCAAAGTGAAGAATCTGTCTTACCTTTCTCCGAGAATAAACAATCCCTCATGGCCAGGTCACAGTCAGAGCGTGTACGCAAAGTTATCAATGACCTGTTGACCTTTAGATGAAGAATTTGACTATACATCACCATGTGCCTGAAAAAGACAATCAGGAAAAATGACGGTTTGTTTCCTGGCTCGCCGTATTTTAGTCTTCTGTTGTCCTTACACAAACCGTTTATGCAAAAGGTTAAAAATATACAAGACATTTATCGGGTGTAAACTTTACATAAATTACATGGTGAGGGGAAAAAACTTACCTCCTATGATAAAAGCTTTAAATACACTCCCACAATGTGACAATATGACTTCTTTTTGAATACTTTCAGCTACAACAATCTCTTAAGTCCTAGAACAACTGCAGGACTGAACTCTCGACACGATGACAGGACAACAAAAAAAAGTTCCTCTTTTCTGAAAGAATGCTGTTGGAGTGGTTTTGTTGCACTTAGACACTCAGGAAGTGAAAAAGTCACAATGCTACCCTTTCAGGGGTGAGAAGGAGTGCAATACAAGGGGGTCACACAAACCAAAATATAGCTGGAGGCAAAAAACTCCATAGAACATGTGCCGTGATAAAAAGCACATTACACATTTATTTAGAAAAACCAGTTGGCTTTAGTGAATTCAAATGAACAGACATAGTGTTAAAATTAAGTATTACATTTAAGTTAAGATTGAGTTTGAAAAACACATCTGCATCCACAGTTTTTGATTAAAAAAAAAATTTAAATAACTAAGTAGCCAATGTGGTCTGGAGGAAAAAAAGTTCAAAGTGAATGTAGAGTGTTGTTAAGAGATCCGTTGTGCTCCAGGCAGCTCCAGTAGTCCCACACACAGTTCCCCATTGTCCTGTCTTATGACTTTGTTAGTATCTCCTCTCAGCATAGTGCTTTCACACCAATGTTTTCTTCAGTGAGCAGGCCACACCAAAAGCGACACAGCGGCAAAAAAGTCACAAGACCCATTTGAGGCAAGGTTCAAATTCTGACGAGTATTTTTTTTTTTTTAAGTCATTCCAATGGATAATCCCAGAAAATGTGTGAATGGAGCTATTCTTCCCTCGTAATGACACGAGATCCTCAAAATGTATATGTTCTCAGCCTGCGTAGAAAAGAAACTACAGATCAGCCAGAAACCCAAACAAAAGACTCACCTGGATGTTGTCGGTTGAAGTTCGTTGGACATTAGAAGAGGTGAGTACAGGTGGGGACCTGCAGTGATTTCCCTAAACAAACAGACAAAGGAGAGCACCTGCAATTCAAACTGGCATGTAAAACCAACCTGAGTCATGCCTACCTCCAGAAACAACCTCCATTTGCCTTAATTTGAATAGGACACAAAATGTTCTCCCTATAAGTCACTGCCGCTCTTGAAATAAATACAGCTTTACTGAGGCAGAAAATACAATGACTTAGTTCATCAACAAATGATGAGCCGGCTGGCTTCATATCCTTAACTGCACTACATTCAGGAAAAAAATATATATATTTGCATGCCTCCTGTGGTGTCAGCTCTCTGTTGTTGATTAACACCATAAATGGAAAACTCTCTTTTTCAAACATTTACAGTAAATAGAAAGTGGCTGAACTGGTTCCATTTTAACCAAGTCTCTGTCAGTGGAGTGGAAAAGGCCTGCCCTCTTGTGGACAAAGGCAGATGTAACATCCAGGAAAGTTGCCCTACTACTGAGAATTGAATCAGATGCAAAGGTCAAAATGAAGAGGAAGTATTTTGATTTCTATATGGTTTGTAATAATCAACAACATATGGACATGCGGTGCTTTCCCGTATTTGATGAATCACCTCTACGAGTGGGTCAGCCAGAGTCAAAGCTACTTTAAGACAAAGGTTGTTTATTTCTCTGAAACCCCACACTTACCTATAACCAGATCTATTGCTAAAGCCACTAAACATCAGTTTTACAGTGAAAGAAAAATACCACCCCCAGCCATTAAAATGCAGCTGGGCTACTTAATTAATATCCTGCATTCAGCTATTCATTTTATTATTAGTAAGTATTCAGATGCTTTACTTAATTAATAATACCTATACCGTAACGCAAAAATACTCCATTGAAGTTAAAATTCCTGCAAGAAAAATGATACTTCAATAAAAGCACATGAGTATTAGCAGCAAAATGTAGTAAAGTACTGAAGTAAAAGCGCTAGTTTGGCTCCCCTTACCGATATATTACTATATACAACATCATCAGATTATGAGTGAGTGTTGGTGGAGTTGTCAACAACTCACAGACATCTAAAACGTGATGCAGACAGTCGAAAGGGTTGGAAACTGCGGCTTCAATCTTTGGCATTGTGTTGTGTTTTTAAAAGCTTGTTGTATTATACGTTGTGTAAAATCTTCATCTTCAAAGTAACTAGTAAGTGAGTTGAAGTGTGAAGTTGCATAAAATGGAAATACTCGAGCAGACTATGTCAAATTTGTACTTGAGCACAGTACTCGAGTTAATGTACTTTATTACTTTTCCACCACTAAACCTTTTATAACACAGACTATTTTCCCTAATAACTCTGGCTATCATTGTAGGACATCGATCGTTTATTAAAATATATTTAACAAAATACAGTGGTCTTTGCTTGCTTAATAATATAATAAATATTTTTTAAATGACACAGGGCATTACCTCCATCTCACATTTCTGATATCGGTCCCATAATGTTAATGAATAACAGATTTTTCATAACACCTGTCTGGTTGAAGGATGTCGTGGGCTGAAGGTCGGCGCAAGTAACTTAGTCAAGAAGCCAAATACATGAGCCGCATGCAGGCGCCAACACGTCTGGTGTCACAGCTGCCTGAACAGTACTTTTTACAACAACAAACTTTCCCTTACAAGCACGAAGTTTTAAAAAATATCCCTCATGTCTTTTGTGTGCGTTATCAGACAGCATCCCCGACCGTCACTCTACCACCTTCTCCTATTGGCTGCTTTCACTGCACCTGTTCGACCCGCCCGCCAATCACACGCTGCGGTCGGTGTGCTCCAAGATGGCGGCTCACAGAGTTTCATATCACACACATCATCGCATTTGAAAGCGAAATAACATTATCTGCCAGCGGTTTAAACTCATGAGGAGGCTGACCAAACGGAGCCTAGCGGGGCAGAGCTGTCGCCAGTGAAACGCGGAAACGGTTTCCCGATGGTTTGTTCGTGCGGGGAGCCGGGCTCGCCGTCGGTCTGAAGGGGTTTGTGATATCCGAGTATGGCCACCGAGAACAGGATCAATTTTTGGAGGAGAAACGCTAAGGTTCCCGGAAGGTGGGTTTTGGCACTTACTCTCTCTGATATAACGATGTAGAACTGCGTGCCTGTGTAACTGTGTTAAGTTTTAGGCATACACTGTTTACATATCGTCGTAGACATTAAATTATACGCCCTGTACAGGACTGGCTATAACCCAGTGTGGCTTGAATGAACTCTATATTAATACCACCTTAAAACCGGGCTCTTTCGCTGACTGAATTGCGAGCTGTCCGTGAAAGGAGTCATGAGTTCTTCCCGTGCTAGCTGCCGGTTTTAATTCATACACACTCGAGGACTTCTCAGCCCTTTTGTTCCGTCTGGGTTCACTGTGTGTCATTATAATCGCCTCCAGCCCAGAGTGACAGACCATCCATCCATTCCTTCTCTGCGGTTTCCAACGCTCAGAGTGGAGGTGTCAGCTGTCACAGTCCGTGCGTCGCCCGCCATATGCTTTCTCAGTCTGCGCTGAGAGGTGGAGACACATTAAAAAAAAAGAAAGAAAAGAAAATAGATGACTAACAAAGAGGACTGTCACTGCATTGTCTTGATGAGGATGACTGCAGCAATCTCGAGTCTTTTATTCCATACCCTCCTAGATGAGTCATGAGAGTAAGTTCACTGAATACATCCTCTTTGTGGCAGGTTCATAATGACCAAGGTGATCTACAGCTTGCACACGAGAACAGGTTGATCAGGTTATAGTTCCTTCTGTGGAAACCTTTATACCAAACACATTTGACTTTTTGTTTCTCTGAGTCAAGGATATTTTTTTGTGTTCTGGAAAAATTGAAGCGGAATGGTCTGGAAGACGGAGGGAGCTGTTTCTTCCTTAATTAAAGCCTCAGAAGCAGTCATGTTTTAGCCTGTAGAGATTGCTCAATAGGCATTATGGTATTGGCCCCGAGTGCTTCCAGGTAGTCTTATGTTGTTGCTTTGTTTGTTTGTTTTATTCTCCTCAACCTGCATGCTTTGATGGGTGGTAGAAAAATATTAATTCACTGATAAGACATGTTTTTTTTATGATAATGTTTTTTTTTTTATCTTTATTGGCCTGCATATCTTTATGGCTCTCAGAAGTTCAAGTGGGTATCCTGCCCGGTCTCAAAGCAACCGCTTGGCGGGGTGGGAGCAAAAAACGGCCAGTCAGTCTGTTTGGGTAATCTGAGAAGAGAGGATCTCTAAGGAGAGGGCGTTGTTGCCTTTGTCACACACGCTGATCTTTCTTGAACTGTGGTGGGTGGAAAGCTGGAAACCCAAACACAAACATATGTTTGAACAGGAAAGCAAGCAGCTAGTGCCTGTCCTTGAGCGGCTCCTGATAAAACAAGACGGAGGCTGGTAAACAAGTGACTCTGGCACTGCCTGATAATCAGCAAGCCCGGTTCTCAGCCACTAGGCTTACTGTCAGTTTATTCAGGCAAGTGATGTAAATTAGACTGGCATCTTATAGCCTTGGGCAAGCATGAGAAGCAGTTCGGTAAAATCCACATATGGGTTATATTTGTTGCTTTGTGATATTCATACAAAAGCCTCTCGGCTGCTTGGAAAATAAGAACTTGTCGTGAGTTATTGACAGCATTTTGGAAAATGGTAATTTTATATTTAGTGGTAGACCACCAATTTGTCAAAAGTAAACAATAGTCTCAAGAAATTCATTTGTTTCCATTCAGTGCAACAGGGATCTTATCAAAGAATGCATTTTAAAAAGAAAGGCCTCCGGCAACATATCATATTGCGGTATGTTTCCCCAAAAGCCACCCTGTGGTGACAAACAGAGTGGAAGACGGGCAAGGATCTGGAGCCTCAATTACCGTCCTGTGTTGCCACAATCTTAACAACTGCCTGTGAGCAGCAGGCATTACTTAATCCTGTCGGCAGAATCTTTTAGAAAAGTCGGAATGGGGTGATGAGGTCGCTAGAGGAGGCCGACGCTCCCAGATTTCTATGAAGGAAAAGAGAAGACCACAGTTGTTGGCAGGATGACCTCTGTGCCACTGCAACGTGTCTGGCCCAGATCCCTTCCTCTGACTTTTGACTGTGCCAGCTTTGGGTCATCAGAGAGGTGGAAGGAGGCTGGCTGAGCATTAAGAAGTTAGCATCCGCTGAACATAATGCACACCACAGGGTGGTGGAAAAAGCTGTAGCTGCGCAAGCTGTCCCCTAGTTCTGTTCAACATACACAGTAAGAATCATATTAAATAAACTGTTATTCTACATAAAGAATGACTCTGTATTTAATATGAGGGAATTAAAAGCTGAATGGCAGAATATGAGGGTATCTGTAGTAACATTGTTTTTTTGATCCAATGTTTTGTTATTCTTATGTGGTCTGAAGTGATCAAAGAGGTACCGCAACACAGTGAATGTGCTTATCTTAAGAAAACTAGACAGAGACATATTTTATATATATTTTTGGGCACTTGTAACAAAGATATATATTGGAGACTGGATAGTAGGGCTGCATGATTTGATGAAAAAGTCATACTGCAATTATTGTGGACAATATTGTAATTTTTTTAAATTAATTTGCTTCATTTTAAAGGAAAATGTGCAGATCACTGATAATTTTGAAATGCGTTTTTTTTCCAGCTCAAACAAACAAACTTAAAGTAGTCTAAGAAATACAAAAACTTCAAAAAAAAACTTTCCGTACTGTAGCTCTCTGTGCTCAGTGTCATTACAATGATATAATTGCACAGGCTGACATCCTCATCAATTGTGCAGCGCTTGGGGAAAAAAAACACAGAAACAAAAAATATATAACATAAATTGAGCAAAGGATGCATCCTTTGCATTATTTGTTCTGTAAAAAAAACAAAAAAACCTGCAGCATGGAAAACGTGTTCCCAATACTGATATATCAGTGACTGATAAATACATTTGCTGCAAAGTCAGTCTTTTACTTTCAGCACTGGCTGGGTCAAAGGTTGGGAGGCTGCATGCATTTTCTGCTCAGAAGTGACTGCATTTTACAGTATATATCGTCTTCTGCAGCGTACAACCTGTATATGGAGCACAGCATCCACCTCTCGACCCACGACTGCGACGCACGTAAGTGCTCAGCAGAACCGGGCTGCATGGTGCCGTATCCTCCACACAGATGTTTTTTTATTGGTTTCACTCTCATTTATTTTACCTTGGGTTGCTGTTCAATTGATTGTCTTATGTAGAGTGAATATGTGGATTGCATGTAATAGTGATTACGTCACGCTGTGATTGTCATTTTCAGTCTTTGATAGAGTTTCTGTGTTTCACTGCCTTATAATTTCCTGCATTTGTATTGTTGTCTGTTTTCATAAAGGCCTGTCTGCTGCATTTTTTTATTATGCTTGTCAGCTTTTTAAATAATATTTTCTAATATAAACTACCAGTGCTGACGTAAGAAAGACCCTTGACTTCTTCAGTGTCTCACTGTTGCTGTCTGTCTCTGCATCTGTCTTTCTGCAGGTACCACAAAGACACAAAGCCTAATTTCAACAATGTCAAGACCAAAAAGGCCTCCAGTTTCCACGAGTTCGCTCGCAGCACCAATGATGCTTGGGACATCGATGATGAGGAGGATGAGGACTTCCTTGGGACACCTGCCCCTACTTTGTCTCTGCACTCAGCATCCTCTCATAACCAGGTGCCTGCAGAGTCTGAGCATTTAAGCATCCAGATGGGGCTCTTGTCTTTGTAACTACTCTAGTATTTATTTGTAATTGAGCTGATAATGTTACTCAGCTCTTTTCTTCACTTAATTGTAGTTTACTTGTAAAGACGAAGAAAGTGCTTATGAAATTACGTTGACACTGAGTCTGAAACGAAAAAACAGATTGTGATCTGTGTCCATTGTCTTCAGTGCACTCAGCAGCAGCTACAGAATCTGGAAAGCGACACAGACAGAGGGACGACGCATCCCCCAATGAAAGGTCAAAACCTTCAGGATGTGCAGGAAGAGGACGGAGACTGCGAGCACCTAAATGGCAAATTTGTCAAGTCCAGTAGTGAGGCTGACCTCAGCATGTCCTCAGGTGAGTGGATAATATGCTGCAGCAGTTAATTCTACTTTAATAAGTTCTGAGCAGCTTATGTGTTGATTCACAGTGGAGCTAATTTCAGACGTTGTCAAGGGGGACCTCACTCTGCAGGAAGGGCTGCTGGATTATATCAGGCCTTATAGCCCACAGGACATTTTGCAATCACTAACAAATATGCGCTCCAGAGATAGTGTGGATTTTTTTTTTGACATGAGCACAGTGCATTGTGTCACATTTAAGCTTGAGCTGTCTTTAAGGTGCAGGAGCTGCATGCATAATATATTATCCATCATTTGAGTATTTTTTCATAAGGCAAAATATAAATGTCAGGTAGGCCCAGTGTGTTACCTTGGTCCTCAGATATGGCTTCTGGCAAGCCGTTACCAGGACTTTCCTATTCAGACGTCACCTGGATTATAATTATTTAGCTTGAGGGTACAGGCAAACTAGCTCTAAATACAATATGTTAAAAATGACCTCTCTTTTGTTATAGATGCCATTTTATGTGCTGTTTTACTGTTCTTGTTGTGGTTATTTAATAGTGATGGCATTCAATCTACTGTCAAAATATTTATATTGTGTATTATTAGTTTTTATTTCTATATTAAATGACCACTTTCCATGTCTGGTCTATCTCTTACAGTTCGCTCCTCACTGCAGAAGCAGCAGTCCCTGCCAGTTCGTCCCATCATCCCACTAGTAGCTCGTATCTCTGACCAGAATGCCTCAGGGGCACCGCCTATGACTGTGCGGGAGAAGAGCCGGCTGGACAAATTTAAGCAACTACTGGCTAGTCCTAACACAGACTTAGGTAGGAGAGAAAAACATAACACTGCCAGCGTAGGGCTATGAGATATGACCAAAATTTTATACCTTGATATAGGTCATATTCAGATCATCATCAAAATAAAGCACATTTTCTGTAAATTCAGAAAATTCACATATTTGTTTGTGCTGTCCTCATGCACATGTCTCTCCTATATCTGTGGTAGAATGCGAAGTGTTGTCCAAATTACAAACAAGTATTGCAGTAAAGAGTGTGATTTGTGATTCAACGAAACAAACAATAGAGCATAATATAAAACAGTAGAGGTTTTTCTACCATCACATGATGTATAGCATCATATAACGCAACCCTTTGACATTTTTTTTTCTGTAGATGTGTGGAATAGTAACAGTACACTCTGGGTTTTTGTGCTGAGTCTGTTCCCTGTGTAGAGTTGTGCGTTTATTCCTTGCTCTGTGTTGTATTCCGCAGAGGAACTCCGGAAGCACAGCTGGTCAGGCATACCAAGAGAAGTTCGGCCAATCACGTGGAGACTTCTCTCTGTGAGTTTTTTTTTTTTTTTTTCCTGTATCTTGGCTAGATGCACAAAAAAACCTCTCGAACTTTTTCACTGTCTGTGTAACTTGCATTCCTTTCTAGATAATGCTTACATAATTTCGCGCGACTTATCCTTACAGGCAAACTTATCTGCTCTTTTTTTTTTTTCCTCTTATCTCACATTGCTGGCCTGCTCTGTTTTTCTGAAACTGTCATGTAATCTAAAAAAGTTTCTCCTCTTTTCTACATTTTCTCTGCTATTTTTCCTCTCCGCGGTGTCTGACAGGGCTACCTGCCGGCAAACAAGGAACGCCGAGAGCTGGTACTGAAAAGGAAGCGTGAGGAATACTTTGGGTTCATAGAACAGTATTACCACTCCAGAACAGACGAGCACTATAAGGACACATACAGACAGGTAGCGCTTTAGTTAAAGTTCACAAATACCAAAACACAGTTGAGTAAGAAACATGCACAAAGATGTTATCTGATCTGTCCTGAGAAACCTCTCTGTAATCTTTGATCCTGCTAGATCCACATAGACATTCCAAGGACCAACCCTCTGATTCCCTTGTTCCAGCAGCCGGCGGTGCAAGAGGTAAGATGTGAAGTGTCGAACCGCAAGGCAAAAACCTCAATAGTGCATATAGCCGTATCATTTTTATGTCAGGCTTATGTCATGCTGGTCACCACTGGTTGGACATTTCTTCTTTGTGTATTTTGTATCATGCTGGATGGATATTAGCTTTGGTTTATTTATAACTAGCAGAAACCTTGCACAATTAGGTCAAACAGATATGGGTTTATCTACAGTCTTGTGAGGTTGAGTAGATTTTTCTGAACCGCATCTCACAGGGTTCAAGGTTTTTCCACATGTTGAGGCTTTTTGTTGCTTTCATCCGCTGTCCCCTAAACACGTCTCACAAAATGTGAATTCTTCATCAGATGAAATGAGTACACTGCATTATATGTTATAGTGCCACAGAGGAAGAACCTGTGATTACTACACTAGTATAGAGGAACTCTGCTGTAAAAAAAAAAGGAACTGCACTGAGAGTAGCTACTTCCTCAGATGTGGTGATTTTTGTGGGTTATTAAAATATCAGGTAATTGTTTTTAGATTTACCACTGATAGAGTCAAATAACTGCAAGATCAGAGCCGTTATTCAGAATTCAGAATATTGACTTTCACCCGAATTGTACTACGATTAATTCGGTCAATAAATGTAACTTTTTTTTAATCAGTGTGAAACATCTTAAATTCTAAAAATCGAGACTAGTGCTTCTTCTGGAGACCATTGGTCAAGAAAGTTTACTTGTTACAATATATTCATTGTGAATATGTTTCTCCAGTCATCGCCTGCTAGTGATGCTTTATTTTATTTAAAATTATTTTTTAAATATTTTTTTTACAAAAAATGCATGTTGATACCCTTGCAAGGGCTGCAGTTTTTTATTGTTGTTGTTTGTTGACATATACGACACATGGATTTGATTGATTGGTTTGCTTTTAATCGCTAATGTTAATTATTACAATTTTTCACAACTGTTGTACTAACAGTTAGCCTGTTAGTACAACAGTTAGCAAATAGCATTTTATTTGTCTGTTATTTTTGCATTATATATCACATCTAAGTGCATATTTAAATATCCGAAATATATTGTTTATGTTTCAGTCGCAAGCACAATACACATCAGACTTGTTACTACACGAGAACAGAAAAAAGATTCAGATACTTTTCCACATGTTGTGGTGTTAATAGTGAATACGGTCCTTAATCCAGTGATGTTTCTTTTAACATGCTACATGAGGCATACACAATGAGCAAATAATTTGATGTCTCTCCTCAGGTGTTTGAGCGAATCCTCTTCATCTGGGCGATCCGTCACCCAGCCAGCGGTTACGTTCAAGGAATTAATGATCTGGTCACACCCTTTTTTGTCGTCTTCCTGTCTGAGTTTGTCAGTAAGTGGCTTGTGTGAGAGCACTGATATATGCACATTAGACTATCCTTAGTTTGTGGTGTTCTCTTGCCCAGTAAATGTTTTCTTTATGTTCGTCCATTTTGCAGAGAGTAGAACACATCCAAGTTGTTTCTTTAGCCAACCTTAGAAACTGCAGCAGTGTTAATAGGAGTCATCTGTGTGAGTCTTCATTCAGTGTTATTTGTTCTTCCAGCGGAAGATATGGAGAACTTTGAGGTGGCAGCCCTCCCTTTGGAAACCCAGAGGAACATCGAAGCCGACAGTTTCTGGTGTATGAGCAAACTGCTGGATGGAATACAGGTCTGTTCATAGATAAAGCATGTGACTAAACAGAAAAACTAAAAAGTGTGCTTTACTGAGTTTGATGTCGTTTCAGGACAACTACACTTTTGCTCAGCCTGGAATCCAGAACAAAGTGAAAGCTTTGGAGGAGCTCGTCAGCAGGATTGATGGTACGTGCAGTTCGTGGACGCTGAGCTGTGATGGAGCCAGTTGACATACTGTGTCCCGCCTCTGCTGGCTATGAGTTCAGACATGTTGAAAGTGACAAAAGGCTGCATGGCAGATTTTATGATTGGCGTTATGAACAGGAAACACACAACTGTAACCATGTTTGTATGTGGGTCTGTCTCCAGAGGACATTCACAATCATTTCAAGAAGTATGAGGTGGAGTACCTGCAGTTTGCTTTCCGCTGGATGAACAATCTCCTGATGAGGGAGCTACCATTACGGTGCACTATCCGTCTTTGGGACACCTATCAGGTAAATCAGAATACATGTCACGAACAAACCTTCCAAATATGATGAGTCCAATACAACAACAGATACAAAAACAACTACAGCATTCACACTGCTTCAAATATAGTACATGAATTTGACCAAGTACAGGTGTTGGGACACTTTTTGTTGTCTTTGTCTGTGTTTGACGGTTAAAGCTGTGTAGTAACTGCCTGTAACAATGTTCTGTTTTCCACAGGCTGAAGCAGAGGGTTTCTCCCACTTCCACTTGTACGTCTGTGCTGCTTTCCTCATAGAGTGGCGCAAAGAAATTCTCTCCATGGTCGACTTTCAGGTACAGTAATATTTACTATTTTCTTCAACACAAATGTAGAGACAAGACACAACTTTGCAAACTACCAACTACTTCACACTGGAAGAAGTTGAACTACAGCAAAACTACCCAGGGAGAAACGTAGTTTGGTTAACTAAAGCTACTTATAAAAAAATTACAATGTACATGCGATACAAAATTGTAACTGAATATAATACAAAATAAAAAGGCCGATCGTAAGTGTTTCCAGAGAGGTCGGGGTTTAAATATGTGACTGACAGCTTTAATTACCGATCACTCTTAAGAATCTGTCAGACGCAGCTCCAATAACCATGATATTTTGGCTTCACTATTCTGTAGCGGTCCTTAAACTACACGAAAAGTGACAGGAAAGTAACCACTTCAATCACTTTGCAAATCTGAATGTAGTTGAACCACCAACAAACTACTGTAGTTCACTACTCACCAACACTGGAGACAAGATGTTGCAGATAGATTTAACTTCACCAAGATGAATATGCATAGTAATCCTAGTATAAATTTTACAAAGTGACCCCCACAGTGAATATATTTATGTACACAAATTGTAGTTGTTGATGTGTAAAATGTGTGTTGTTTTGCTTTGCTTTTAAGGGCCTCCTCATGCTACTGCAGAACCTTCCTACAATCCACTGGGGCAACGAAGAAGTAGGTCTCCTTCTGGCTGAAGCTTATAGACTGAAATACATGTTCGCGGACGCACCCAGCCACTATAAGAGATAGGCCTGGGGGCTTACACAGCACGGGAACATTAAGTACGTTTAAATCAAACTAGACTGTGTTTGAATGGACCCGCAGTATTTCAGATACTCCACACATGCTATGACTGAGATAACCTGGAAGACGCCGACATATGCGACCCGCACAGAGAGACTCTCCATGCTGTAAAGCCGACCGGCAAAAGAGGTAAATGGTCAGCTGCGACTCCTCGGTTTTGTTTTACCTCTACACATAATTCTGTGCTTGGCTAGTGGCTGGTTGTGCTGTGCTAGAGTCTCAGAGCCTCATGAGAAATCAGCAAAAATTATCCTGTGAACATAAATTCCAGTGAATGTCACGCTGGATATGGGTTAATGGTGCACCATTACAGCTCAGTGATTATGAGACTATTTTGCAGTCAATGCACTGCACAGTATCAACGGACTGTTACAGTATAAACAGCCATAGCTATGCGACTTTGGTTTACTTATACAGGTTTTGTTTTTTTGTTTTCTTTTGGTCATGCAACAACGATTGTCTCTCAAGTTAAATGTACATTTAAAAGAACACGGTGTAATTTAAATGGATGATGAATGTGTGTGAAATCATCCATTTACTGAAATATTCTATGTACAGATTATATTTTTTTGCAGATTTGTTTTATTGGTCATTTTTTGAGGGAAGAAGTCTTAAACTGGACAGCTGCATTATTTTGTTCATTTGTCTTTTAAAGCCTCCTTCAGTTTAGTCTGACACTGTTGAGATGTTTAGAAAAGAAAAGATCGACTCCGGTCCCACCCCTCCACCCTGTTTCAAATAAGAGAGTTATTTTGTGAAAAGACTTTTCAAGAGTTTTTTAGGTTTAGTGTTACCAAATCTGCATCGTACAATCAATTAATGATTTGGACCATAATCATACAGTTTAATTATATGTGCCCTTGCTGTTCGAGACTAAATGTCCTGTTTAATAACTCCCACAAGTCAAAACAGCTAAGCTCTTAATGAAGGGCTGATTGAATGAAATTAGATGAAACTAGATATTTTAGGTGATATTTAGGCACACGGCCTAACAGTACAGACGGTACTTACTGAATTTCAGGGTGTTTTTGGGCTAGAAATTGACAAACTGTTTGGTATCAGTTTGTAATCAGCACAAGTATGAAGCCTGTATGTACAGGAGAACATAATAAATGGAGTAAAATTTTAGTTTTACTGCCTGTGAAGACCCTCCCGGTTGATGTAGCTTTTCAATTCCCCATTCATATGTTTGCACACTAATGGATCTAATGTCATGGTGGTACATGACTCCCAACTTTGTTCCTTTTTAGACAGTCAAATATAATTTATTTGACATGGTGGCACGTACAAAATGAGATTTTATTAGTATCAGACAATTTGACAACGCGTATTTCTTTATTTCTTTATTTCTTTATTCGTAAGAATACTCTTTGTAGTATATAATTCAACACCTATGTTCACTGTAAAGAAATCTGCATTATGCATAACTAGTTTAAAATGTTCAGTGTAAAAAGTGTGTTGAGTTTTAAATAATTTTATGGGGATAATGATTTAAAAGTGGAGTAAAGACTCTTAATGCTGTAGGACATTTAGTCACAGAATCCTACTTGAGACAGTCCTGTGGACACAGTGCAGCTCAGAATATATTATGATGCCTTTGTTATGAACAAGTGTAATGTATTCCTGTCTTTTACAGTGTAACATGGTTCAATATTCTGTTCTCATTTATGCTTATGTGTTGTTTTCACATTCGATCCGGTTGCTCTTGTGACTTTCCCAGTCTATGACATGACTCTGAGACTTGTCATTTTTAAATGTCAAAATGATGTGAATATGTGCGTGTGTTCCTACTCATCTACCTTTTTATTACCAGTGATAATTATTTGAACAAACTGTATGTTTGGAAGAAAAGACAATCATTAGCCTGTGGTACCTTGTTTTCCATAAACATGTTGGAAATAATGCCTTCATCATTTGGAGTCAGACCATTCTGAAGCAATTTTTAGTTTTTTTTTTTCTTTGATATTGCAAGGTTTATTGTCATATTTACTAAGGTTCAGTAATCTGTGGAGTGCACTAGATACTTGGTTTGTGTCCTGAGCATCGTACATTATAAAAATTCTATGGAAAAACTTCTTTTTTTTTTGTTGGAATGAGTTTTAAATCATATTGAGAAATAATCCAGTGAAGAGCTACTGAAGGTATCGCGGCACACTGAGTCACTATGAAGAATCTTTCTTTTTTTCCAGTTTTACTTTGAAAAATGTTGTTTCTTCTAATTATTATAATTGTTCCTTTGTTGTTATAATTTTGGTCTCAACCCGTTTTCATCAAACCCCATGTAAGACGTCTTTAATATTTTGTGAGTATTAACAGTTTGCCTTTAGCCTTAAATAGTGTTTTTTGCTTCATTCAGACACTCCAATGTTGGTGTCACAATAGGTTGTAACTTTTTCACTCATGCCTACCTTGTCGGTATTCATGCTGTTAACCATCAACTAAAGGCTTAAAAAATGAAGACTTTGTTTGTTAGTTGTGTTCATGCCGTTTCCTTGTTTCACAACAACATAATGCCAAATCTCCAGTGGGCCAATACAATCTGTTTAAAAACGCTTCAGTAGTTAACGCTGGCTTCAGCCTTAAGGGAAGAATTATTCAGATCTTACAGTACTCGCTGTATTTAAACGTTTTGTTTATATTAAACGATAAATTCTTCATTTCCATGTGTTTCTCTTTGTGTGTTTAATAATGTACATATCATATGTCAGACACATGCTTTGGTCCTAAAGCACAACAGGCAGATGGACACACACAAAGGTTTAGGAGGTAAATTAATGTTGTTTTGTTCAGATGCGCTCAACGCAATTGGGATAAATAAATTCCACTACTATAATATGCTATGAAATTATGAGAATTAAAAATGAAGAGTTCACTATACCGTTTGACAGTCGTTTTGTTTATGAGTTCACAATATATTATTTAATATATATTATTTCAATTCCCAATGAAATCCAGTGAAATAGATGCAGACTTATGTTAATAAACAGTTTTACAACGTATTACGTGTTATACAGTTCATGTTCAAAATGTGTGATGATATTTTTTACCCTCGCTTTTAATAGTCTGATTAGTTTTACGCAACGCATCTTTCATTGGACTCAAACAGTTACTAAATGCGTCTAATTGTAAAATAGATACCGTGAGTTTACAAAAACAACAAAAAAAAAAAACAAAAAAAAAAGATCGGGCAAGTGACGTGACGGAAGTGGTCCTGACAACTCAGTCATGTAGCCGCCTCAAACTTCACTTTCACTTGCAGCCATGAGATTGGGGTTTGTGGTAATAAAACCAAATAATAATGACACCCATTGCCTGAATTTACCAAGTTGGCAACATACCTGTCGCATCGAAGTCGCCTGAGAGCCAAGGTAAGCTGCTCTTCCTCGTACGGACGGATGTGTAGTTTCAATATGTTAGCGCAGCACAGCTAGCACCGAGCTAATGTTAGCAAACATGAAGCCAGTCTGTGGTCGAACTGTGGCGGAGTAGTTACGTGTCTGCTAAAACGCCATTTATATTCGGTCAGGTTATTCGGTTATTATCTATTAGCTCCATACATTCACGCGTGGCTGTGGAATGAAATTGGCAACATTTTACAGACGGCAGTACCAAGATACGAAACAGGCTAGCTGTTGAGTAGCTAGGTTAGATAAGCTTCCCCTTTTTATGTTCCTCTTTTCTTCCGAACCGTTAACCTCATTTAACTACCAGGAAGTGCGCACTTAAAGCAGGCTCGTGCCAGCGCTAGACTTTTATTGTTCTTCTTGTGTGATTTCCAAGCTAACTGTCTTTATTGAAACAGAAAAGGAGCTCGGAGGGAGGGAGAAGTATGGATGGAGTCAGCTGGGGCACCACAAGGGCCCAAGAGTCGTTCACCCGCCCGAAGACCGCAGCAGACACCCTGTCCCGGCTCGCCAGCTTCATTGCACGGGCCGACCCAAAGCAGCATTTACGCAGTCAGAAGCAGCCACCATTCGCATTTGTTTGTCCAGAGTGTGGGAAGGGCTTCCCGTTTGCAACTGAATTGTTGCACCACCAGGAACTACAACACACATTACCCAAGCCTCACCGCTGCCCTTCATGTGGGAAGGAGTTTTCTCTGAGGTCATCCTTACAGCTACATAAGTGTGGTCACGATTCCTCCCCTTGTGAACTTTGTCTTGGGGAGTCACGGGTTGGTTCTCCATGCACCGCATGTATGAGTGGCGCCTCGGATTCTGACAGAACGCAGGACAAGTCGCCTCACCGCCAGCCGCACATCCTGGACAGCAGCCCGTATGCATGTGCACCATGTGGGAAAGGCTTCAACCAGAAGCAGGCTCTCCTGCACCATCAGCAGGCTGGTTGTAGTGAACCACTGTCCCCACCAGGTATGGCTAATGCCAGTTGTCTTCCGGTTGATTCTCCACCTGTCTCTGAAGGAGAATCATCTCCCTCAGACTCTTCAGATGTCCCAGGGCCCAGCAGCAGAACTGTAAATCTTTGCCAGTTCTGTTCAAGAATCTTTCGCACAGAGGCCGCTCTACAACATCACAAACAGACAAAACATGCAGATGAGAGGCTATTTGCTCCACAGGGTCAGCATGCTAAAGTGGAAAGTACTGCTGGAGCAGTAAAAAAAGAAGCAAGTAAAAAGCCTAAATCCAAAAAGAAGCTACTGAGCTGTCGCTCCTGTGACTTGGTGTTTAGAAGCACTGCTAAGCTGTACATACACAGGAAAGAGAAGCACAGCAGAGAGACAAATACAAGGAGAGAAACAAGGCCAGCTGTCCCCAAGCGCAGGAGAGTATTCACGTATACATGTCAAATTTGCAGCAAAGTCTTCTTTCATCATTTGTCACTTTTGGCTCATGTGAGAAGGCATACAGAAAGTGACACCAAAGACTCTAGGTTGTTAGAAAATAGACCAAATACAGTCAAAACAGCAGCCGATAAAAAAATGCGTCGGCCTGGCCCAGGCAGGCCAAGAAAAGTGCCCAGAGTGAAGAAGGTTAGCAAACCGGAGAAATTAGAAGTGCCTGAGGAGGAGGAAGAAGAGAGGGTGGTGGAGGAAGAGGAGGAGGAGGAGGAGGAAGAAGAGGAGGAGGAGGAGAGAGAGTTCCCATGCCCGTCCTGTGCCGAGGTTTTTTCTTTGCAGTCGCAGCTAAAGGAGCATGTAGAGCTTCATCAGTCGGCTGTGAAGAGGAGGCAGTGCAGCGTGTGCACAAACGAGATGGACACCTGTAAATGGCCCGGCTCAAAGAGGCACAGGCTGTACCACTGTGTGCCCTGCCAGCAGGGTTTCTCATCACTGGACTCTTTCTTAGAACACTGTCAGGACCACCTGAGGGTCAAGGTTGAGGAAGACTCCATCACAGAGGGCTACACGCATCAGGCCAGCAAAGCCTGAGTGTTTCACTTTGAATGTAATCAGCCATTGCCTTTTTGCCTTGAAGGCTTATCGAGTGATGAAATCTCTATGAAATTCTTGTTGATTTCCCAAGTTCATTGCTTTAGCACTCAGGCCTCTTTTATGTTTCCAATACTCTGAGTGAACCAGAAAAATATGTGCTTATGAACCAAACTAGGGTTTTCTCATGTTTTACCCCCTTTTTTATAAAGCAAACATACAACAACTTATGAGAGCAGGTCTTTTTGAGATGTTCATTCTGCTGAAAACACCAGTATGCTTCATTAGTTTAAAATGTTCACTGCTCACCATTATGGCACATACTGGCCAAAGCACTGCCAGATATCTTGTTTACTAGAGTCTATTTTTACACAAGACACCTGCGACGCTTCTGCTAATGGAGACCAGTTAAACCTTATCCTTAATCCTAAACGATTATTCTTATAAATTTGGCAATAATTATTCATTTTGAATCGTCAGTTTGTGTCACTTACTGGATTGTCATTGTACGTTACATCCAGGTATTTGCGTTGAGCTGTAGCAGTGCCTAGAGCGGCAAAAGTTTAGTGTGTTTGTCAAGACTGCTGAGTATTTGTTAGCCTTGACCGAGATATGAGTGAAATCACAAAGTGGTAAACATTTGGCAATTGTAATTACATTAAAGAACGGCCATTTAAACTGTTGTCAGCAGTTGCTTTACCCAATGAAATACACTCGGGAGATAATAGACCTATGCAAAGAGACTGTCAGCAGCCCTTCTATATTTCTGTGATGTTTGTTAAGTGCTGTAGTTAATGAACCAGGATCAACATTTTTTTTTTTCTAAAGGACTGTCAGCTACTGTTTTTGAAATGCTACTGTGAAAATGTAGAAAATCACTTATTAGATTTTGAAGCTTCCACTTTCTCAAGGTCTTTTGTAAATTAGATTATGGCTCTTTCTAGAAAACATGATTAAACTTAACAGCTCTAATGAGATGTCTGTGTTTGTGTTTCTTTTAATTAAAGTTAGTTTTTTATATTGGTAAATTTACCTCAATTAAGTTGCCATCTCTGCAAAGAGAGCTACAGTATGTGCACAGTTAACCACACTGTTTTCATTTGTTTGCTTGCAGCATCTATTTCACATATAGTCTACTTATTATACAGCAGGCATAGACGCAGACTTACAATTACAGAAGCAGAGCAGCAGTTTTGTTGATAGAGGGTGAACAGGTAGACATGTTAACAGCTTTATTTCACCCCGTTATAATACATATTTTATGAAAATTATGATTAAAATATGTTTCCTCATCAACAACACAGTAAGTTTAATGTACATTGTAAA